>JBBBDQ010001775.1:0-562500 GCA_037127315.1 Ascarosepion bandense
TATATATATATTTGGGTAGAATACAAATATAAAATTTGTCATTGATTGATGTTCAGCACCTCTACTTCAGAGTTTCACAGATGAATCTTTGTGTAATTGTTCAGTCCACTCATCAGGAGGTATCAGCAGATGTCTGTCTTTTTTTTGTTTTTGTTATTTCAAAATTAAGTTAAGAATTATATATATATATATATATATATATATATATATATATATATATATATATTTTTAGTAAAAAACAAGAAAAATTCCCATTCCTTAGCAGGGATTGAACATGCATCTCCCTCTGTAAAGGAAACCACTGTTTCATCCAGTGTGCTTTACCACTTTGCCACAGAGGATAGTGAAGTAAGCAAGGTTCTGTTTTCTCTTTTTAAGGAAGTACATCCTCTTCATCCAGATTATTTTTCTTAAAAGCTTCATACTAACTCAGTTTTGTATCTGAATCGTAAACACATCAATTCTAAGGAGTTCATGGATTTATATTAATCTGACTTTTGTTTTTTTTACTTCAAATGTTATTACAGTGGATATTCCATATTTGAAGCAGACAATACATTTTTATTTATTAAAAAGTGAATATTATGTCTAAGGTTTGCACAGTTGAGAAATCATGGTAAAGAAATTGGTTTCCCTGACAGGAATTGAAGCTACAGCCTTCTTTATAGGGCAAACAACGATTTGATTCTATTTGAATATGTATTTAATTCAAAGGATATTTTCATATGCCCATTTGGCCTGTAAAAAAGGAAATGTTTTATACTCCAAAATATAATGTAAAAAAGATAATAAATTAAAGTGCCAAATAAAGTCTGAATAAAGTAAAGCAATTTAAGGTTTTTTTTTTTTAATCATCTCACCCCAAGCAAGGCATTCCACTGCCACTATTGCGCATGGGGCTACATAGGGGAAGGTAAAGAGAAGGAGTGGTTAGACATAGGGAATGTCAGGAGAAAGGTGACAGATGAGTAAGGATAGCGAGGATGAGGGTCGGGCAGATGGGAAGAGTGTTTGATAGAATGGGAGCAGGTTAGTGTGTTAGGAGGTGTGTATTGACCTTACATTTAAACTCCTGGAGATTGTAGCCGTCAGGGAAGCAATCGTTTGGAAGAGAATTCCACAGTCGGGAAGGTTATATTAAAGATGAAAACTGTGGAAACTCAGCAAGTAAACTTTCATTGTCTAATTCTTCTGGCTTCAAATGATAGTCAGTTAGTTAATTGCTAAACATGATACACACTTTGGACAATCATGTCTCGAAAGAGACATGACTGACTGGGCAGAGGATTATCCTGCAGTAGGTTGCCATTTTTTCTGTGGTAGACTGGTTGCCAGCCAAGGCTATAGAACCCAATCTGTATTATTATTTAACCTATAGCTGGAAGGAAGAAATGGATTAATACCTTTCTCATGGGTATTTGAGTGTAAGTGAATGCAAGGAATTCAACTGGAATTTAAACTCGGCTCCTCGATTTATTGTTCCGAGTCAACATCCACTGCACCACAATGCACCAAGACTAAAATAAAGAGTTTCAATGCTATTCATTTCTAATACAATTAAATTACGGCAATATCTGTAACACTAGTTCTTGTACAACCAAAGAATTTAAGGTACATCAAACCTGATCAGTACCTTGGGAATACCAAGCCCAATAAGCTTGTTCAATAGACAGATGGTGTAATGAATGACAGCTCAGAACTGGAAATCAGAGAGCTGAATTCCACTTCCAATAGTGTTTGTTATATTCACTATTTACTTTTCTCCAGCTATGGGTTAAATATTAGGGCATGTATTAATAAATCATTATTATCTTATTAAGATTTCCTACAATCTAAAAGTATTTTGGGGGTTTAAATAACTGGAAAAGGGCTGACAAGCCATAAAAAAAAAATCAATCGAACACAATCTTGTGTGTGTGTGTAATTTTGGTTAAAAACCAATGAAAGCACTTTGTTCAAGATTTGTATGGTTTGGACTATTTTTCTGGTTTCTAGGGAAAATCTGAACATAAATTGTCAAATGTTTTTCATGGATACACATTGCATTTTATATGTACGGATTCAAGTCAAACGATACATTATTGTTAACTTATGACAGCATAATAAAAAAGGCTTGACAATAACAAATCTAAAATCAAGACAATGCAAGAGTCATTGTTAACCACTGGAAAACATTTTTTAAACACTAAGATAATGGCAGTCTTTCATTATATTTTTCATTCTTAACTTAGACGAGTCACTATTCAAAATTTGCTTAATACAATTTATTTTTCAGTATTCAGTCAGTTAAGTGCTATACATGATACATGCTTGGGTGATCATGTCTCTTTTGAGACCTGACTGATTGGGCAGTCATTACAGTAGGTTGCTATTACTTTCTGTGGTAGACTGGTTGCCAGCCAAGGCTATAGAACCCAATCTGTCCTGTTATTTAACCCATAACTGGAGTGAAGAGATAGATTAATACTTTTACCAAGGGTATTTGCGCATAAGTGAATTCAATGAATTCAACTGAAATTTGAACTTGGCTCCCTGATTTCTAGTTCTGAGCTGATATCCACTGCACCACGACGCACATCCTTAAGAGACAATCAAAGAGACATCAGTCAGAGAAGAATATCTTGTCTCAATAGATTCATTAGTGCATATGCAGAAATGCAGCTTCTAAGAAATAATCATTTATTTAATTTTTTTTTTTTTGCATTAAACTCGTCAGGTCATTTTCCTAAGTTTTAAGAGTTGGGTCCAGTTGGCTACATACATTCAAAGCAAGCAGCTTCCCAAATTCTCATGCTATGAGATAAGGCATATTTTCACTTACCTGATAAAATTTCAAATAATTTAATGTTAAAAGAAAAAAAGTTAATATTTATATTCTATTTAAAGTATATTTCTATTTAAATTTTTCAGGTATAATGTTAAAATAATACAAAATTTCAATTAATTTCAAAACAATTGCAAAATATGGTTTTCAGAGAAAAATATTTGAAAGAAAATTCCCTTAGCTTTTCCCTTTATTATTATTATTATAATTATTTCTTATATATTTTTTTTAATCATTTGCTCCAAGCAAGGCAATAAAGCCACTAAAAAGCAAGAGATTACTGAGTGTGAAAGTCAGTCTGTCAGTTAAATGCCAAACATGATACACGCTTTGGACAATCATGTCTCAAAAAAGACATGACTAACTGGGCAGAGGATTATCCTGCAGTAGGTTGCCATTTATTTCTGTGGTAAACTGGTTGCAAACCAAGGTTATAGAACCCAATCTGTCTTATTATTTAACCCATAACTGGAGGAAAGAAATGGATTAATACCTTTTCTATGGGTATTTGTATGTAAGTGAATGGAATGAATAAGAGAAAAAGAAACATTATTAAGGAAAGAACAGGAATAAAAATAATGATTGACATTGCATTTAAATTTTTTAATATCAAAACTGAGCAGAAGGAAAATAGAAAATTACCATTAAAGTAAAGGAAGCTTTCTTTTTTAACTTTTACAATGGAATCTCTGTGGATTTTGCAATTAATTTATATAGCAAACTGAACCAAACTTGTAAAACTTACAATATTAAATTCTTTTTTAATATTTGTGATCTGGGGAGCTTTAATGATAATTTTTTTTTTTAAATTGTTTCTTAGCAAGATCAATTTCTATAAAAACAATGTTTAAGTTATAATTCTTTCCAAGTAGAAACAGAAACATTATTAAAATAAGAGAACAAAAATTAAGAGGGCAGTAGATAATGATTGACATTGAATTTTAATTTTTGAGGATCAAATTTGATAGGAAAGATAGAAGCCAGAAGAGAGTTTCACGAGTGACAAGGGTAAGAGAAGAAACTTTTAGCACAGAAGTTAGAAGTTACATTTAGCCCTTTTAACTGTAAAACGATGTGACCTACTTTCCAATCTAGTACTGCACTGAAATTAAGTCTAGGTACCCTAAAGGAAAAGCTCATCAGAATAATTATCATGAAAATATCAATAGATAAGTGAAGTTTTCTTTTTTTAGCTTGCATAGGGGGACCAATTTATATAGCAAACTGAACACAGCTCTTAAAACTGAAAAAATAATTTTTTTTTTAATATTTGTGATCTGACGACCTTTAATGATAGGAAGATTTAAAAAATGTAAGAAAAATATTATTTCTTAAAGTGATCCATTTTTGGAGAGAAACTGTTTCAGTTGTAAATCTTTTTGAATGGAAAAAAATCTGTTCCAATTCCATTTGTAAAAAAAAACCCAAAATAAACTACCACCATCAAATGTCAGTGTAGGTGTTGGCATGCAAATTCTTAAGAAAAAAAAAAAAGACAGGTTGTTACCATATTTTTGTTACAAGAATATAGAAGTTGTATGTTAAAGTTTTCAGTATCTTCCTTTATTTAAAAACAAAAAACAACAAAAGAAAAACAGTTTTTTTTATCTCAAGTCTAAGCAAAAAAAAAAAGTAAAAGGATCTTGGAAGTTTTGCAGTCATTATATATATATATATATATATATATATGAGGTCTGCTAAAAAGTATCAGAACTGTATGGTAATGAAACCAAAGTATACAGAGTAAAACCACTTAGAATAGATTGACCTTGAACTCTGTCATGCAAACACAGTAAGTTTTCACTTTCTTGCTCACTTCCATTGGCTACAGCAGTGCCAAACTCACAACTCTTTGGGTCAACTCACTGGAACTAACCAACATCTATATCCACTGAGCCAGTGAGATTTGTGAATCCAGTACCAGGCTACAGCAGTGGTGAGCAAATAATTTAGAGAGTTAAGGTAAAGAGAGAGAGCTCACGACTACCAGAAGTGGCTTTGCACAAGGAATGAGAATAATATACTCCAGGGATTATAATAAAGGGGTCGGTTCAAAATTCCTAGCACCTGAAAAAGGTTGGAGCATACAACGGCTGAAACATTGTAAAAATGACAACAAAGATGAGGACAATAGTCCAAATAATGGAAATAGTGTAAATACTACCTCATCTAAGGAATATAAAATACTGAAGAATCTCTCTTTTTCCTCTTTTCAATGATAGTGCCACTCCTGAAGTAAGTACTTTGGTCATTTCAACTCAAGATCGACCATGCTTACCATTCTTTTCCTTACTTACCCAACCTTCTGGATCAGAAAAAGAAAACCGATATATGCAAGAGACAATGAGAAATTTGTTTCCCGATAATTTATATAAATAAGAGAATAGTCTGGAGTAGAAATCCAAAATTTTTCTATGCTTTTTTAATTGTTTACATGTAAACACACAGCCACACCTAAAATGCACCCAACACACAGCCCTCTAGATCTTATAATTTAAATCTATAAACAGAATTATCCCCATTTTATATGTAATGATATACAAACTGCTTCATGTTTACATGTTATATGATTTTATTATTATTTACAGATTTCAACGGGTTCTGCAGTCAACAACACTCAATATTTCATTCTTTACAAAATTACCTTCAAGATAAAATAGATGAAAAAAAAAAAAGTTCAGACAGTTGGACAGCATTACTGTGGTAGAAGCAGCAGCCTGGGTTGACATGCTGGTATTTTCGAATGAATGTAACAACTTGTATCGAGCGCCTTGGCAAAACAAGTCAAATGGCATGTTGATTGTATTTTTGTTTTCGTTTTCACTTGATCAATAATTGATTTAGCTGACCAGACCAGAAGCAAGTCATTGATTGATTCAATTCTGCAGGTGAACAATAAATTTGCTTGGGATCTACTGTTATATCTCTACAAGCATGAGATTTAATGTAGATACTAGTTGAAATACCTGTCTACACAGGGGAAAAGTCTAATGTTAGCATGAGTGAAAAAATGATTCCTTCACATTAATAGTGAGCTTGTCTGTTTAATTGGCTATTAGTAATGTAGGGAATTGTCACAGTATTAGTACTATGGGGTTTTCATAAACTCCATATAATATATTAAAAATGTATAATCTATTTTTTTGTTATGTATTAATTTGTATGTCCTTTTTTGATAAATAAAAATGAACAAAAAGGTTTTATTTTGAAAAAAAAAACTTAATTAAAATGTTTAATATTAAAAAAAAGTATGTCTTAAGTTTCAAAACTTAAAAAATGCAAAAATAGGTTTCATTTGATTTCTCATCAGTCAGTTAAGGGTGATCATGTCTCAAAAGAGACATGACCTACTGGGCAGAAGATTTTCCCTTAGTAGGTTTCCATTACTTTTTGCAATAGACTGATCACCAACCAAGATTGAAGAACCCAGTCTGTTCTGCTAAACAACCCTAGCTAGAGGGAGGAGCAAAGGATTCATATCTTTCCCAAGGGTATTTGCACGCATGTGAATGCAACAAATTCAACTGGAATTTGAACTCGGCTCTCCGATTTCTCATTTCATTGCAGATATCCACTGCACCAAAATGCACATTCAATTACTAGTAAATAAATAAAAATTGAATAACACAAATATTATGACTTAACATTAAAAAATTACATTAAAAAATCTACATTAAAAAATTATCTGCATCAACATATTTAAGCAGATATTTATTTTAAGCCTCTAGGTAATCATCAACACAATCCTCATGTTTAATAACCTAAGGTTATTTAAACGTTTTAAAATAACCAATTTTTCAGTAAGACATACTTTTCATCTATTTTCTTTTTTCTTTATAAAATCTGGCTTTTGCTGATGTCGGAGGCGGTAAAAGATTTTTTATTATCATTCTTTAACTGCCAGAAATATTTAGAAAGAGCTTTGCTGTTTTTCTAGTCTATATTGCTTAAAGTCATTTGATGATGGTAGAAATGAAATTTCCAAGGATTTTCAGTAGGACCAAAATAAAATTTAACATCATTATTAGAACTGATTCTATCTTGGTCTACAGTTCTCTCAGACATACAAATGACCCTGCATTCAGTTGTCTTGTAGTTTATTTATAGTTCGTTATTTTCATTTTCTTTATCTACTTTCTAGTAAACAAATAAAAACTGCTTAACACAAATATTATGACTTAAAGAATTTAATCAGAATTGATGCTATCTCAGTCTACAGTTCTCTCAGACATACAAATGACCTTGTATTCAGTTGTCTTGTAGTTTATTTATAGTTCGTTATTTCTGTTTTCTTTATCTATTTTCTAGGAAACAAATAAAAACTGCTTAACACAAATATTAGGACTTAAACAAGAAACTCCTTGTTTAACAGAGATATTCAAAAAGCTACTTGACTAATCAAGAAAATTTGAATTACCACTGACAAAATATTAACCCATTTTAACCCAGTGTCCTCAGGTTTTAGAACATTAAATTCATTTACAAATCACAAGAATTTTTCTTCCAACCGGATGATATTTGGAAGGTAATTTTATTGATGAATCAATATGTTCTCACTACCTATATATAATAATGGTTTTATATAATCATTTGTACCCATTATTTTTTACAGTTTTTTATGCTGTCCTCAAATGAGGACACTGGGTTAAAATGTGCTAAAGTGAAACAATTTGTAGGGTCTTCAACACACACTCAATTTACAAATATCAATACATCATTTAGGTTTTGGATATCAACTAGGAATGACAAATTGGAGAGCTGAGTTCAAATTCCAGTTGAATTCCTTGCATTCACTTACTCACAAATACCCCTAAAAAAAGCATTAATCCTTCTTTTCCCTCCAGTCATGAGTTAAATAATAGGACAGATTAGGTTCTATAGCCTTGGCTAGCAACCAGTCAACTGAAGAAAGCAATGGCAACCTAATGCAGGATAATCTTCTGGCCAGTCAATTATGTCTCTTTCAAGACATGATCACCCAAAGCATGTATCATGTATGGCACTTAACTGACTGATACAATGTGAATTTTCTTTCATGGTTTTATAAGATAAATAAATAAAAAATTTGTTGGTTATTTTTCACTCACCCCACAATTTAAATATATATATATATCATTTAGTTCTTAAGTTTCTTATTGTATAATGTGAATGTTGCTTTTATAGGATAAATAAATAAAAATTTTGTAGGTTTTTGTTCACCCAACCCCAATTTAAAATATAGATATATCATTTAGTTCTTAATTTTCTTGCTATATAATTTTGTTAGTCTTCTTTCTTGATTTTATAGGATAAATAAAAAATGAAAACTAAAGACAACAAAGATTTATTTTCAAAAATTAAATTAAAATGCCAATGTCAGTATGATTTTTTAAAACAATATATGATTAGTCTATCCTCTCTTCAACTACTTTTTTAGATTCCAAAAAAATTTATTATCTTGCATGTTATTTCATGATAAATAAAAATGAACCAAAAATATTAAAAAACAATTGATTAAAAAACAATTAATTAAAAGGCAGATGTGCGTTGTAGTGCAGTGGATATCGACTAGGAACGAGAAATCGGGGAACCGAGTTCAAATTCCAAGTTGAATTCATTGCATTCACTTACGCGCAAATATCCTTGGGAAAGGTATCAATTCATCTCTTCCTTCCAGTTATGGGTTAAATAACAGGACAGATTGGGTTCTATAGCCTTGGCTGGCAACCAATCTACCACAGAAAGCAATGGCAACCTACTGCGGGATAATCTTCTGCCCAGTCAGTCATGTCTCTTTTGAGACATGATTGCCCAAGCGTGTTTCACATATGGCACTTAACTGACTGAATTAAAAGGCCAATAAGCAAGAACATTTGAACTTTGCATTACAAATGCCCATTACTTTTTGGTCATGTGTATGTGGACAATATCATCGAAAATGAGAACCAAACTGGAAGCAGTGGAAATGTTGTTCTACAGAAGGATGCTGCGGATATCGTGAACTGAGCTTGCAAGCAACGATGAGGTGTTGGAAAGAATGGCATCCAAAAGGAAATTAATACTGAGCATCAGGAAGAGACAACTGAAGTTCCTGGGACACACAATGAGGAAGGAGAGCCTGGAGAACCTGATATTGACTGGCCAGATAGAAGGAAAGAGAGACAGAGGAAGGTAGCAGATAACATATTTGCAGAGCCTGATCAGGTGGATGACGGATCGGAGGTTGCCAGGAGTAACAGGAGCAAACATACTAAGAGCCACAAAGGATAGGGAGACGTGGAGAACCATGATCGCCTACGTCCTGAAGGGACAGGGCACATAGAAGAAGTATATAATTGACACAAATATTATGACTAAAACCAGAAACTCTTTGGAATTACTTTTTGTTTTTCCATAATCATCTCACTCCAAGCAAAGCATTACTGCCACTGGTACGCATGGGGTTACATCATAGGAAAGTGAAGAGAGAGGAGAACAGATCACAGTAAGTGTTGGAGAATGGTTAAGAGAAGGATGAGAAAACTGGTGTGAAGAGAGCTGCATGAGAGTAAAGTGTAATGGGGAAAGAATAAGGTACGGGGTGCTGGGGAATGGATGGGAGTCAAGAAGATAAAAGATGGTTGTTTATGTTGCATTTAAACATTTGGAGATTGTAGCTGCCAGGGAAGCAAGTAGACTGAAGGTAGTTCCACAGGTGGAAAGTGTGAGAAAAAAAGCTTGTAAAGTAGAAGTTGAAGTTACACTTGATTGTTTTCATTGTAAAAGGGATGGAACTTGGTTGCTAGTCAGGTTTTTTTTTTTTTTATAAGCGTTTCACCCCAAGCAAGGCATGTCACTGCCACTACTGCGCAGGGGGCTACATAGAGTGCAGAAAGGATGATTAAATATAGGAAATGTCAGAGGGTGGGTGATAGGCAGGTAGGGATACCGAGAATGATTAAATATAGGAAATGTCAGAGATTGGGTGATAGGCGGGTAGGGATACCGAGAATGAGGGTTGGGTAGATGAGAGTGTTCTGAGAATGATTGGGAGTTAGGTTGATAGGAGGTGTCTATTGACCCTACATTTAAACACCTGGAGATTGTAGCTGTCGGGAAAGCAGACTTGTGGAAGGGAGTTCCACAGGCGGGAAGCACGAGAAAAGAAGCTGTTGGAGTAGAATTTATGGTTACATCTTATCTGTTTAACTGTAAAAGGGTGGGACCTAGTTGCTAATCTAGTATCTTGTGTAAATTCGTGCTTAGGCAGCACCAGTGATCTAAATTCATCGGAGCAGAAGCCATGAAAGTACTTGTAGAAGAGGCACAGGGAAGCCATATCACACCAGTGAGAGAGTGGTTGCAGCCGGTCTGCCAAGTAAGTGTAGTTCGAGTAAATTTGTGCAGAGTGAGCACCAGCAAGTTAAGCTTATCAGAACAGAATACATGAAAGTATTTGAAGAAGAGACAGGGGGAAGCCACATCTTGTCAGTGAGAAAGTGGCTAGAGTCAAGCTTGAAAGAATTATTAAAAAAACTGCTTGACTGATCACAAAAATTTGATTTAAGACTTGCAAAAAATAAAGAAAACATTTTGTAGCATTTTCAAACACACAATTTAATATGTTAAACATATATCTTATTTTTTTTTGTTATATATTATCTTGAGTGTTCCTTTTGGATAAATTAAAAGGAAAAAAAGGTTTTATTTTGAAAAACTGAATTATAAAAAACCAATATTAAAAAATAAATTTGTCATTATTTACACTATACAGACTGTAGTCCTCATCTTTATTGCCATGTTTACAATGTTTCAGTCATTGTACACTCAGGCCTTCTTCAGATGCTCAGAATTTTGAACTGAACCTTTTATTTCAATCATTCTCATTCCATGTGCAATAGCACCTCCAGATGTCTTAGTCAACTCCCTTTAATTCAACTTTCTGAATTATTTGTTCACCACTACTGTAGCCAGGTATTGAACTCACAACTCTTTGGGTCAAGTCACTGAAACATGTGTCCTTGAGAATTCAGGTCAAAATTCCTTGCACCTGAAGAAGGCCCTATTGTACAAGGGCTGAAACATTGTAAACATGGCAATAAAGATGAGGACAACAGTTCAAACTGTAAATAATGTAAATACTACATCATCTCAGAAGTATAGACAAATAATAAATTTGTAAGTTACAAAAATAAAAATATACAGAAATGGGTTTCGTTTGATTGCAAATTTGAATTAATATTATGATTAAAACCTGAAACTCCTTGCATTTACTTGACAGAGGTATCCAGAACAGTTGAAAATTTGAATTGACACTTCCTAAATATTGGATAATGGTAATTCATAAGAAAAAACTACCTTACTCTCTGATAGAAAACTTGTATATCTACCTATTTTGTTTTTCACCTTATGATAACAGACACTTTCAGAAAGGACAGAATCTCTCTCTCCACTTTCCAACAACAGTATTTTGATGTTCCTTACAGCCCTTCTTTTTCTTCTATGAACATTGTCCTTTCAGGATGTAGGCGATCATGGCCTTCCATGCCTCCCTCTCCCTGGTGGATTTTATCACACTTTCTCCTGTAACATCTCGCAGCCCCCATTCTGTCATCCAGCTGCTCAGGCCCTTCAAATATGTTATTCGCTGCTTTCCTATGTCTCTTTTTCCCTCTCTATCTGGCCTGTTAGTATCAGGTTCTCCAAACCCCCCTTCCTCATTACATGTCCCAGTAACTTCAGTTGTCTCTTCCTGATGCTCAATATTAATTTCCTTTTTGTTTCTATTCTTTCCAAAACCTTGTCATTGCTTACATGCTCGGTCCATGATATCTGCAGCATCCTTCTGTAGAACCACATTTCAGCTGCTTCAAGTTTTCCCTTCATCTTTGTTGATATTGTCCAACATTCACTGCCATATTGAAGAACTGACATCACATATCAATCCAATACTTTCTTTTTTGTTTCTACTCATGCAGTACTTTGTTCATTCTAATTTAGTGCAAGGCTAACTTGATCTCGACCATTTTAAACATTCTTATCATGACTTATCCTAACTTATTTCTGATCAGCAAAAGAAAACAGACATACTCAAGAGACATTGAGAACTTTGTGGAATAAACAGTCCATAGCAGAAGGTCAAGTTTTTTCTATGCTTTTCCTGTTATTGCTTATAAGTGAACACTCACATGCCTACAATAAATATATATATATATATATATATATATATATCTCCAACACACAACCCTTTAAATTCCATAATTGAGATCTATAAACAGAATCATATTTGTTTTCTATGTAAAGATATACAAATTGTTTCATGTTTACACATTATATAATTTTATTATTATTTATAGAGTTCAAAGGGCTCTGCAGTTAACAATACTCAATATTTCATTCTTTATAAAATGACCTTCAATATAAAATCGATTAAAAAAAAAACTAATTCAAATATATAAAAATAGGCTTCATTTTATTTTCAGTATGATCTTTTAAAGCAATATATGATTAGTCTATCTTCTCTTTAACCACTTTTTCTCATTCCAAGTAATAAGCAAGAACGTTGTTTTGAACTTTGCATTACAGACAGCCATTATGGTCTTGTGAATGTAACTTACACAAATATTAGGGCTAAAACCAGAACCTCCTTGGAGTTTCTAGAATAAAAAAAGATATTCTGAAAATTACTTGACTGCTCAAGAAAATTTGACTTCTTCTTCTTCTATGTGCCTTGTCCTTTCAGGACACAGGCGATCATGGCCTTCCATGTCTCCCTGTCCTTGGTGGCTCTTACCATGCTTTCTCCTGTTACATCATACAACCACCGTTCTACCATCCACATGCTCAGGCCCACCAAATATGTTACATGTTGTTTTCTCTTGTCTCTCTTTCCCTCTATCTGGCCTGTTAGTATCAGGTTCTCCAAGCCCTCCTTCCTCATTGCATGTCCCAAGAACTTTAACTGTCTCTTCCTGATGCTCATTATTAATTTCCTATTTGTTTCCATCCTTTCCAAAACCTCATCATTGCTCATATGCTCAATCCACGATATCCTCAGCATCTTTCTGTAGATCCACATTTCAACTGCTTCAAGTGCTTCCTTCATCTTTGATGAAATTGTCCATATTGAAAAACTGACATCACATAGCAATCCAGTACTTTCTTCTTTGTTTCTATTGAAAATTTTTTTAAAAGTAATCAGTACTTTTAGTACCATGGTGCTTTGTCAAAGCATTAGTCTGCTGGGATTTTCAAATCGGTCAGTCAGTTAAGTGCCATACGTGATACACACTTGGGCCATCATGTCTCATAAGAGACATGATTAAGTGGGCAGAATATTTTCTCACAGTAGATTACCATTACTTTCTGTGGTAGATTGGTTGCTAACCAAGGCTATAGAGTCCAATTTATCCTGTCATAAATCCAAAGCTGGAGGGAGTAGTGACACTTTCCCAAGGGTATTTGCATGAAAGTGGATGCAACTAATTTAACTGGAATTTGAACTCAGCTCTTCAGTTTCACGTTCGGAGCTGATATCCATTGCACAACAAAACACAACCACAAATACCTTATTTAAAATAGAGATATAGCATTTAGTTCTTAATTTTCTTGTTACATACATTTAGAAATTTTTAAAAAAATTAGTGGATACTTTATTTTTAATCAAATAATTTTTTATTATTTCAAACCATATTTTTAGTGGACACTAGTATTTGAGTCAAATGTCCTATTCTTAATTCAGTTTTTATCTCCTCTACAAGTTTGCACATTTGTGAAAACTTTAAAAAATATATAACTAAATTCTCAAAATTTTTAAAAATTTGCAGGTCAGTATTTACATTGTTTGGACTGTTGTCTTCATCTTTGTTGCCATATTCACAATGTTTCAACCATTGTATGCTTCGACCTTCTTCAGATGATCGGAATTTTTAACTGAACCCTTTATTTCATTCACAGGGGCCCAGTAAATAAAAGCACTGGTTGGATCCAGTGACTTGACCCCAAAAATTTGTGAGATCAGTTCATAGCATCTGAAATGAGGTATTGGAATTATTTACATTATTTAGATTTTCAGACTGTTGTCCTTATCTCTGTTGCCATATCCATGACACTTTGGTCGTTGTATACTATGACCTTCTTCAGGTGATTTGACTTTTGAACTGAGCCCTTTATTTCCTTTACTGGGATAGATTGTTCTGATTTCACAAGTCATATTTTTACATGTCTCATTTATCTTCATTTAATTCAACTAAGTTTTTGTTCACCATTTTTGAAGCCAGATATTGAACACACAACTCTTTGGGTCAAGTCACTGAATCAACTAATGCTTTTATCAACTGGGATAAGTTCAGTTAAAGTGTGTGTGTGTGTGTGTGTGAATGAGGGGTATCAGAAGATTGCAGATGATATATACCATTACACTGGTAAATAAATATATATTTCATATATTATTATTATTTGCCTTTGGCTACCATTCTTTTTTAAATGGTCCCTGTTAGAATGCATGCCGAGATCCCAGTACATGTTTTATACATCAAAAGTAGTATAGAAACCTTCTGAAGGCTTGTGGTCTAGATATCTGACCAATCTTTAAATGTACATGCTAATCAAAATGCTGTTTTTAGCCTGAAGAATGTTTGACAAAAACTTGGATAAGAATTTCAAAACTCTTAGTAGTAGATTTGTTCAGTTTCATGTATCAAGTGATATAGGCAAGCTGCTCAAATTTTTTAGCCATTGTAAAGATTTCAGAGCCATTTCAATATAACATTACAAAAACAATTCAATGACATGGAGCCTGTGAATTGAGAGATTTAGTAGGCTGGATACTAATGTGCACCTCCATTGACAAGTATAATCATAGCATGTATGGTTAGAAAAGTTTCTAATAACACTTCTTCAACTTGAAGACATTTTTTAACAGTCATGTGTTGAGGACCAAGGCAAGTTTTGAATTATATAAAATTTCAACTGCAGTCAAAAAACCTTTGAAGAGTGATGGCCTCCATCAAACTATGTAGCACTTGACATGCCCATGATGAAATGAATCAGTATTCTGACCATTTGAAATTGGGTATAGGTTAACAATCAATTTTAGAGAGCTGTAAGGGATAGGGAAGTATAGAGGGAAAGAGGGGTTAATTCTAAGTGACTCAAAAGTCTAGTATAGGGTTATGGGATCGGTAAAAGCCAAGGAAAAATATTCTTTATGAGTTCCCAGGTAATATTTACCTTTCAGAACTAGAGATTTAATAGAGAATAGAAATAGACGCTTTGCTGAAATGGAAGATTGTGTAGTGCCAGATGTCTGAGTGTCTCAACCATCAAATTCACTAATTAAATAGGGAATGAATACTTAAAAGAAGAAATGCATTAAGATAATGACGAAAAGGAACTAAAAAATACAAATAGAAACAAAAAAAACAAAGACAATTTTCTTTGGTTTGTGGGATTTTATATGACTTTATATGTGTGTGTGTGTGTGTGTGTGCTTTTGCCTCACTCTTTTGATAAATTTTCTTTGTTATTTGCAACTAAACTGACTCATTTTGTCATGTTGATTCTGTCACATAAATGGAAAAGGCACACTGTTGGTGACTCATTTTTCATGACTTTGCAAGAAAGAAAATAAACACTGTCAGTGCTTAATGCATTCTGATATATGGACAGAATGATAGGAGTAATGAAATCTACATACATTATATATGGGCAGTAAATTCACTTCAGATTGGTTGCCTAGTGGTGTTAAGGCCATACAACCAGTTTTTTAAATGGACCTAATACCTGTTTTGAATATTCTGTAAAACTAAAATTTCTAAACAGCAAGTCCTTTCACATGTGTTTAGATCAGGAGCAAGAAGGCAGTTTTTAGCCCTCTTTGAATCAAATAAAAGAAGTCAGCATTCAGTTCCTTTTGGATCAAGAGCAAGGAGGCCTTTTTCAGTTCTATTTGGATCAAGAAAAAGAAAGAAGTTTTTAGCCATCTTTGGATCAAGTACAAGGCAGCAGCATTCACTTCTCTTTGGATTAAGAGCAATGAGGCCTTTTTCAGTTTTATTTGGATCAAGAAAAAGAAAGAAGTTTTTAGCCATCTTTGGATCAAGTACAAGGCAGCAGCATTCACTTCTCTTTGGATTAAGAGCAATGAGGCCTTTTTTTAAGCTATCTGTTGATCAAGAAGAAAATACCAGTATTCATCCCTCTTTGGTACAAAAGAAAACTTTTTCAGCAATATTTAGATCAAGAGAAAGAAGGCAGTTTTTATCTGTGTTTGAATCAAAATCAAGGAAGCCCTTTTCATGTGTTTTTGGATCAAGAGCTAGAAATCATTTCTCAAGCTGGATTGAGCTCTGCTGACCCCTATCCAATGTTCACTGATATCAGCTCATTTTATTGTTGCTTTATTTCAATTTCCTTTAAACATGCTTCCAGAAAAAGACTTTGTAAATTATTTCATTTTTGCTTTTCCAGTAATCTAAATCTAAACATAAATGGAACCTTGTCTGTGTGTGTGTGTGTGTGTCTGTGTGTGTGTGTGTGTGTGTGTCTGTCTGTCTGTGTGTGTGTGTGTGTGTCTGTGTCTGTGTGTGTCTGTGTGTGTCTGTGTGTCTGTGTGTGTGTCTGTGTGTGTGTGTGTGTCTGTTACCTATAGACTCCAAAACGGCTGAACCGATTTTCTTGAAAATTTACAGAGTTGTACTATGGTGTTCTTAGCTAGGTTTTGTGTCAAGGGACCCCCGACAAATATCGAAAATCGATAAACAAAAAAAATCAAGTTATAGAAGGAGTGGTCCGATTTTAATCAAATTTGATACACTTACAGACAAAGACATAAGAAACGATATTCAGAAGTTTCAAGGTTGCAGTTCTTAAAATAGTGCAGAAAATCGATAATATATATATATATAAAAGGCAAGATGTTTGTGTGTGTGTCTGTTTATCTGCCTGTACGTCTGTATTTTTTTCAGCCCTTTTATTTTAGGTTTTGCTTCAGGTTTGGCTCTAAGTAGGTATAATTGTTCTTAGTCTCAGCTATAATACCATTTACTCAGTGGACTTATTTAGCCTTCAAAATTCAGTTTACGATGAAAAAACTTATTTGATATTGATATCAGGAAATCAAAATTTGACTTACATCCATTCATTTTTCTTTTAGTCTACAGTTTTGCTTTAACTGGAAAAAACTATTGCTTTTTAGTCTTTCATGCCAACATCCAAAGAGTCTGAGCTCTGGGACCATGGGTTAGTTTTAAAGCTTTCATTACACCCGAGCAAAGCCAGGCTATACTGCTAGTGTCCAATAAATCTTACTCTCCACTCAACAATTTTAGTCGTAAGTTATCATAGAGCATTTGTTGCTATACACTGCTGCCAAGTGACATTTTACATAATTCTCAGCATCTTGGTGTAAGCCCCTCTCAAGTGTGTTATTCAAGGCCTTCATTAGTGTTCATGTATTGGAATTTTACAGGACTGTGTTAATTGCTACTCTGAAGAATTCAGTTTTGTTTTCACATGATAGATTTGATTCCATACAATTTCCATCTCTTGCAGAGATATTCAGGGATATGGTACCATTAAAAAATGTGAATACTCTTGCTGGGTTGCCTCATTGTACCAAAGGCAACACTAGAGGTATTCAATTCTGGGGAGATGATAAATAAACTATAAACAGGTCTGTACTTTATGATATCTGATTCTGCATTCTGAGGATTTTTTGTTTCCTTAAAAGGTGGCAGGAAGCTTAGTAAACTTGGTTTACATCATATCTATTAGAAACTTATGTCAGAAAAAAGAAATAGTCATTAAAGTCTGTATCAACCTACGTGCTTGCATAGTGCTACATGAAATGGATGAATACCTGAAGGACATTTGTTTCTGAAAAATGTAGTGGAAATAATATTAGCCATTTCCTTACAAGAAAACATTTTGAATTCAATGACCAAGCATACAGCTCTTAGTTGAAATTTATAAAATTTCATAAAACAATTTTTCAGGAAAACAACAGTTTCTCAAATCCAGTGGCTGTTATTGTTCTTTTCAGTATTGATAAAAGTAGATGATATTTTGGTTACTCATCACTTTATGATCTTGAAAAGTTATTGTTTATGTTGGACAAATCAGGAGTTAAATTGAACAAGACTAAGTATCAATTCCTCTGGAGGTGACATATTTGGGTTTCAAAATCATCAAGGAAGTGTCAGTTCTTCTTTTAAAGAAAGTTGCTGCAATAAAAAACTAAAAGAGGTTTCTATTCCAAAGAACATTATTTAGTTGAAAGTTTTTTTTCTTGAGATTTTCAATCATTACGATCTTCATTTGTCCACTTGGGCTATTGTTTAAGGAACAAAAGAATGTTGTGCATGGTGTAAACATTAGAAAAAGGCTTTCAAAGATATTAACATAATGTTGTGTTCTGGGACTTTAACACATTTTTGCTGCATATAAATGCTTCTCCCCAATGAAGTGGAGCTTACGGCCTGTCACGTTGAATACACCAGTTCTCGCTCGATCACCGAAGTTAAGCAACATTGAGCCTGGTCAGTACTTAGATAGGTGATCACTTGGGAATACCAGGTGCTGTAAGCGTATAGTGACGGATGTGTGTGTTTACGGCCATATCACGTTGAATACACCAGTTCTCACTCGATCACTGAAGTTAAGCAACGTTGAGCCTGGTCAGTACTTAGATAGGTGATCACTTGGGAATACCAGGTGCTGTAAGCGTTTAGTGACGAATGTGCGTTGTGGTGCAGTGGATATCAGCTCGGAAAGAAAAATCGAATTCCAGTTGAATACCCTGCATTCACTTAAGCACTGGTACCCTTGGGAAAGGTATTAATCTGTTCCTTCCCTCCAGTTATGGGTTAAATAACAAGGGTAGGACTTGGGGGCCCTGCCCTTAAAAAAAGAAGAAAAAACAAACCCCAATGAATCTTGATACTCGAAAAGAAAAAAGTTTTACTAGACACAAAACTTATATAAAAACAACAATAAATTGTTGAAAGAAAAAGGTATTACCAGCAATAAATAAATAAAGTTTAGTTGGCAATAAATGACCCGCTGAGGTTGATTTGCCATAAAAACAAAGCCAACCAACCAACAATTGAAGGGGAGCAACAATGCCTCATAAAATGGATAGGAAGAGTGTATGTTTGCTGTCTGCAGAGAGAAAAGATGACACATTGCAAAAGAAGGATTACGCTGCCAGGCTGATTGATATATTTTTACAAATTATCAATCTTTGCCGGTTAGTTAAAGA
Organism: Ascarosepion bandense; assembly: GCA_037127315.1. NCBI lineage: Eukaryota > Metazoa > Mollusca > Cephalopoda > Sepiida > Sepiidae > Ascarosepion > Ascarosepion bandense. The sequence goes on from JBBBDQ010001775.1 coordinate 19,044, forward strand.
CAAAATATATTTTTAGATTTTTTTGAGATAACGATTTACTGATACATATTTTAGAAATAATAATTATTGTACCTGCTTGATTAAAATCAAACAAGTACAATAATTTAAATACCTGGTAAGTGTTCTAACAGAAAACGGAAAGTGTGACACAAAGATCTGAAAGCAAATTCGTATGGCAAAGGATGCATTCCAGAACCTGAGTAGAGTATTAGGAGACAGGAAAATTTCACAAGAAGAGAGTAATGGATTGCTATGTGAGGTCAGTTAAATGCTAGTTAAATGTTAAAATACTTCAAAGATATTTAAGAATTTAAAATATGCCACCATTATTTATGGTATGGGTAAACATTTCAGATTCCACTGGAATGAATTCCATTCTCTATTGTTATTAATAATAATAAACTGAACCCCCATTAATGACAAGGTAAGGCAAATTGGCATGGTGAAGGGTGCATTCCAGAAGCTGAGTAGAGTATTAAGAGACAGGAAAATTTCACAAGAAGCAAAGTAGAGAGTACTGGATTACTATGTGACGTCAATTCTTCAATATGGCAGTGAATGCTAGACAATATCATCGTAGATGAAGTAAAAACTTGAAGAAACTGAAATATGGTTCTACAGAAGGATGCTGTGAATATCATAGATCAAGCATGTGAGCAATGATGAGGTTTTGGAAAGGATGGAAACAGAAAGGAAATTAATACTGAGCATCAGGAAGAGACAGTTACAGTTCCTGGGACATGCAATGAGGAAGGAAGGCTTGGAAAACCTGATACTAACAGGCCAAAGAGAGGAAAGAGACAGTGGAAAACAGTATGTAACATACTTGACTAGCCTGAGTAGGTAGATGGCAGAACGGGGGCTGCGTGGTGTAACAGGAGAAAGCGTGTTAAGAGCCACCAGGGATAGGGAGATGTGGAAGGCCATGATCGCCTCTGTCCTGAAAGGACAAGACACATAGAAGAAAAAGATTTATTTACTGATACATGTCTTATTAATTTCATGTGACACATAGCTAGAGTGGGGGGGTGAGGAAAAGTGGTGGATTCATACCTTTCACTGGAGTATTTGCATGTAAGTGAATATTACAAACTGAATTAGAATTTGGCTTGACATTGTCTAGCATCGACCAGAATATTTTGATTTCTTCTTCCATACTTTAAGCTGTTGGTGTATACACAGTTATAATAGATAAGATAAAAAGTTTTCCTTTCAGTTTAACTATAATAATTCTTTTAGATAACTGACAGTATCCCAGAATGCATTTCTTCATGTCTTGGTCTGGTATAAAAACCCTTCAAAAAATGCTGCAACCCCAACAATTTACATTACATTAATATGCATATTATCTGAGTATTTATCTGCACCCAACTCCCACATTAGTGAAATGCAGCACAAGGTCATTTTAAAGTAGGGTCACTGAGCCCTGAGGCATGGCCAGAAATTTCTTAGACTGTGGTCGGTTTTCCCTAGCTGTTTCTCTTTCCCAAGAGCAGTGAAGAAGGCAGTTGCCATGAGTCTGAGCTGCATAAAATTTGTGAAGAATATTATTTTAGTTTCATGCCAGGTCAAGAACCTCCACTTCCACTAAGATGGTATTGGAATCGGCCAGCATAGGGTTTCTTCCCTTTCCAAATTTTTCTTTTTGGATTTACATTTTTCTTTCCTTTTTTTTTTTTTTACAACTCTCAAAATGCAAAGGGGTGTAAATCATATATATATATATATATATATATATATATATATATATATATATATATAATTCCAAGTGAAAAGGACTCAAGGTTATTTTTAGTTTTGAGTACTCTGGCATTTATTTTCTTATAAAGAGTGCTCAATATAATAAGTATCATAGATCTAATATAATACATAGTTATGAAGTTATGTGTAAATTTTTTAAATTGACAAATTATATATATATATATTATTAATATATTATATATATATATATGTACATATTTATTATTAATTTATATATATATATATATATATATATATATGTATATATATATATATATTTATTATTACTATATATTATTTACTGAATTTTAAGACTGAAATTCTGAATAAATGTAGGCATAGGAAGCCCTGGCTATTAGATGAGGCCCATCTGTCGTGGTATAGTACTTTTTGTTTTCGTCTTTGTCTTCTACCCTCCCCCTGTAAATTAAAAGTTAAAAATTAAAAGTAATAAGATTGTTAACCTCCCCATCCCTTGTGTTATGTAATTTCTTGGTCACATGGTTTGTCTTGATTACCTATTTATATGTTGTGTTTTCTTTTACTCTTTAGCCAGCTTTTCCTGGTGATCCATTTGGGAGAAACCTAGGTAGGTTCATCTAGGTAGGTAGGTTCATAGGTGCTATATATATATATATATATTATTACTCTCTCTCTCTCTCTCTCTATATATATATATATATATATATATATATATAAATCCAGATAAATAGGACCTTAGGTTTTATGATTTTGAGTTCCCTGACATTTATTTAAAAAAAAAAAACAGTGCTTAATACAGTAAATATTGAAGAGCATAATATAATCATGAATTAGCAGTACATTGCAACATGCACATTTCTATATTTCAAGATAGAATCTCATCATGAGGCAATGTTGGATGTTGGTTGAAAACATCCAACTTTGCCTGATGACAAGATTCTATCTCAAAATATAAAAATTTCCATGTCACAATGTACTTTTAATTCATAATTATATGATTATATATATATATATATGATTTACACCCCTTTGATTTTTTTCTCCCTGAATTTTATTATTTTTTATTTTTATTTAAATTTTAAATCTAGATTTAAAATTTTTATCCACATGTTACTGTAGAATATTGAAATTTTTAATCTTGTTATTACAAAAGCAGTAACTTAACTTAATAAGGTTCTCATGAACATCGAGTGAAAAGTTAAAATCTATTAAAGAGTCACTTTCAAATATGCACCTGATGATTGTATAACACATGAAACTCCAAGTTGTGCCATAGATATAGGATAATAAGTATATTCATTAATATATATATATATATATATAATGCAGCTCTGTTCATGCATTGAGCACTGTTCTATTAACACCTAAATAATAATACTATATATACGAGCACCCTCCTCATATGTATATTTATTAATTTACATCACTATATATATATATATATATAATGTTGCCAAGTCCATAAATGGAGAGGAAAATCCAAAAAGATCTATTTAATATATTAGAAGATAGATCTGTATAGAGAGGTCAATGGATATTATTCAGAGCAATATGAATAAAAGAAAACTCAACACATCATCTGAAGTGGGTATAAAATATAATTTATTTCGACAGGTGTAGAAACTCGTCTATTCAAACCAAGATTTCATTTAGTCTGATGCGATGAGTTTATAGACCCGTCAAAATTAATTATAACTTATAACCACTGCAGATGATGTGTTGAGTTTTCCTTTATTCATATTGCTCTGGATAATTTCCATTGATCTCTCTATCCTCTCCATGACAATACTGAGGCAGTGTTGATTCAGTTCATTTTCTTTACTATCAGTTAAGAAATCTCTTGCCATGTGTTTGCTGTTTAAAAGTGCCATATTATTTTATTATTTTTGTAATAATTATGTTGTCAAGTCGTGAAGAATATATATATATCCTCTGTATTATAATAAAGACAGTTGTGTGTGTGTGTGTGTATATATATATATATATATATATATATATTGTTAAATATAAGAGACAATGAATGTCTATTATGTTTAATCATGAGCCATTCTAAACATCATATTTTGGCTTTAATTTCAGATGAAAATAAAGACAAAAATTCTACAACATTTGGATAATTGTTTTTTAAGTTGGTTCTAAGCTTTCAGCTCATATGAGCCATCTTCAGAGAGGTTACAAGAACGTTAACATGAAAACATCCAACATCAGCAACAATTTTATCTTGTGTTGACATAAAACTTTGCTAAGCAACAATGATAGTTACCAAAGATAGCAAACGCAGTTCATAAATTTGTAATGTGGTTCTATGACGTCACACTCTGAAAATGTGTGTCATTCAGCAGGATTTATTTTCACCATAAAAATTTATCATAAATAATCAGGCTGGAAGAAATAAATATATATACTGTTTGATTATAAACAGAATATCTACTTAAATACGAGTATCTGTCAAAAATAATGGTCAAACAAATAATTTCAAATTGGCGGTTGTTTATAACCAAATTTCATTAATCTTCAGTAATTTCCATAATATATATATATATATATACACAAAGAATCTCAAGCTAGCCAAAACCTACCGCGGTTTCATACTACGGCTCGTCAGGGCAAAGGCAAAACCAAAGATTAACCAAATAAATAGACAACCACCAAGACAAGGACTAACCAACCAGTACACAAACCAAGGGGAGGTTAAGGAGAAAAGAAAAAAAAAAAAAAAACCTACGCTAACACACTAAGCAAGAAATTTAATCTGCAGAAAACTGCAGAATCTATTTAGTTATTATTTTGAATATATATATATATATATATATATATATATATATATATATAAGTATATTGATATTTGTTATATATTTCCTTTCAATTAATATTCATATCTTCAGTTCAAGTTTTGATTTAATGTAACGGACATTGCTTTGTTATGTTACTTTTTTTCAGCAGTATAACCCTATTTTACATAATTGCAACACTATAAGCAATTTTGCATTAAAGTGTGTAAACGCCTCAGGAGATGATTCATTTTTGGAAATCCTAGGTGACAACCACAGGGTTAAAAATAAAAAAGAATGGATTCTGCAGAGAGACATGATCAGCTGTACTGAACAGACATCTGAAATAAGGAAATGTAGATTTAATTACGTCTTGGTTCCTCTTTTATTCTTTTATAAGTCACCATTTTCAAGATTTGGACCTTATTTTTTTCTTTTTTCAATTTTACAAGCATTCAAGTTGTGAGTGAGTAATTGTGCATGTAAACAAACACAGGAAATTTGACAAGGAGACAATGAGAAAATGTTTTTTAAAAATACTAAATTAAAAAAAAAAAAGAAGAGATATTGTTATTGTTTAATTTGGGAATCTCCTTACCATTTGCTTCCTCCAGGAAATTTCAAAGCCTGTATAGATGGTACATTTCCCCAGGGTTATGTGATGAATTCATTACATCTGACAAGACATGACAACCACAAGTGTTTGCAATTGGCCAATCTCTACAAACCACAAATATTTGATTCGCTTCTTTTCCTTGAATATTTGCTTTCCCAGTCCTTGGACTTTTTCGACTGAAAACTTTCATTTCCTTCGTCTTTTTTTTTGTTAGCCTCTTCCCTTGAAGAAATAACTTCTTTTTTTTTTTTTTTTTTTTTGTTCCATACACTGCCAATTACTTTGGGGCTACATTATTGTTCTTTTTTCTTTCTCTCTTCAAAAATTCATTCAACCTCCATCTCTCTCTTGCTCACCAATTATTTTCCTTCTCTTTCTCTTTGGCTCTTTGGTCAGTGGTTGATTTCTTTTATTCTCTCTCTCTCTCTCACTCAGTATACTCTCACCTCTATCACTGGAGATATGTTTATTTACTCTTTAGTTAGATACACTTTCACTTGTTGGCCACAAGTTATTTTTATTTTTTCCCTCATTGATCAGAAGCTCATTTTCTTTCTCTCTCTGTCATTAATGAAATTCTCTTTTGTATATGCTCTCTCTCTCATTGACAAAATACTTTTTCAGCCTCCCTTATTAATCAGATTCAATTTTACCCTCTCAAATTAATCAAAGACTGTCTTTCTTTAGCCAACTGCATGTGCACACACACACACTCTCTCTCTCATTGATTGGAAGTTCATTTTCCATAATTTGTCATTTTTAATTCTTTCTTTATCTCTACCCACAATTTCCCCCATTGGACCAAAAAAATATTTTTTCATTCATCATCTTTCACCAAATATTTCTATTCTGCTTTCTTTCAATTCTCTTCATTTTTTTTTTTGTTTTTTTTTATCCTTCTTAAATATTTTTCCTCCCTTTCTACCATTCTTTCTTTCTTTCCTTCCATATTTCCATTAGTTTTCTCCTTTCACTATTTTTCATAACCTTCTATCATCTTCTATCTATCTCACTTCCTTTAGCCTCTCTCTCATTTATGTCAGCCTCTCACCCAATATGTCCATTCCTAGAAGCTTAATTAATTGCTGCCATGTTTTCATGATTCTTTTTTTCCAAGATTAGCACCCCTGTCTCTGTTTCAATTTTCAAGGATTTCTTAATCAGTTGTGTTCTTGCTTTTGTCATTGTCATCTTATTTTATTTCTTATTTTATTCGTTATTTTCCTCTCTTCACTTTCTTCACTTTCTTCCCCTCTTCTATTTATTTCTTTCCCCCCTACTCTCCTCTTTTTATCATACTTTCTCTATCTCTTCATTTTTATTTCTCTCTTCTTGACCTTCTTTTTCTCTATCTCTTCTTTTTAATTTCTCTCTTCTTCACCTTTTTCTCTATCTCTTCTTTTTAATTTCTCTCTTCTTCACCTTCTTTTTCTCTATCTCTTCTTTTTAATTTCTCTCTTCTTCACCTTCTTTTTCTCTATCTCTTCTTTTTAATTTCTCTTTTCTTGACCTTCTTTTTCTCTATCTCTTCTTTTTAATTTCTCTCTTCTTCACCTTTTTTTCTCTATCTCTTCTTTTTAATTTCTCTTTTCTTGACCTTCTTTTTCTCTATCTCTTCTTTTTAATTTCTCTCTTCTTGACCTTCTTATTCTCTATCTCTACTTTTTAATTTCTCTTTTCTTGACCTTCTTTTTCTCTATCTTTTTAATTTCTTCTCTAACCTTCTTTTTCTCTATCTCTTGCTTTTAATTTCTCTTTTCTTGACCTTCTTTTTCTCTATCTCTTTCTTTTTAATTTCCTTTTTCTTGACCTTCTTTTTCTCTATCTCTTTTTAATTTCTCTTTTCTTGACCTTTCTTTTTCTATCTCTTTTTTAATTCTCTCTTCTTGACCTTCTTTTTCTCTATCTCTTCTTTTTAATTTCTCTCTTCTTGACCTTCTTTTTCTCTATCTCTTCTTTTAATTCTCTCTTCTTAACCTTCTCTTTTTCTCTCTATCTCTTTCTCTTTACTCTCTCTTTTTCTTGATTTTCTTTCTCTATCTTTCTTTTAATTTCTTTCTTGACCTTCTTTTTCTCTATCTCTTTTTTTAATTTCTCTCTTCTTCACCTTTCTTTTTCTCTGTCTCTTTCTTTTAATCTCTCTTTCTTGACCTTCTTTTTCTCTATCTCTTTTTAATTTCTTTCTTGACCTTTCTTTTTCTCTATCTTTCTTTTAATTCTCTCTTTCTTGACCTTTTTCTCTATCTTTTCCTTTTAATTTCTTTCTTGATTCTTTTCTCTATCTTCACTCTCTCTCTTTCACCTTTTTTCTCTATCTTTCTTTTAATTTCTCTTTCACCTTCTGTCTTTATCTTTTGTTCTCTCTTTCACCTTTCTTTTTCTCTATCTTCCTTTTAATCTTTCTTTCACCTTCTTTTTTTCTATCTTACTCTCTTTCGACCTTCTTTTTCTTTTATCTTCTTTTAATTCTTGACCTTCTTTTAATTTCTCTCTTTCACCTTCTTTTTTCTCTCTATCTTTCTTTTTAATTTCTCTCTTTCTTCACCTTCTTTTTCTCTATCTTTCTTTTAATTTCTCTCTTTCACCTTTCTTTTCTTTCTTTTTAATTTCTCTCTCTTGACCTTCTTTTTCTCTATCCCTTCCTTTTAATTTCTTTCTTGACCTTCTTTTTCTCTATCTCTTCTTTTTTAATTCTCTCTTTCACCTTCTTTTTCTCATCTCTTCCTTTAATTTCTCTCTTCTTCACCTTTCTTCTCTTTTTCTATCTTCTTTTAATTTCTCTTTCTTGACCTTCTTTTCTTTATCTCTTCTTTAATTCTCTCTTCACCTTCTTTTTCTCTATCTTTCTTTTAATTCTCTCTTATTCACCTTCTTTTTCTCTATCTTTCTTTTTAATTCTCTCTTATTCACCTTCTTTTTCTCTATCTCTTCCTTTAATTCTCTTTCTTGACCTTTCTTTCATTCTTTTTAATTTCTCTCTTTCCTTCACCTTCTTTTTCTCTATCTTTCTTTTAATTCTCTCTTTCACCTTCTTTTTCTATCTTCTTTTAATTTCTCTCTGACCTTCTTTTTCTCTATCTCTTCTTTTGAATTTCTTTTTCTTGACCTTCTTTTTCTTTTTCTTTCTTTTTAATTTCTTTCTTGACCTTCTTTTAATTTCTCTTTCACCTTTCTTTTTCTCTATCTCTTTCTTTTAATTTTCTCTTTCACCTTCTTTTTCTCGATTTCTTGACCTTTCTTGACCTTCTTTTTCTCTATCTTCCTTTTTAATTTCTTGACCTTTCTCTTTTTCTCGATTCTTTCTTTTTAATTTCTATCTTCTTCACCTTTCTTTCTATCTTCTTTTAATTCTCTCTGACCTTCTTTTTCTCTAATTTCTTTTTCTTTCTTGACCTTTCTTTTTCTTTATCTTTCTTTTTAATTTCTTGACCTTTCTTTTAATTCTCTCTTTCAATCTTTCTCTATCTCTTTTTTAATTTCTCTCTTTCTTCACCCTTTTTCTCTATCTCTTTCTTTAATTTCTCTTTCTTGACCTTCTTTTTCTCTATCTTCCTTTAATTTCTCTTTCTTGACCTTCTTTTTCTCTATCTTCTTTTTAATTTCTATCTTCTTCACCTTCTTTTTCTCTATCTCTTCTTTTTAATTCTCTCTTCTTCACCTTCTTTTCATTCTCTTCCTTTTAATTTCTCTCTTCTTCACCTTCTTTTTTTCTATCTCTTTCTTTTTAATTCTCTTTTCTTGACCTTCTTTTTCTTTATCTTCTTTCTTTTTAATTCTCTTTTCTTGACCTTCTTTTAATTTCTTCTTCACCTTCTTTTTTTCTATCTCTTCTTTTTAATTTTCTTATTCACCTTCTTTTTCTCTATTCTTTTAATTTCTCTCTTTGACCTTCTTTTTTCTATCTCTTCCTTTTTAATTCTCTTTTCTTGACCTTCTTTTTCTCTATCTCTTCTTTTTAATTTCTCTTTCTTCACCTTCTTTTCTTATCTCTTCTTTGAATTTCTCTTCTTCACCTTCTTTTTCTCTATCTCTTCTTTTAATTTCTCTTCTTCACCTTTCTTTTTTTCTCTATCACTTCCTTTTTAATTCTCTCTTCTTCACCTTTTTTTCTATCTCTTCTTTTTAATTTTCTTCTTGACCTTCTTTTTCTTTATCTCTTCTTTTTAATTTCTTCTCTTTTCTTGACCTTCTTTTTAATTTCTCTTCTCTTTCACCTTTTCATTCTTCTTTTTAATTTCTCTCTTTCACCTTCTTTTTCTCTATCTCTTCCTTTTAATTTCTCTCTTCTTCACCTTCTTTTTCTATCTCTTTTTATCTCTCTCTTTCAATTCTTTCTCTATCTTCCTTTTAATTTCTCTCTTCACCTTCTTTTTTTCTTACTCCTTCTTTTTAATTTCTTTCTTGACCTTCTTTCTTTATCTCTTTCTTTTAATTCTCTCTTCTTCACCTTCTTTTTTCTATTCTTTAATTTCTCTTTCTCTCACTCTCTTTCTATCTCTTTTAATTTCTCTTCTTCACCTTCTTTTTTTCTATCTCTTCTTTTTAATTTCTCTTTTCTTGACCTTCTTCTTCTTTATCTTTCTTTAATTTCTCTCTTCTTAACCTTCTTTTTACTAAATTGTGCCAGTGCCTTTCTTCTTTTTATTCCTCTCTTCCATTTATATTATTTTTTCTTTATACTAAGTGTTTTCTCTTTTGTTTTTTTTTCTTTGCAATTCATTTAATTTCTTTTGTTCCCCATTCATTTCCTTTTTTTTCCCGTTCATTTTTTGCTTCTTTAGACTAAAACTCTCGTTTTCTTATTTTTCTTTCTTTTTTCCATCCATTTTCTTTTTTCTTTAAACTAAAACACTCCTTCTCTTTTCCTTCTTTTTCTTTCTCTTTATTTTTCATTTATATTCATCCTTCAACTAAAACTCTGCCTCTCTCTTTCTCACTTTCATTCTCTTTTCTTCTTTTTGGTTTCTTTCTTACTGTTTCTTTTCCTCTCCTCCTTCCTTCTTTTCTACCTATATTTTCATTCCCTCACCTCAATCATTTCATTACACATTTTTTCTCTTCTTCTGTCTGCATCTCTCTCTCTCTCTCTCTCTCTCTTTTGTATTTATTCTTCCTCTCCCTTTTATTTTCTCTCAGTTTGTTTTCATTGTAGGTGTCATTCTTGTGGTTGAAACAAACCAGCAAGTTCCACAGCCAAATCAATATCATCAGCCATTCTCTTTTGTTTCCAACAAAAGCTTGAGTATATCATAGAAATTCATGGCCACACTGTTTCAACTTTATTATCATAAGCTCCACAAATCATACAAACACATAATCACCTGATGCTGAGTGATACTTAATATGTACAGTGTGATTGAAAAGTAATTCCCTATTTTATATATGAGTGGCCAGCCAGTAGTCCTGACTTAATACCATGGGATTTTTTTCTTTGGAGTTGGTAAAAGGAGAGAATGCTATGTGATGTCAGTTCTTCAATATAGCAGCAAATGCTGGACAATATCATCGAAGATGAGGAAAAAACTTGAAGCAGCAGAAATGTAGTTCTACAGAAGGATGCTGCGGATATCATGGATCGAGCATGCAAGCAATAATGAGGTGTTGGAAAGAATGGCAACCAAAAGAAAATTAATACTGTGCATCAGGAAGAGACAACTGAAGTTCCTGGGACATGCAATGAGGAAGGAGAGCCTGGAGAACCTGATATTGACTGGCCAGATAGAAGGAAAGAAAGACAGAGGAAGGCAGCGGATAACATATTTTCAGGGCCTGATCAGGTGGATGATGGAACGGGGGTTGCCAGGAGTAACAGGAGCAAACATACTAAGAGCCACAAGGGATAGAGAGATGTGGAGAACGATGATCGCCTATGTTCTGAAAGAACAAGGCACATAGAAGAAGAAAAGGAGCAAGTCTACTAAACAAAACCAAGAGTTTGGAATAACTTGAAGGGTGAATACAAGAAATTATGTTTTCTATACCACAAGAGTTCCTGGTGAAATCAGTTGATGCGATCCCTGGGTGGCTCAAGAAGCTGGTAATGAAATTTATTGCCCATATCAAATTTTAAATAAAACCTCATGCTAAACACATTCCTCTCATACCCATTTCTTGTAAAAATTATAGTTAATTAATAAATTGTAGGTATTTTACAATAAGGAGTTACTTTTCAATATTTGTATAGATCTCACAAACCATTTGCTTATTTCTAATGGAATGTTCCATAAATCACACTCTGATCATCTTAAACTGACTTATGCTGAAGTGCATACAAACATTATACAAAAACCAAAGTCTGTGCTTAGGTCTGCTAAAAATTTTGAAAATTATATATATACATATATATATTGATGCATGTTTCATTACATAATATAGACAAGTTTTGTTGATTGTCAATCCTTCACACAAACAAAATAGACGACTACTAATATCGTTCGTCTGTGAACTGCTTGTTACAATCAATACTATTTTCATCTTTGATAATGGCTAGTTGTAAGCTGAAAGCTCAGAAAGAATTAAATAAAAACATGTATCAATATTGTGATTTTCTTTCCTCTTTCAATGATAATGCTATTAAGCTTATTAGACGATATGAAAAAAAAATTTACATAAAATAAATCGACAAAACTTATTTATATTATTTAATGAAACATGCATCAATGAAAAAATGCTGCCTAAATACACAATATATATATATATATATATATATATATAATGATGCCAAATTCGTAAGCAGAGAGAAAAACTCAAAAAGGTCTATTTAATATTGAATATTAAATGATAGATCTATATAGAGAGCTCAATGGATATTATCTAGAGCAATATGATAAATAATAACTTATAACCACTTTAGATGATGTGATGCATTTTACTTTATGTGTGTGGGTATATATATATATATATATATATTTATTTTTTTTTTTTTAATCATTTCACCCCGAGCAAGGCAGAAACGCCACTGATGTGCAGGGGGTTACATAAATGTAGAAAGATTAATTAGAAAAGAGTGAGGAGTACAAGCTAGTTAGAAAGGAACAATAGAAAGCTGAGAAAGCAGGTGCAATGACAGATACATGGGCGGAGAGAACGTGAAGATTATACAGGGGAGGGGAGAGAGCTAGAGTCCAGTGGTTAGTAGGTGAGTATTAACTTTGCTTTTAAATTTCTGGAGGTTGTAGCCGTCAGGAAAGCAAGAATACGGGAGTGAGTTCCACAGGCGGGAAGTGCGAGAGAGGAAGCTGCAGGAGTAGAATTGTCGTCTGCGTTTGGCTAACCTGACTGTGAATGGGTGGGACCCAGTTGCCAGTCTGGTTGCACGGGTAAACACCTGTTGAGGAGGCTATATATATATATATATATATATATATATATATGTATGTGTGTGTGTGTACTTGGGCAGTAATCACTCTTTTATGCAGGTTTCATTGCAAATAACAGACAAAGTATTACCATTGTTTTTATAGAATTTTCTATGTGTTTTTTTTCTTTTCATAACTTAAATTATGTAGGAATTGACCAAATGTCTTGTTTTTTCAAGCATTTTCAGCTATACTTTTAGCTATTATCAGGGGTGATTTTATTTTACATAACATTTGTTCCATCTTTCTTGTATTATATCAAAACAATCTAGGACACACATTTAAATTTCTCTAATCGTAATTTAATTAAAAAAAAAACAACCTTTCAAAGAAAAAATACTTTGAAAACATATTAATAGCATTACTACTGACTATAAATAATTGTTTAAAACATTATTTCACTTCTGCATCTTTCTACAAATCTATAATCCATGTGCCAATAGATATAATTAAATAATTTACTGATACTTCCATATATTATTTCATATAATTTATTACATTTTGATATTGTTTTTTCTATATGCACTACATTCTATATTATACAATATTATTATACTTTAATATATTTTATTTTATAAAAATCTATATTATAAATTATGTTTCTCCATCATTTACTTGACACCTGCATTATTTTGCACACATACATTTAAACAGACAATTATACACACTTACATTTAAAATAAACATCTATTGCTTTTATTACACATAGCACACATACATATTAACATTCATGGGTTTCCTACATATAAAAATGATTATTTGTTGCTTTATTACATCTGACAAGTATTTGACTAATGAAATCAAGACTCAATCAACATACTGTCTCTTGTTTTTTTTGTTTTTTAATCGGTGTCTTATGAGCAAATATCTGAAGTGAAATAAAATGAAACATTTGAGATTAAAGATACTTTTCCTACCCGTTCTTTACTTATTCTATTCAACTCATATATATGATTAATATGATGCTCTCTGGAAGAATGGTAGACTTTGAAAAAACAGCAGCTACTCAAACCTCTACGCATCGTTTGTTCAGTAATGAATTAGAACACTCAGCTACTAGTGTATTTTTACATTGTATATAACACGTTAAAAGTCTACCTCCTTTTATATAGCGCCTATAGCTCAGTGGTAGATTCGCTGCCTGATGTCAATTTGTTCAAGTTTCAATCCTGGCTAGAAACAATAGGAAAAGTATCTTTAATCTCAAATGTTTCATTTTATTTCATTTCAGATATTTGTTCATAAGACACCGATTAAAAAAAAAAACGTACTGATGAGCTGTGATACAGCAAAACAGATCTGTCTGCAAGTGACTATTTATGCTCTCACACCCTGATTGAGCACTCTGGAAGAATGGTAGACTTTGAAAAAACAGTAGCTACTCAAGCATCTATGCATCGTTCATTCAGTCATGAATTAGAACATTCTCAGCTATAGGCATATCTTTACATTGTATATAACACGTTAAAAGTCTGCCTCCTTCTACCGAGTGCCCATAGCTCAGTGGTAGATTTGTTGACTGATGTCAGTTGGTCGAGTTTCAATCTTGGCTAAAAGCAATCAGATGTCTAACTGTACTGATGAGCTGTGATACAGTGAAACAGATCTGTCTGTGGATGACTCTGATTAATATATATATATATATATATATATATAGGCTTGTTGACTAAATTAAAGCATCAAGAGAAAGATTTATAATTGGAATTTTCAGATACACCTACATCTTTTTTTAACAGGATGAGAAATTAAAAAGAAGTGGGACTTGCTCTTCTAAGAGTGGGTAGGGGTATTTTGTTATTGCTGGTTAGAGGTCTTCTTGTGGAAATTATATACCCTGAGTAAACCCAAATCACTGTTTAGTCCTTTAATATGTTATTTTATTTTAAAAATAATTCCTTTTTTGTTTGGATTTGTGGGAGGAAAGTAAATATATAAGATTTAAACTGTCACAAGTCAGAGCCGGTGGTTTGTGGGAGCAAGGTGAAGTGCTATCAGTGAGGATATGCTTACAGACTTGGTATCATGGTTTAGTGCAGGTGATTTCAAAATGCAAACTACAAGTCAGGGCTACTGAAAACAAGCAGGTACAGATTTTTGTGTGTTGTGGTGCAGTCGATATCAACTTGAAACAACCAATTGGGGAGCTGAATTCAAATTCCATTTGTATTCATTGCATACAAATACTCTTTAGAAAGGTATTAATCAGTCTCTTTCCTCCAGTTATGGGTTAAATAATAAAACAAATTGATCAGCAACCAGTCTACCACAAAAAACAAAGGTAACCTACTGCGAGATAATCTTCTGCCCAGTTAGTCATGTCTCTATCGAGACATGATCACCCAAGCATGTATCACGTATGGCACTTGACTGACTGACTGACTGACAGAAATTTAAATAACTGGAAAGTGTTCTAACAGAGGACGGAAAGTGTGGCACTGAGATCCGAAGTCATATTGACATGGCTAACGATGCATACTAGAAGATGAGTAGAGCATTGAGAGACAGAAAAATTTTGTTGAAAACAAAGAAGAGAGTGCTGGACTGTTATGTGATGTTTGTCCTTCAATATGATAGTGAAGGTTGGACAATCTAACCAAAGATGAAAAAAAAGACTGAAATAAACTGAAATGTCGAAAGATAATGAGAATACTATATTAGCAACAACAAGGTTTTGGAGAGGATGGAAATGAAACGAAAAGAAAACTTATACTTAACATCAGGAAAGAACAGCCTATTTTTTTGGGACATGTAATGAGGAAAGATGTGTGTTGTGATGCATTGGATATCGGCTTGGAATAAGAAATCGGGGAGCCGAGTTCGAATTCCAGCTGAATTCATTGCATTCACTTATGCACAAATACCCTTGGGAAAGGTATTAATCTGTCTATTCCTTCCAGTTATGGGCTAAATAACAGGACAGATTGGGTTCTATAGCCTTGGTCGGCAACCAGTCTACTGCAGAAAGCAATGGCAACCTACTGCGGGATAATCTTCTGCCCAGTCAGTCATGTCTCTTTCGAGACATGATCGCACAAGCGTGTATCATGTATGGCACTTAACTGACTGACTGAATGAGGAAGGATACAGACGATCATTATGCACAATCTGTGCTGGGAGGGAAACTGGCTCGAGCTGCAACAAAGTGTGGTCTCAGGGTTGCCCATAGAAAGCGCTTGCAGGGATACCTATCCAAGGGATGTGCGTTGTGGTGCAGTGGGTATTGTCTCAGAATGAGAAATCGGGGAGCCGAATTCAAATTTCAGTTGAATTCATTGCATTCACTTATGTGCAAATACCCTTGAGAAAAATATTAATCTGTTGCTTCCTTCCAGTTATGGGTTAAATAACAAGACAGATTGGGTTTTATAGCCTTGGCTGGCAACCAATCTACCACAGAAAGCAATGGCAACCTACTGCGGGATAATCTTCTGCCCAGTCAGTCATGTCTCTTTCGAGACATGATTGCCCAAGCGTGTTTCACATATGGTACTTAATTGACTGAATGAGGAAGGAGGGCCTGGAGAATTTGATGCTCACAGAGGGGAAGTAACACATGACATACTTGATGACCTTGAGCAAATGGATGGCAGAGAAGGGTTTGGGAGAAGTAAAAAGAGAAAGGGTGTTAAGAGCTACAAGGGATAGGGAGATGTGATCGCCTATGTCCATGCACATAGAAGATGTTCCTTTGGTAAGGTTATGTATGCCATTTGATGTTAGAAGTGTGTGTAGGTTGTGGGTTCTCAGATTAAAATGCTGCTCTAAGGTATACTATATGTATAAGGAAAATTACTCAATATCAGAAATATAGTGTACATAAATATAAAAGAGTGGTGACAGTCTGTTTCAAACTTGTATGCAATGTTCAGACCCCCTGAAGATTGAATTCATGCATGAAACATTTTTGTCTCAGTGTTCTTATATAATTATTAACCAGTTATTGGTCAGAATTAAATTAGACCAGTATACATTTGTATGAAAAAGTGCTCAATACATATATAATGTAGAGCTTTCAAATATTTTAATTCAGAAGTCAGTTGATTATGCAATCTTGGTTTCAACCTTTTCCTATCTGCAGGTGTCTTATATAAAAATGCCTAATACCAAAACGTTGCATAACCAACTGACTTGCGAATGAAAATATATATTAAATAAAATTCTGAATTCTACATACATTGTATACCTATTTCAGCAAGAAAAATCTTGCTTCATCAGCAATGATTAAAATCAAAAATTATATATATATATATATATATATATATATATATATATATATATATATATTCAAGCATGTTTGATTAAATAGACATAGTATGTCAATTTATTTTCATTTTTATAATCCTTTCTAGTTCTATAATTATCTTCTTGATGCTAAGTTAAAATTCATCAAAGAAGGCACCATAGTTTTTGTTAGTCCAAGTACTTTTAATCTCCTCTTCAGGAGTAAATTGCGAAGACAAACTTAATGTAACTAATCATTCTAATTTTTTTGTAAAAATCACCATCACAATAATTACAGTTACATAAAGTTTGTCTTTGCAGTGGATAATCTCGGAGAAGTTTTGGTTAATAAAAATTGTTTTTATTACTTCAAAGAATATTTTTACTGAACACATGTATTTCAGTTGATGCTACATTTTATTTTAAACAATTTTTACCAGCCTACGTACTCAAGAAAACTTGTTTCCTCCAGCAGGGTTTGAAACTGTGACACCCTTTGTATTTACCCAAATATGAGTATCCATTAAAAATAATATTGAAGTAATAAAAATATGTCAGATTTAAAAAATAAAATTCATCACATCTTTAAAAATGGCTCCCTCTCTCTATCCCCAGTTAACACCAGGTGGCAGCAGTCTGTTTCATGCTCAAATGCAATCTTCAGGCCATGAAGATTGTGTACAAGCATGAAACAGATTGTCACTACTTTGTTTTGACCTCAATGTCCCCTTATATATATATATATATATATATATATAACCTGCTCCCACACACATTTCCTGTATTTTTTTATTTTTATAAACAATCTGCATGTTTAAGATTTTAAAAATTTATCCATCATATATATATATATACACACACACACACTACAAGCCATAATTTTTAGGCCACCCCAGTTTTTTTTAAAGAAGTGATGTATTTCATAGTATTTTTAGTATTTGTTGCCAAATGAAAATTGAATGGTTCTTTTCTTATTATTACTTTGCAAAAAATTTACAACACAAAGAAGCAAAGATAAACTCATCTGAATCTCCCTAAATTTTCATTTTGTCATTGATGAAAATGCAATATAGGTAAGATATTTATAAATATTTGATGCACATCTTATTGTGCAATACTAACAAAAAAAAAACATTCTATTTTCATTTACAATTATTCACTTTGCAATAAATACTAGAAAATAGTATGAAATACATAATTTTCTTTAAAACACTGAGGTTGCCTAATAATTATGGCCAGTAGTGTATATTAGTTTGGCACATGTACAGTATGGTAGGGTCAGTTGGACATTGTCTGTGAGAAAAAGAGCACCATGACACAATTCACTCCTCCAGAAATTGCATGCTGTACTGCTTGGCATTTGCACGAGAAGCTCCAATACAAACATTTCAGAGTGTTTGTTGGTTGGTTGGTTGGATTATTTAACCAGCATATCAACTTTCATTAGGTCATTTAATGCTGAAAATCGTTTTGATTTGTTTTATTTAGTTTATTTGTAAGATTCATTAAGATTTGTTTTTAAGGGCAGGGTCCACAAGTCCTACCTTTGTTATTTAACCCATAACTGGAGGGAAGGAATGAATTAATACCTTTCTCATGGGTACCAGTGTTTAATGCAGGGTATTCAACTGGAACTCGAACTCAGCTCACCGATTTCTCTTTCCGAGTTAATACCCACTGCACCACAATGCATATCCGTCCATAAACGCTTACAGCACCTGGTATTTCCAAGCGGTCACCCATCTAAGTACTAACCAGGCTCAACATTGCTTAACTTCGGTGATCAAGCGAGAACCGGAGTATTCAATGTCATAGGTCAGAGTGTTTGGGTGCCAATCTGCAGACAGTGCAGAAGATTCAGAAAGAGTTGAATGAGTTTCATGGTGTTTATGAAAGTAAGGCAGCTTGGGAAACTCACTTTAATTGTTCTGATAAAAAATGAATTACTGAATTTGTTGGTAAGGAACACAGACCCAACAGGGGCATACATCAAGTACCTTGAAGAGGGTGGCTGCTGGAAGATCCTATATTTGGCAACAGGACTCTGCACCATGCCACACAAGAAGTAGAACCCAGTCATGGCTGTCAGGCAATTTCTGCAACCACATCACCACTTACATCCAGCCACCTAACTTCCCAGACTGCAACCTCCTTGATTATCATGTGTGAGGCACAGTTGAGCGAGAGATTAATAAAACTCCTTATAACACCAAATATGAACTGAAGGCAAGGATTATGGCAGCATTTGACAACTTAAACAAGGAGACTGTCCAGAAAATATGCAGGAGATTCTGAACACTCAATTTACAATTTATAGCCACCTTAACTTAAGGAAGGCTAATACCTAAAATGATAATTCAAATCGAAAAACATTCAGTTCATAATATGCACCTGATGATCGAATAATGCACAAACTCCAAGCTGTGCTTAAAAGATAGGATAATGTATATATTACCATACACACATACACACACACACAGAGGGTATGATGGGTAAATTGTAGCTAGTTTATATTTTTAATTTTGTGCTTGCACATGGTTTGTTTTTAATTTTGTCAAATGCAAAGTATAGTAGAGTCAGTTGGGCACCATCTGTGAGAACAAAGACCATCATGCTGCAATTCATTCTGCCAGAAATTTAGAAATGTCATGCTTGTGTACTGCTTGTGTGTGTGTGTGTGTATATATAAATAATCATATTTTTGTTATCATAAGTGACAATTACACCACTTTATTTACTTTTTCTTAAATAAATAAAAAATTATAAAAACGGCACAGATGAGGCTTGAATTAAGAAAATGAGAGAGAGTCCTACCTCAGAGCAGAAAATAAACCAAACTCAAATCAGTGAAACTGTCAGTAAAATAAATTTGAAAATTAAGAATTAATATTACTTTTTTGACCAGTTGTATTGGCATCGGACAGAGCTGAATTTCATGGATAATGATTTGGCATCATTCATTGAAAAGCTGAGTTTCAATTCAGGTTGTATTTGGTGCATTCACCTCTGCGCAAATACTATTTTGGAAAGATACAATATCACCTCTTCTCCCTCCAGCTATGGGTTAATTAGTAAGACTCGTATCACGAAACCATTATTAACCAACCCCACCACCAAATTCTGACAATCTAAGAATATTTTCTGGTTTCAAATAACCTGCAAGGAAATGAATAAATGAATCAATCAATCAATAAAATACAGATAGCTACACAGGCATGTCTTTTAGATGTAGTCATAGTCTCTGAAATATACATGTACAAAAACTACAATGGTCACAATGTGAGGATCAGTTTATATATTGATTGTAATATAGAATTGTTCCCTTACTTTATATACACATAATTTTTTTTGTCTGTTGATAACAAAAGGAATCAATCAAATACTGATTAGCTACACAGATGTGTTTAGATGTATTTACTTTCTCTGGACTATAAATGTATAGACACTACAATGGTCACAAAGTGTGGAGTCAGTTTATATATTGATTGTAATATAGAATTGATTCCCCACTTTATATACACAGTATAATTTCTTGTCTGTTGATCGTGGTGGACAAACATATTCTCGCTGCTGTTCTTGAGAGGGATCTACATTCTGTGGTGAATTGGGGTAAAAAGTAGCTTGTAAATTTCAATGCGTTTAAGACCAAGCTGCTGTCTGTCAATCATCACAGGCAACCTCTCCTGCCCCACATAAGCATGAACCAAGCGAGTCTCCTCGAGAGCAATATATTGCACCTCCTTGGCTTTACCCTCTCTTCTGATCTCAAGTGGAACCACTACATTGAGTCAATAGCTAAATCCACTACTAGGAAGGTTGGGCCACTGTGTCAAGCCCAGATGTTTTTCCTGCCTGAATCTATCCTGCATATATACAAATCAACTATTCATCCGTGCATGGAGTACTGCTGCCATATATGGTCAGGCGCCCCTGCTATTCTTCTTGGTGTTCTTGACAGGCTCCAAAGGAGAATTAGTAATGTGAGAGGTACCAATTTGGTGGCTTGGCTCCATCCACTTTCCCACCGATGGGATGTGGCTTCCCTTTGTTTGTTCTATAAATACTTTCATGGCTTCTGCTCCAATGAACTTAAGTCACTGGTGCCTCAGCAACAGATGTTTACTCGTGCAACCAGACTGGCAACTGGGTCTCACTCATTCACAGTTAGATCAACCAAATGCAGATGACAGTTCTACTCCTGCAGATACTTTTCCTGCACTTCCCGCCTGTGGAACTTGCTTCCTTATTCTTGCTTTCTTGATGGCTACAGACTCCAGGAATTTAAATGCAAGATCAATACTCATCTCTAAACCACTTGACCCTAGTTCTTTCTTCACCACCCTGTATATCCTTTCCTTTCTTCACCACCTTTGCAACTGTCATCACACCTGTATTCCCATCCTTCTTTAGATCCTTTCTGACTGGTTTGTCTTTCTCTTCACTTTTATTCACTTTTCTATCTAATCTTTTTACTCTTATGTAGCCCCCTGCACATCAGTGGCATTACTGCCTTGCTCAGGGTGATATGATTAAAAAAAAAACATAAAAAATGAATTAATGAAATACTGATTAGCTACACAGTTATGGATTTTAGATTTATTTACATTGTCTTAAAGATAAATGTCTAGAAAGTACTGTGGTCACAAAATGAGGGATCAATTTAGGTATATTTTTGTAGAATTGATACCCTACAACATTATCATTTCATGTTTGTAATCCATCTTGTCTCTCCCCAGCTATAAGTTAATTAGCAACACTTGCATCAGTAAAACATTATTATCTATAAAAACATTCTTAATATTTAAAAATACTTTTTGGCTTTAAATAACATGCAAAGGGTTGATAAGCCATAAACAATGAATAAATTTGATTATTCTATATTTTTGTGATAAAATCTTCATTTATGAAATAATTTTTGTTTTCTTTGTTTTCTTTCTTTCTTTTATATAACAAATTGAGATGTATATCGAAAAAGTTAAACAAACTTGATGCTCTTTTGGCTGGGGCTTCAGAATATGCCGACTGCATCTCTTCAGTGAGGTAAAATGAGGTGTCCTGAGTATGATGATAAACTACATCTGACAGCAAGGTCTCTAATTGGGAGGTTTGAAGAAATGTGGAACAATCCCTTAATGGTTGTTGGTCTTATGGTGTGGTAGCACCTGTTAGAGTCCCAGATATGGGCAAATTGTTTATCCTCAAACTGGGGTCAAAGTATATAAATAAACTTTCATAGCAAAATTTCTAGCAATATATTTTTTAAGAAAAAATATATATACATGCCAGCAATACATATAACTCTTGATAAAATCCTCTTTACAAAAATAAGTCTATAAAATCTGATCTACAAACTGATTTCTTACAAAGAATACATATTCTATTCATACAAATCTATAATAAAAATTTTGTTGACAGGAAATAACCCATTGTGATTGATATAGTGTAAAACAAAACGAACGAACAAATTTGTCCACCTAGTTATTAGCCTATCCACATCATTTGCATATGTACATCAGTATTAATTTCCCCTGTGTTTCCATATTTGCATAACAAGTCTTTGAATGTACTTAGCAGAAACCAAGATCTGAATGTTAAGAACATGTTTTTTTTTTATTCTAAACCTATTAGTACAGATGTGCGTGCAGCAATAAGAAAAGTGCACTATATATATATATATATATATATATATATATATATATATATATATACAGTATGCTGTAGATAAATCCATAATTTTTATACAGCAACAACATAGCAAGGTTTGGAGAGTGTAATTTAAAGTGCTACACGTCAATAACTGTCCGGGCATTGTCTTCAGAATATGATCATTGAGCTGGTGTTGTAGATAGCCTTTGTGCCATCCACAAAGCCAAGGAAATCATTGAATGGTTGAAATACCCTAAAACCATGGTGTATGACCTTGTAAAAGCATATAGAGCCCTTAGACAACAAGGACAGTTTCAGACCAGAATGCAAAACTCATAAAAAGCACTCATTGAGTGATTTGTGTACATTTATATATTCATAACTGTGTATAAAGTTTTATTATATAAAAAATACTGTTTTTATTATCCATTAATTTTATCTAAATTTATCTGTTACCCTGTGTGTGTGTGTAGATATATATATATACACACACACATATATATCTAAACTTATTTATAAATGGAACTTTGTGTGTGTGTGTGTGTGTTCATTACCTATAGATTCCGAAATGGCTGAACTGATTTTCTTGAAAAGTTACACAGTTGTATTATAAGTGTCTGCGAGTGTTCTTAGCTAGGTTTTGTGTCGAGGTACCCCCGATAAATATCGAAAATCGATAACCAAAACAATCGGGTTATAGAAGGAGTGGTAATCAAATTTGATACACTCATAGACAAAGACATAAGAAATGATATTCAGAAGTTTCAAGGTTGCAGTTCTTACAATAGTGCAGAAAATCGATTATATATATATATAAAAGGCAAGATGTTTGTGTGTGTGTCTGTTTATTTGCCTGTATGTCTGTATTTTTTTCAGCCCTTTTATTTTAGTTTTTGCTTTGAGTTTGGCTTTAAGTAGGTATAATTGTAGTTCTTAATCTCAACCATGATACCATTTACTCAGAGGACTTATTTAGCCTTCAAAATTTAGTTTACGATGAAAAAGACTTATTTGATATCGATATCAGGAAATCAAAATTTGACTTACATCCATTCATTTTTCTTTCAGTCTACGGTTTCGCTTTAACTGGAAACAACTATTGCTTTTTAGTCTTTTGTGCCAACGTCCAAAGAGTCTGAGCTCCAGGACCATGGATTAGTTTTAAAGCTTTCATTACACCTGAGCAACGCCGGGCTATACTGTTAGTATATATGTATATAATCATAAAAATTACAAGATAAGGGCATGTGTGAAATAGAAATGATTTCTGATGGACAGTAATAGGTCCCACCCTTTTACTGTGAAACCAATAAATTGTAAATGCAAATTCTTCTCCAGCTGTTTCTTCTCTTGCACTTCCCGCCTGTGGAATTCTCTTCCGTTTACTTGTTTTCCCGACAGCTACAATCTTCAAGAATCCAAATGTAAAGTCAATAGTCATCTCCTATCTCACTAACTTGCATCCTCTCTCTCTCTCTTTCATGCTTCTTTCTTTTTCCACTCTCATCAGTATTCTCATCCTTCTCCTAGCTTCTCCCTGACACCCCCTGCAACCTGTCAAACTTTCTCAACAGTGGCAGTAAAATGCCTTGCTTGTAGCAACAAGATTATAAAAATAAAAAAAGTAAATATTTATTTTTCATATCAGGTTTTCTTTGCATATTGAGTAACTAATGTGTACATAGTTATTAGCTGAATTTTGATCCAAGAGCTTCACTGTATAATGTTCAGCCTCTGTGATTAATGTTCATCAGTAAAGTAATCACCTATGTGCAAATACCCTTGGGAAAAGTATGAATCCATCTCTTCTCCTCCAGCTATGGGTTACATAATAAAACCTGCATTACTAAATCCTTGTTATCTCCAAATAAATAAATAATGAAATAACCTGCAATAAGCCATAGAAAAATCAATAACAAATAAATAAAATAGATTGATGAAGAAGGAGAAAGAGATCATGTTGAAAACTAAATACTTTTTGTGTTAAATAAATACCTGGAGGGGCATTGTGGTGCAATGGATATTGGCTCAGAATGAAAAATTGGAGAGCCAAATTCAAATTCCAGTAAAATTTGTTGCATTCACTTATGCACAAATACCTTAGAGAAAGATATTAATCCATGATTCTCTCTCCAGCTATGGGTTGAATAGCAGGACAGCTTGGATTCTATAGCCTTGGTTGGCAATCAGTCTACCACAGAAAGTCGTAGTAACTTACTACAGGAAACGTTTTCTGCCCAGTCAGTCATGTCACTTTTGAGACATGATTGCCGAAGCATGTATCATGTATCGCACTTAACTATTTTTTAAATTCTTAATCCCATATTATTTTCTATTACACTAAACATTATATTTTAGTTGATATATGCGCTTGAGTAGATAACCATTTCTTTTTTGTTTTTGTGAATCTATCGGTCTGTGCATTTGTGTGTCTTAGTAAAAAAAAACTATCCTTCAGGGGATAATGGAAGATGCTAAGTGATGTAATTTAATGTCTAATAAACCAAAGTGAGTATGGAAAATTCTAAGTGATATAATTTAATATCAAATAACTAAAAGTGAATATGAAAGATGCAAAGTGATATAATTTAATGTCTAATAAACGAAAGTTAGCCTGAAGTATATTTACGAGCGTTGCTAATTTTAAAAACTAATTTTCTTGCAACACACTAATGTATGTTGAAATCCTCACAATATTTAGTATTGTTTAAGTTATTGCTAACATTTTTTTTGTTGAGATTTACAAACTCTACATTTCATTTAATTAAAACTAACAGTACCTTGTAGCTTTTACCTGTCTACATTTCATTTAATTAGAACTAACAGTACCTTGTAGCTTTTACCTGTCTACATTTCATTTAATTAGAACTAACAGTACCTTGTAGCTTTTATCTGTCTACATTTCATTTAATTAGAACTAACAGTACCTTGTAGCTTTTATCTGTCTACATTTCATTTAATTAGAACTAACAGTACCTTGTAGCTTTTACCTGTCTACATTTCATTTAATTAGAACTAACAGTACCTTGTAGTTTTTACCTGTCTACATTTCATTTAATTAGAACTAACAGTACCTTGTAGCTTTTATCTGTCTACATTTCATTTAATTAGAACTAACAGTACCTTGTAGCTTTTACCTGTCTACATTTCATTTAATTAGAACTAACAGTACCTTGTAGTTTTTACCTGTCTACATTTCATTTAATTAGAACTAACAGTACCTTGTAGCTTTTATCTGTCTACATTTCATTTAATTAGAACTAACAGTACCTTGGAGCTTTTACCTGTCTACATTTTCCCCCAAAATTTGGTTTTGATTGCTTAATATATTGCTATTTTAGAGGGTTTGACAGATGGACTAATGGAAGTCACAGAATTATCTTCTCTGTTATAATAAAGACCATTGTGTATTTGTTTGTGCATATATATTTCCCTCTTGTCACATTCATAGAGAGAGAGAGACAGACAGACAGACAGACAATAGTGAGGCTGTGTCGGCTCCGTTCATTAGAGAGACAATAGTGAGGCAACATTAGCTTAGTTTATTCTCTTTAATACCAGTTATGAAATCTCGTCGTATGTTTGCTCTTCATAAGTGCCTTATTATCTTATTTTTTTGCTATATTCGTTTGGTTGAGGAGTAAAAATTATACAAAGTAGAGCTAATAATATCTATTTAGAATATAAATATGTTATAATATCACTACAAAAGTAGCCATTTCATGTCATAAATTTTATATATATATACACATATATACTAGCAGTATAGTCTTGCATTGCTTGGGTGTAATGAAAGCTTTAAAACTAATCCATGGTCCTGGAGCTCAGACTCAGCCTAAAGAATCTTTGTGTGAAGTTTGGTGAGAATTGAATAAAAATTGTGGATTTGTATGAAGGACATACAGACAGATAAACAGACACACATACAAACATCTTGTCTTTTATATATATATTGTCGATTTTCTGCACTATTGTAAGAACTGCAACCTTGAAACTTCTGAATATCATTTCTTATGTCTTTGTCTATGAGTGTATCAAATTTGATTACCACTCCTTCTATAACCCGATTGTTTTGGTTATCGATTTTCGATATTTATCGGGGGTACCTCGACACAAAATCTAGCTAAGAACACTCACAGATGCTTATAGTACAACTGTGTAAATTTTCAAGAAAATCAGTTCAGCCATTTCGGAGTCTATAGGTAACGGAGACACATACACAAAGTTTCATTTATAAATAAGTTTAGATGCACAAAATTCAGGGATGTGCGTTGTGGTGCAGTGGATATTGACGGAACAAGAAATCAGGGAGCCGAGTTCCTTGCATTCACTCACGCGCAAATACTCTTGGGAAAGGTATTAATCCATCTCTTCCCTCCAGTTATGGGTTAAATAACAGGACAGATTGGGTTCTATAGACTTGGCTGGCAACCAGTCTACCACAGAAAGCAATGGCAACCTACTGTGGGATAATCTTCTGCCCAGTCAGTCATGTCTCTTTTGAGACATGATCGCCCAAACGTGTATCATGTATGGCATTTAACTGAGTGACATAATTCAGTGGCAAATGTTATGAACATCATATAGTGCAAGTTTCCTATCTACCTTGTAACCAACATCTCGGAGTCTAGATACTGACCAAGCCAGCTATATCAATATTTTTTTTATTTTTTTATTTTTTATTTTTATTTTTTTACAGCTTTCCATCACTTTGTAGGTTATTTAAAGCTAGGCACATTTTGGATTGTAGGACTTTATTGCTTACAGTGTTGATATATCCCGAAAAGGAACACAGTGTAAATAGACCAGTTGAAGAATGGTACTCAACACCAGGAATAAAAATACTTCCATGGCTTTTGTTCCAATGAGCTTGAGTCACTGGTGACTCCGCAACAGGTGTTTACTTGTGCAACAAGACTGGCCACTGGGTTTCACCCAGTCACAGTTAGATCAACCAAATACAGACGACAATTTTACTTTGTAGCTTCTTTTCCCACACTTCCCGCCTGTGGAACTCACTTCCTTATTTTTGCTTTCCTGACGGCTACAACCTCCAGGAATTTAAATGCAAGGTCAATTCTCATCTTTTAACTACTTGACCCTACTTCTTTCCACACTGTCCTGTAGATCCCTTTCCTTTCTCTCACCTTCGCAACTGTCATCACACCTGTATTCCCATCCTTCTCTTGCTCCTTTCTAACTGGTTTGTCTTTCTCCTCATTTTCCTCTCATCCTTTTACTCTTATGTAGCCCCCTGCACATCAGTAGTGTTCTCGCCTTTCTCAGGGCGATATGATAAAAAAAAAAGAAAAAAAAGACGGCCTTCATTTTTTGTACCACTCGTTACCGTCTTTTATCAGGTAGAGCATTCTATTCTCAGGGGATGGCAGGATGTTCCACGATAACAAGTACCTGGTCTTCTCTAGTGGAGCCTCTTCCAAGTACTGACCAGGCTTAAAGTTGCTTAACTTTAGAGCTGAAACAAGAATGGCTGTTGCTGCCTATATCATTGATTTATAGGCAAAAGAAACATCATATTTCAGCATATAGCATTACTATTCATAGAATTTAATGTCTGGGGAATTGGTAAAGTTTTCAGGATTAAAATCAACTCAATGTATGCTCAGACATGAAGTTTTATGGCATAAATAAATATGTAAATACTTTTGCTGAACTCCTTCGATCCAGTCGACCAGAATTTTTATGAGATTTTTTTTCTTTTTTACACTTCTCATGTATTTTTTTTTTCATCATCAAGCATACTTACTTTTATATGTTGCATCCTTTCACAACGTGCGTCTTTGTAATTCTTAGAAATGTACTACCCATGACGTGATTTGTAATTCATTAACACAAGCATGGGAGGCATATTACTTGCTGCTTCCCTCTGTGCCTCCTGCCTTCAATATGTCCTCTGAATATCAAACTCTCTTTGTCATCTTTTCTCATTATGTATCAAAAAATATTTATTTATATATCTGCTATCTTTTTACTAGGTTACTCACTGCTTCCCTCTGTGCCTCTTGCCTTCAATATATCCTGTGAGTGTCAAATTCTCTTGGTCATCTTTCCTCATTGTGTGTCCCAATATATTTATTTATATATCTACTATCTTTTTACTCAGTTACTCACTGCTTCCCTCTGCACCTCGTGCCTTCAATATATCCTGTGAGTGTCAAATTCTCTTGGTCCTCTCATCTCATTATGTGCCCTAATATATTTATTTATATATCTATGATCTTTTTACTAGGTTACTCGCTACATCCCTCTGCACCTCCTGCCTTCAATATATCCTTTGAGTGTCAAATTCTCTTGGTTTTCTTTCCTCATTAAGTGTCCCAATATGTTTGTTTATATATCTGCTATCTTTTTACTAGGTTACCCACTGCACCTCCTGCCTTCAGTATATACTGAGAGTATCAAACTCTCTTGCTCCTCTTTCCTCATTATGTGTCTCAATATATTTATTTATATATCTGCTATCTTTTTACTAGGTTACTCGCTGCTTCCCTCTGTGCCTCCTGCCTTCAACATATACTGGAAGTGTCAAATTCTCTTGGTCTCCTTTCCTTATTATGTGTCTCAATATATTTATTTATATATCTGTTATCTTTTTACTAGATTAC
Organism: Ascarosepion bandense; assembly: GCA_037127315.1. Classification (NCBI taxonomy): domain Eukaryota; kingdom Metazoa; phylum Mollusca; class Cephalopoda; order Sepiida; family Sepiidae; genus Ascarosepion; species Ascarosepion bandense. The sequence goes on from JBBBDQ010001775.1 coordinate 48,004, forward strand.
TTGCTGCACCCCTCTGCAACTCCTGGCTTAAATATATGCTGTGAGTGTCCAATTCTCTTGGTCCAGTTTCCTCATTATATGTACTAATTTATTTTTTTTTATATATCTGCTATTTTTTTACTAGGTTACTCACTGCATCCCTCTGCTCCCCCTGCCTTCAGTATATCCTGTGAGGGCCAAATTCTCTTCTTCATCTGTGAGGAAACTGTCCAGAATTCACAGATATATTGAATGATTGGTATGAAATAGTTGGTCAGCATGAATGTATTTTTCCTTTTATGTGCTATGTCTCATCGGGACATGTGTAATTAAACAGACTGTCAGCCACTATTATCTATTAATGGTTCTAAAAATGGTGTTCCCACACACACAGCAAATCGATTACAATACTGGAGGATGATATTACTGAACTATAATTATAAAATGGAATTCTTAACATCAAAGAAACTAAGTCACATGAACGGCCTATCCCGATTAATTTCAAAGTTTTGTGAACCATTAGAAGATACTCTTATTGCTGCATTAAGGGCAGGGAATGAAATAAATATCCTGTATAATACAATAAGGGAGTTGCTGATTACTCTTGACAAAATTAGATTTAAGTTGTGAAATGATTACTTTATAGTGAAAATGAAGAACCAGATTAAAAGTAAAGTAAGAAATAAATTAAATAAAAGTAATGCATTCACTTTATGTGGTGGTATATTAATGTAGACCAACAGAGTCATGATTTTGGCATCATTATAAAGATGTATGTTAAAGGAGTTTCATATTGTATATCCTTGATTGATAAGAAGAATAAAGTCGCTCAAAGATGCTATATATACTGACCAGGAATGGACAATGATATACAAAACCTAGGGAAGTCATGTAGAGGGTGTGCTACAGTGACAAAATCCTTGCCAATTAAACATCAACCTTGACCAGAAATGGACATTCTGTGGTCCTAACTACACTTAAATTTTGTTGGACCAGTAAACAAAGTGTATTATTTGAAAGTGGTCAACAGCTGTACCAAGTGGCTGGAGATAATGAAGTACAGAATACCTACTTTGAACATAGCAATTAATTTCTGGCACGAAATATTTGCAAGATTCAGCATACCAGATACAATTGTATCAGACAATCAGACACAGTTTATATCCAGTGAATTTAAATTATTTTGTAAGTCATTACAAATCAAACACCTAAATACACTCCCATATCATCCAAGATCTAATGGACAGGCAGAGAGCTTTGCAGACACATTTAAAAGGTCACTCAAAAAATCAGGAGAGAAGCAAATGGATAAAAAGATGCTTCAACAATTTTGGGGCATATATACGATTACATCAAACCCTAATACTAAATCTGGGATGTTGCCTGCAGAACTGATGCTTATGAGAAAGATAAAATCAGTATTTAATAAGATTTTACCTGAATGAAGGACAAAATCACCAGAAATGTTGTGGAGAATAAATACTTTTAACCCGAATAAATACTTTTAACTCCTTACTCCTTTGATACATTTTAGAATGTATCAAAGGAGTAAGGAGTTCTGGGAAGATGGTATAATAAACATGATGATCAGACTAATGGCATACATAATACAGGAACCTTGATGAGAATATAAGCATCACCTAAGTCAACTCAAATGCATGTCTACTGAACTGGAAAATACCAGACACAAAGTCCTGATGGAGGTATTTTATGATATGTTTGATGTACTTATGCTAGCAGTAATAGTGGAACTGCAACAATGTAGAAAAAGAAAAAAAAATACAGAGTTCCTAAGTGTAGAACACACACTTAAAAAGTATCAGCTACAAAAGATTGACTCCAGAAGGAGTCAACTCAAAAGGAGAAGTGTCATGTAGAAGGAAGTATTAACACTGAATGCTGATTGCCAAATAACAAATAAAACTATAAGAATGGATTATTCCACTGGGGATCATGTGACCATGATGATAACCTATATTAAGCATCAGACAGAAGTCTGAGGGATCAATTGAGAATTAACTGAGGGGAATGACTGGAGAGATCAATCGAATTATGAGTAGCAGCAGTAGTCATACTAGTTCCAGCCAAGTAGCAGAGTTCAGTGTTCACAGTGTGATATAACTATTTAATCCTTGAGTAGATCACTCAGATAGATTCCCAAGAGAGGATACTATGTATTATCAGGAGGAATCTATTAATACAGTACTATTTGTGAGATACGCTAATAACTATGTTTGAATAGCAAGACACAAGAATATCACCTTGTAGTAATAACTCTTAACATAATGACCTAAAGAAACTCAGGTTTACGGCCATATCATGTTGAAACACCGATTCTTCTACAGCTGCCAAAGTTAAGCAACATTGAGCCTGGTCAGTACTTAGATGAGTGAACAATTGAGAATACCAGCTTAGATGTGCAGGCGGCTTGAAATTAGAAAAGGAGTTTTAATTCTAGTTGGATTCATTATATACACTTTCAGGTAAATGCCCTTGGAAAAAGTATGAATTTACATCTCCCTCCAGCTATGGGTTAATTAGTAGTACTTGTATCAGTAAATCATTAGTATTTCCAAATTTTACAATTTAAAAAAAATATTTTCTACTTTTAAATAACATGTAAAAGGTTGATAAACAATGAAAAACAAATCACTCACTGACTCAAAATAAACTTTAGAAAATAGATCTTTTCCTGAAAAAATGTGCATTGTGGTGCAGTGGATATCGACTTGGGATGCTAAATTGGGGTGCAGAGTTCGAATTCCAGTTGAATTCCTTGCATTCACTTATGCACAAACACCCTTGGGAAAGGTATTAATCTGTCTCTTCCCTCTAGTTATGGGTTAAATAATAGGGCAGATTGGGTTCTATAGCCTTGGCTAGCAACCAGTCTACTACAGAATACAATGGCAACCTACTGTGGGATAATCTTCTGACCAGTCAGTCATGTCTCTTTTGAGACATGATCGCCTAAGTCTGTATCACGTATGGCACTTAACTAACTGAATATAATTGTGGGAAACTTAATTAAAACTTATACTGGGTATAAAGTGGGGGATCGGTTTTATATTGTTATGAAGTAATAAACTGATCCCCCACTAATTATACTTAATAATGTAATATAATTTATCTCTTCTCCCTCCAGTTATGGGTAAAATAATAGGACAGATTGGGTTCTATACCCTTGCCTGGTAACCAGCCTACTGGAGAAAGCAATGGCAACCTACTGTGGGATAATCTTCTGCCCAGTTAGTCATGTCTCTTTTGAGACATGATCGCCCAAAGCGTGTATCATGTATGGCACTTAACTGACTGACTGAAAATATTCCTATTTTTTATCAGAACCTTTGAGGTGATATGAGAATGTCTATAAAGATTAACTTTGATTAGTTTGATGGTGATTTGGCTCGTAATAATAAAAATGAAAACTTAATATTAACAGTAAAGTTTAATTTGCATCGTAATTTTTTAAAATCCTATTTATTCAGAAAGCAAAATCAAAGATGAGCAAAACTGTGAAATTATGTTTAGACAAAGCTGAATATCTTTGCATGAATTTTGTTAGATGAAGTGTTTTAGTCATGTGATTGATTTTGACAGACTTCATCATCTTTGGTTTTCTAATGTTTTTGTTTTCTCAACTTTTTATCCTTTTAGTCTCTTTTCATTTTTAGGAACACTCAAAACAAACCAGAGGATACACAAATGTAACCTTGTGGAAAAGGAAAAAATAAACAACAAAGATGAGGATGACTGGTTGATTGATTGATTTGTTTGTTTAATGGCATATGAACTGTTTATGGGTAATTTAATGCTAGAATTTAATTTTCTTGGGAGCTTTGAAGTAATAAAAACATGTTATTCTACTTTTGCAGTTGAATACATGGTAGAGTATATACAGCTTTTGTGTGTTTACAACTTTGTGTAGATATAATGAGGGGGCAGTGATACGTGTATTTCATCTTGTTGATTATTTTAAAGTTACATTTTGGAATACAGGTTGATTTTAAAAAATTGTAGGATATTATTTAGATCCATGCCATGAGAGAGTTCATTCATTTTGGGTGTTTGGTTTTGTTTAGTGGCATATCAACCTCTTTGGGTTAGTTACGGTTTCTGCTCGGATTAACTTAAATCACTGGTGCCCCCTAGGTGTGAATTTGCACGAGATATTAGATTGCCAACTAGGTCCCACCCCTTTACAGTGAAACTGATGAAATGTAACAGCAATTTCTACTCCAACAGCTTCTTTTCTCGCACTTCCCACCTGTAGAATTCCCTTCCGCATGATTGCTTCCCCAACGGCTACAACCTCCAGGAGTTTAAATGTAAGGTCAGTAGACACCTCCTAACACACTAACTCACACCCATTCCCTCCAATTCTCTTCCTACGTACCTCCTAACTCATCTATCACCCTCCCTCTGTCATTTCTTATACTCAATCGCTCTATGTAACCCCCTGCGTTATAGTGGCAGTGGACTGCCTTGTTTGGGGTGATATGATTAAAAAAAAAATACTCAAATATAAATAATTTATTGCTTCAACTAAATATATTTTTAATGCAATTGTATGCTTTCAACTACAGATATAATGTATTGTTGGTCATTTTACTTTACAAATGTACTGATAATCATTTTACTATAATTATGTATTATTGGTCATTTTATGATATGTATTGTTGGTCTTTTTTTAAATAAAAATGTATTGCTGATATTTTTTACTATAAAAATATGTTTTATAGTTTCATAATGGTTTTGTTTTGTTTGAAGGCTCATTATTTGCCAATATCTGGGACCTTAACAGGTGCTACCACCCAGGGTCAGGGTGGATCTGGGAATGACAGCAATTAATAGGTGGTTTCATACTCATCAATTTGCAGTTAAAACCTCCAATCTCCTAATCAGAAACCTTGCTGCCGGATGTAGTTTTTTACCCAGGACATTTATCAGAAGCAGTAATATACAATGATTAAACTAAGTATTTAAATATATTTATTTATCAATAAGTATTTAAACTAAGTATTTAAATATATTTATTCATAAATAAGTATTTAAACTAAGTATTTAAATATATTTATTTATAAATAAGTATTTAAACTAAATATTTAAATATATTTATTTATAAATAAGTATTTAAACTAAATATTTAAATATATTTATTTATAAATAAGTATTTAAACTAAGTATTTAAATATATTTATTTATAAATAAGTATTTAAACTAAGTATTTAAATATATTTATTTATAAATAAGTATTTAAACTAAATATTTAAATATATTTATTTATAAATAAGTATTTAAACTAAGTATTTAAATATATTTATTTATAAATAAGTATTTAAACTAAATATTTAAATATATTTATTTATAAATAAGTATTTAAACTAAGTATTTAAATATATTTATTTATAAATAAGTATTTAAACTAAGTATTTAAATATATTTATTTATAAATAATTGGTGAGTGTGTAATTTAGACTGATCAGCAAGTTCGTTTCACAAAATAAAGAAAAAAAATGTAGATGAAAAGATGAAAAAAAAAATAAATTAAGTAACATCTCTTGCACTAGTCTCACAATACAGATTCTTGAAAATTAAACTGGTTTCTTATAAAGACCAAAGATAATATTAACAAATGGTTGATTCCTGAAAGACTCATGAGATGGATTCAAAGGGCAACATTCTTTTTATAATGCTGTGTTTCTTTAGAATGTAGGCAATCGGGATTCTTCAAGATTACTTTTTCTTTATTATCTGGGAATACCATGCATTCTTGGGAAACATAGTGGAGTGATTTCTTGTTGACATCTGCATATTTTTGTTTTCGACTTTCCTTCTCTACGACTGGTTGCTATCAAGCCTGTGGAGATCTCAATCTACTTTGTTGTTTAAAGCATAGTTAATAGAAAAAAAAAAGATGGATTAATATCATTTCTCATCAGGATAAAGATAAGCTGGTTGCTACCAAGGCTATGGATCTCAGTCCACTCTGTTACTTAAATCATAGTGGAAAAAGAAATGAATTTATGCAATTAAAAAGAAATTAATGTTATTTCCCTTCAGGAACAGATAATCACGACCCTCCACAGGCTTCATTTCTTTATTATGTGTGAATTGCCATGTATTCTTGGGAAACATATTGAAGTGATTTCCTGTTGTCTTCTCCATGGTTTTTGATTGTTTTTCCTTCTCCTAAACTGGTTGCTATCAAGGCTATGGATCTCAGTCCACTCTGTTACTTAAATCATAGTAGAAAAAGAAATGAATTTATGCAATTAAAAAGAAATTAATGTTATTTCCCTTCAGGAACAGATAATCACGACTCTCCACAGGCTTCTTTTCTTTATTATCTGTGAATTGCCATGTATTCTTGGGAAAGACTTAGTAGTTCAAATTCCATGTCGTCGTTAACAATTAGAATAAAATCAGAAGAAATTTTGCTTTTGATGTTTATATGCTTAATGGCAACATGTAAGGATAAATGTGTGGATTGTGGGATCAGCAGATTAGGGATTTGGATTTAACAGGCCAGAGAGCAAGGCAGTTTTATACTTGAAGTTATTTAAAATATATTATACACATGAGGGCCTAAAATGTTTTACTTTTATTTTTAAACTTTTAAAAAACCTTTTTACAGTAAGGTTCACCCTTTACAAAGCCTAGGGGTCATGTGAGAGGCTATTTGTGTGTATAAGAGTATAAGATAACAATCACCCCTAGCCATGAACAAGTTAAGATTGTAGTGATCGGGAAAACATCCTCTTGAGAGTCTGTTCCACAGAGCAGTGGTTTATGGGAAGAAGTTGTTAGAGTGTAATTTACTTCTCATTGACTGAATATGGAGGGAATGCAGCTGATTTGCTACTATGTAAGTGGCATGGCATGAAGGTTTGAATTGGTAAAATCAGGCAACATAGATTGTCCGAGTACTTTCTGTGCAAATAGTGATAGAGTAGCAAGAGGCTTTCTACATTCACCTGTGGGAGTGAGGTTTGATGGTGGAGAATAAATTTATCACCCACAAGGGCCTTGAGAAACTTTTGGATTCTAACAAGAGTGAGATCTTGGCAGCTCCTGCTCATATATGACAACAGTACTCCATTTCTGTTTTCATCTGGCTCTTATAAAAGGTAGAGGTCACCAAAAAAAGCAAGGTATTTGCTGGGTGGTACAGGAAGTTGACCATTTTATAAGCATCCTTAGCAATGAATCAGATATATGAATTCCACTTGAGGTCAGGTGCTAGTTTGAGACCCACATAAAATGTTTTTAATCTCTGAAAAGTGCAGTTATTTTTCAAGGGTGGAAAACTCTCTCACATATCACAGAAGCACTTAAAATGTACATCTCACTGAATTTCATCTTAATTCTTATAAGAATGGTGCCTCTTAAATCTTGACATCATTCACATCATTCACCATTTATCATAATTTTTTCTTATTTTTTTAATGCAGTTATTTTGCCAACTCATTCTTAGGTTTTAACTCAATGATCTAGCCAACATGTTCCTAAGTTTTAACTCAATGATCTCGCCAACATGTTCCTAAGTTTTAACTCAATGATCTAGCCAACATGTTCCTAAGTTTTAACTCAATGATCTAGCCAACATGTTCCTAAGTTTTAACTCAATGATCTAGCCAACATGTTCCTAAGTTTTAACTCAATGATCTAACCAACATGTTCTTAGATTTTAATGCAATGATCTAGCCAATGTATTCTTAGGTTTTGACACAATGATTTGGCCACGTTCTTAGGTGCTTCACATGTATACATAGCATGCTGTATATCTTAAATTTTTGCATTGTTTTTGTTCAAACACTTGAACAGCATCAAGAGCTAATTGTTTAAAGTATCTTATGCAAGGATGAAGCAAACAAAATTTTTGTCTGTAATATTCTTCTATGTGCTCTGTTCCTTCAAGACTTAGGCAATCATGGCTTTCCACGTCTCCCTATCCCAGGTGGCTGGCTCTTAGTACGCCTTCTCCTGTTACACCATGCAACCCTCGTTCCATCATTCACCTGATTAGGTCCTTCAAATATGTTATCTGTTGCTTTCCCCTGTCTCTTTTTCCCTCTATCTGGCCTGTTAGTATCAGGTTCTCCAAGCCCTCCTTCCTCATTGCATGTCCGAGGAACTTCAGCTGTCTCTTCCTGATGCTCAGTATTAATTTCCTTTTTGTTTCCATCATTTCTAAGACCTCATTATTGCTCACATGCTCGATCCATGATATTCACAGCATCCTTCTGTAGAACCACATTTTAGTTGCTTCAAGTTTTTCCTTCATCTTTGATGATATTGTCAATATAGCATATTGAGGATATTTTCAATATGGCAGTGAGCATTCACTGCCATATTGAAGAACTGACAACACATAGCAATCCAGTACTCTCTTCTTTGTTTCTAGTAAAATTGTCCTGTTTCTTAATACTTTACTCAACTTCTGGAATGCTTCCTTTGCCATGCCAATTCGTCTTCGGATCTCTGTGTCACACTTTCCGTCCTCTGTTATAACACTTCCCAGGTATTTAAATTTTTGTATATGCTTGATTCTAGTATCCCCAACCTGTATTTGGCATATTGGGCTACCCTTTTTACTGATGACCATGCATTCTATTGAGAACATATTGGACATTATAATAACTGAGATAGTCAAAAAGCAAAAACAAAACAAGGCATGAACCTTGGATAGTTTGATGTACAATTAATACTAACACATATTTACATATGTATATATACATAGTCTTTCATGTCAGGTCAATATATATATATATATATATATATATATATATATATATATATAAACATGTATATACACGTCTTTCATGTCAATCTAATATATATAGACACACACGTACATATAGTCTTTCATGTCAATATATATATATATATACACACACACACACACATGTATGTATGTATGTATGTATGTATGCATACAGTGTTTCATATCAAGCTAATATATATATCTGTGTGTGTGTGTGTGTGTGTGTACACATGTATATTTTCAGTTTTTCATGTCAAGCTTATGTATATATATATATATATATATTTAGCCTGGCATAAAAGACTGTATGGAAAACAAAGGGAAAAATATAAAGAAATATACAACATTAATAATGAAGAAAAATAAAAATGAAAGATTAAAGGAATGAAACTTTGATGAATGAAAGAAAGAAGAAAAATAGGAATGAGAAGGGAATGAATATAGAATAAAAGTCAAGTAAAATGGATGAGAACTGAAAAATAAACAAAGATGCTGATATCCAGGGAGGTGTGGGGGGCACAGAAAGGAGGAAACAAAATGAAGAATGCCAGGAAAATGGAGAAAAGGAAAGAAAAAAATGAAGCCCAAAATAAAATTAACAGTTGTCAAAGCAACTCGAAAACAACTGCAAGAATGCAAACAGGTTTTGCTTTAGAAACCAGAATTTTAATGAATTATGTTTACGACTTTCTTAATTTGTTTTTTTTTTTCTTATTTCAAAGTAACTTTTCAATTCACTTCAAACAGTTCCATGCAATTTGCATGGCTGGAAAGGATAGCTAAAAGTCTAAAACAATTTCTTGTCATTTTCTTTGGCCATTATAAATTTTCGCATTAACAGTATTTTTTTTTTTTAATCAAGGAGACAAAGAAATGCAAGAATGGTACAAGCCTACAGTATTTTTGTCAGAAAATTTTTATTTCATTTCCTTCTTTTAAATAGAAAAAAATGACTAAAAAAACAACAAAAGATGTTATAAAATAGTTGAAGTTTTTTTCTAAAAATCTGTGTTTTCTCATCATATTATGACTCTGCTTCTTCCTTAATTTGCACGTCCTTTATGCCCTGCTAATACCTCAAACAATACACAATTCTGTTTTAATATTATGGAGATACAGTAATGACATAAAAAAAGGCACTGTCTGGTTTCAGTAAGAAAAAGAAAGAAAAGATTGGTTTGGTTTGTTTTGTTTTACGCATACCAACCTCAATGAGTTATTTAATGCCAACAAGGTTTTTACAATAGATTTGTATGAACAGAATATGCATTCTTTGTAAGAAGTCAGTTTGTAGATCAGATTTCATTGAAAAAGAGGCTTTTGTCGAGAGTCAGATTTATTACTGGTACATATGTTTTTTCTTCAAAAATTTACTGTTAATATATTTTTTTTTCTCCAAAAATGTATTGTTGGTAATATATTTTCTTCATAGATATTTTGCTGGTAATGTTTTTCCCTTCAAAAATGTATTGCTGGTAATATTTTCTTCTCCAAAAATGTATTGTTGGTAATATTTTTCTTCATAAATATTTTACTGATAATATTTTTTCCCTTCAAAAACGTATTGCTGGTGATATTTTCTTCTCCAAAAATGTATTGTTGGTAATATTTTTCTTCATAAATATTTCACTGATAATATTTTTTCCCTTCAAAAACGTATTGCTGGTAATATTTTCTTCTTCAAAAATGTATTGTTGGTAATATTTTTCTTCATAAATATTTTACTGATAATATTTTTTCCCTTCAAAAACGTATTGTTGGTGATATTTTCTTCTCCAAAAATGTATTGTTGGTAAAATTTTTCTTAAATATTTTACTGATAATATGTTTTCCCTTCAAAAACGTATTGCTGGTGATATTTTCTTCTCCAACAAAGTATTACATAAAAGTTTAGTTTTATAGATTCATGGTGTTTTAAACTCAGTTCGGGAGCTAACTATTTATCTGTAGATGGGACCCTAAGAGTTGGCTACCACCATGGGTCAGGGTGGACCTGGCGACAGCAGCAATTAAGAGGTGTACCTGAAAACCTCCCTTAACCTCAAAACCTTGCTGTTGGATGCAGTTTATCATCAAACTCAGGACCCAGATGCAGTTTATTGGCATACCCAGGACAAGGAAGAAAAAACAGAGGAGGCAAAAACATGCTCATGCATGTAACAGCTTCTTCAAATCCAAATCTTTTCATTTGTATCATCTTACTTCTGTAAGTAATGATCTACATTCACACTTATGATTGTTACTGCAATATTTGGTTAGCATTGTTAGGCTCAAATACTTAACAACCCAATTAAAGAATTTACATGTGTATTTTATAAGTGTGATGTTCACAAAGAACTTATTCATCAATTGTTATGATTTATCAGATAGTTTAAATAGGAAGGCTGCAAGTTTTTCAAGGGTAGTACTAGTTTTTTATGTTGGACTGAAATTAAACATTTTATATAAATAGTTAGAAAAATAAAAAAAAAGACTATTTGTCTATATTTCTGAGATGAGGTGTTGTAATTATTTACATTGTTCAGACTGTTGTCTTCATCTTTATTGCCCTATTCACAACATTTCAGCTGTTGTATGAGAACAGTATATGCCAGCAATTGAAATGAAAGGTTCAGTTCAAAATTCCAATCACCTGAAGAAGTCAGAATATACAATAGCCAAAATGTTGTGAATATGAAAATAATGATGAGTAAAACAGTCCGAACAATCTAACATAAATAAAAAAAGACTAATTAAAATTTTAATCAAAATAGACTTGATCTAAAAAGTTAGTGATTAATTATTTATCAATCATCATCATCAGTCTCGTGACCAGATGTGGTTTTAGGGTCATTGTGCAGTGGTCATCATCATTACGCACATCTGTCACATTAACATAGGGTCAACTGTACAGCTGAACATCTGACCAGCTCCCTCTGCGTATCTTGGTTGTGTGCCAATGTATCAGCCTCCAGATGATCTCCCAGTTCACTTAGATTATGGCAATATCAACAAATTTAAACAAAACAAAAATGTAAAAATAATCCAGAAACTTTATCTCATATCAGATTGAACCCAAAATCTAATCAGTTCATGGCAGTCATGAAACCAATCATCCCTGAAGGTTTCAACTGAATCCATCTAGTAGATCTTCAGATATCCTGACCATGGACAGACAAATATGACTGACAGACAAAAGTAATAAATATATAGAAAATAATTAACAAATCAAGATAAAAGCAATTATTTTTGTTGCTGCTAAAACAATTATTTAAATTTTTAAAAAATAGGTAAATATACAAAAATAAACAGTAACTCCAGAATCTGTTTCCATATCTATAAGTCTTTCATTTTCCCATGATTTGAATATTACTTCCATACATGACCTACTTCTGCTATATATTTAGAGATTCTTCATAAAATCCAAAGAATATGCCATGTTTTTCATTTTGACCTGACATTTCGACTTCAGCAACTTCCCCCTGCCGTAAGTTTAGATTAATGGATTTAGATATTCTATAGAAAATCTTCATTCTTTTCCATATTAGTACATTGTCATTTACATTTTTTTTTTTTAATCATTTCACCCCGAGCAAGGCAGAAATGCCACTGATGTGCAGGGGGTTACATAAATGTAAAAAGATTAATTAGAAAAGAGTGAGGAGTACAAGCTAGTTAGAAAGGAACAATAGAAAGCTGAGAAAGCAGGTGCAATGACAGATACATAGGTGGAGAGAAAGGGAAGGTTATACAGGGGAGGGGAGAGAGCTAGAGGCCAGTGGTTAGTAGATGAGTATTAACTTTGCATTTAAATTTCTGGAGGTTGTAGCCGTCAGGAAAGCAAGAATACGGGAGTGAGTTCCACAGGCGGGAAGTGCGAGAGAGGAAGCTGCAGGAGTAGAATTGTCGTCTGCATTTGGCTAACCTGACTGTGAATGGGTGGGACCCAGTTGCCAGTCTGGTTGCACGGGTAAACACCTGTTGAAGAGGCATCAGTGACTTAAGCTCATCCGAGCAGAAGCCATGAAAGTATTTATAGAAGAGACAGAGGGAGGCCACATTTTGACGATGGGAAAGTGGCTGCAGTCGAGTCGCCAGATCAGTACCTATCACATTACAGACTCTCCTTTGGAGCTTGTCAAGAACACTGAGGAGAACGGTAGGGGCACCTGACCATAAATGGCAGCAGTACTCCATGCTCGGCTGGATGGTTGACTTGTATATATGCAGGATGGATTCAGGTGGAAAAAACATCCTGGATCGACATAGTGACCCAATCTTCTTAGCAGTAGATTTTGTTATGGATTCAATATAGTGGTTCCATTTGAGGTCTGAGGACAGGGTAAGTCCGAGGAGTCGTAGTGTATTACTCTCTGGGAGAATCACCTGGTCCATGCTTATGGGAGGCAGAAGAGGTTGCCTGTAATGGTTGACAGACAAGCTGTACCTTTTCTATAAATACATTCATGGTAATTTTTCGGATTTGCTATGGCCCCTAGACTTTATGAATTTAAGCACAGTGCTAGATTGGCAACAAGGCCTTATCAATTAACAGTTGAATTGGCTAGATCTAGCCATAAGTTCTATGTTAACAGTTTCATTTCCTGCACTTTGTGCTCATGGAACTCTCTTCCAGGTCTATGCTTTTCAGTCAAATTTGATCATCAGAAATTTAAATGTATGCTAATCGTCATTTACTGTCTTCCCGATTACTCTTCTGTTGTTCCCTCACCTTTTTTTTTTTTTTTTTTTTAATCATCTCACCCCAAGCAAGGCATTCCACTGCCACTATTGCGCATGGGGCTACATAGGGGAAGGTAAAGAGAAGGAGTGGATAGACATAGGGAATGTCAGGAGAAAGGTGACAGATGAGTAAGGATAGCGAGGATGAGTGTCGGGCAGATGGGAAGAGTGTTTGATAGAATGGGAGCAGGTTAGTGTGTTAGGAGGTGTCTATTGACCTTACATTTAAACTCCTGGAGATTGTAGCCGTCGGGGAAGCAATCGTTTGGAAGAGAATTCCACAGTCGGGAAGTGCGAGGAAAGAAACTGTTGGAGTAGAAGTTACGGCTGCATTTTATCGATTTCACTGTAAAAGGGTGGGATCTAGTTGCTAATCTAGTATCTCGTGCAAATTCGTATTTAGGGGGCACCAGTGATCTAAGTTCATCGGAGCAGAAGCCGTGAAAGTATTTATAGAAGAGACACAGCGAAGCCACGTCTCGCCGGTGGGAGAGAGACTGCAGGCGGTCTGCCAAGTCGGTATCTATCACATTACAGACCCTCCTCTGAACCTTATCGAGAAGCCCGAGGAGAACAGCAGGGGCACCCGACCAGATATGGCAGCAGTATTCAATGCACGGGCGGATGGTAGATTTGTAAATGTGCAGGATAGATTTAGACGGAAAAACCTTCCGGGCCCTACACAGAGAACCGACTTTCATAGCAGCGGATTTAGCAATGGATTCAATATAGTCATTCCATTTGAGGTCCGCTGAAAGTGTGAGACCAAGGAGGCGTAGTGTTTTACTCTCTGGGAGGCAAGCCTGGTCCATGCTAATGGGAGGTAGGTGAGATTGTCGATGATGGTTAATTGACAGTAGCTTCGTTTTAGAAGCATTAAAATTTACTTAATAAAGTTTCTGTTTTCTTTCACACTCAGTAAGCCTCTTGTGTCTTAGTGGCTTTACTGTTGTGCATGGGGTGAGATGATTAAAAAATAATAATATTTTGGGTTTGAAAAGTTTAAGGAATGTAGGTTGCAGCATGATAACCACACTGCTAAAAGTATTAAGAAGAAATGAAGTGGGGGTTCTTAAGAAGAAAAAGAAACTTCATTTCAAGTTCAAGACATTTCAGCTACTAGGTGAGGAAATAATTGAATTAGGATGCGGTTTCTGGTTTTCTCTTTTCCAATCTTCTCACTTTTTTTTTCTGTTTTTTTCAATTGGAGTAGATAGACTAAACTATCGTCCAGTTCACACTCCACCCACGTCTATTGAACAGGTGAAGAGGCTCATCCCTTGTTTCCTGTTTAGGATGCGGTTTCTGGTTTACTCTTTTCCAATCTTCTCACTTTTTTTTTTCAATTGAAGTAGATAGACTAAACTATTGCCCGGTTCACACTCCACCCATGTCTATTGAACAGGTGAAGAGGCTCATCCCATGTTTCCTGTTTAGGATGCGGGTCTGGTTTTCTCTTTTCCAATCTTCTCACTTTTTTTTTTCTGTTTTTTTCAATTGGAGTAGATAGACTAAACTATCACCTGGTTCACACTCTACCCATGTCTATTGAACAGGTGAAGATGCTCATCCCTTGTTTTCTGTTTAGGATGAGGTTTCCGGCTTTCTCTTTTCCAATCTTTTCACTCCTATGTAGCCCCCTGCACATCAGTGGTGTTACCGCCTTGCTTGGGGTGTTATGATTAAAAAAAAATATATATATATACTACTATTGATTTGCTTTGTTCTGTGATTTTTTTTTTTTAAGTAAGCAGATTTGTATTTTAAATAAATTTTAATAAAGTTGGTTGATTATAGAAGTAATTTGAACCTTTGACTAACCTATCTTCATCTGTCCTGGGTTTGATGATAAACTACATCAGGCAGTAAGGTGGGGTGTTTTATGGAGCATAGAACTATCTTTTAACTGCTATTGTTCCCAGGTCAATATTGACCTGAGTGGTAGCATGTATTAGAGTTCCAGCTGTAGGCAAATAGTGAACTCCCAAACTGGGGTCAAAACACAATGAAAGTTTTAAAAAAATTGTATTTAAAATACCAACAATACATTTTTGTTATGGGACATACCCTTTTTAAAATATAATGAACTCTTCCTATTATTATGAATACCGGGAGATTATGCCTCTCGGAGTGTAGTTGAGTTGGGTTGAGTCACCTCAGTCTCATACTTGGCAGTAATAGATTGACGTGTAACATTCTTGTATTTGTTTTCTGTTTAATATATATGTTTCACTAATTCCCGAGTTCGAGTTTTTTCCAGACCTATTCTGGGTCTACAACAATTTTCATAGTAAAAAGAATTATCACTAATAAATTTTTGTAAAAAATGAATGAAACTTGCAAACAATATATCACTATAAGAGAAAAAATTTACCAGAAATATGCTTTTGTAAATGAAATTAATAATGCTCTCAAGAAAATTAAATTTTGGCATTAAACAATCTATAAGGAGTTGAAATGTTACTAAACAAATCTGTTCATTACAGATTTGTATAAAATTGTGTCTATCAACCATAAAGAATACTGTGCTGTAATCTCTAAGTGTTATTAACAATGGATTAACAATAGATTAAAAGATCATTGGCAAAAGAAAGATAATGACAAGCTATCAAACATCTTATTACAATGCTAATCCACCCATACAATGAAAAGTGGAATATTGTGTTAAGTCCTTGGCATTATTCTGAAAGAATACTGATCATTTTCTAACCAAACTAACTTGGACCTTTGCCATGGCAAAGGATATATCTCCTCTTTAGCAAAAAAATTAGAGATAAAAAAACACTTTGCATATTATATACAGGGTACACTGAGTAAATTATTGCCAGTTGATTTTTTAATTTTGTGCATGTGTAGTCTTTGTTTTTGTCAACTGCACAGTATAGTAGGATCAGTTGGGCACCGTGTGTGAGAAAAAGAGCACTATGATGCAAGTCACTCTGCCAAAAATTTAGAAATGGTATGCTTTACTGCTTGGCATTTATGCCAGAAGATCCAATAAAAATATTTAAGAGTATTTGGGTGTCAATCTAAGTACAGTGCAGAGGAGTTTGAGTTTTGTTTAACAGCATATCAACCTCTTTGGGTTATTTATTGCAAAAAAAAATGGTGGGGTTTTAAAGTATTTTTTTAAATGTTCAGTTATAATGAGAAGGTTGATTTAGTCAGATTTAATGAAAATGTTTTGTTTTGTTTTCTTTTTTATTTTAGAAAACTAAAAATGTCCTCTAGTTTTGTATTCAAAAGTATTTTGCTGAAAATAATTTTTTCCATCAAAAATGTGTTATAGTAATCATTTTTTCTTCAAAAATGTATTTTTTTCTATAAAAGTGTATTTTTATACTTTCATGGTGTTTTGACCTCAGTTTAGGGGTTAACTATTTGCCCATAGCTAGGAGCCTAACAAGTGCTACCAATCCGGGTCAGGGTGGACCTGGGAACAACAAAAATTAAGAGGTGGTTCCCTGCTCATCACAACCTCTCGATCAGAGGCCTTGCTGCTAGATGCAGTTTACTGTCATGCCCAGGACCACAGTGCAGAGGATTTAGATAGAGTTGGATAAGTCAACATAGAGGCCTAAATCAAGTATTTTGAGGAGATAGTGCTATCCTGGATCAAGAGAGTGGCTGCTGGAAGACCCCATGTCTGGCAACAGGACTCTGCACCATGCTGCACAAGCAGGAGAACCCAATCATGGCTGTCAGACAATTTCTGTGACCATATCACCTCTTGCATCTGGCCACCCAACTCCCTGAGTGCAAGATTATTATGTGTGGAGGACGTTGAGCGAGAGACTAACAAAACACCTCGTAACATTAAAGATAAACTGAAGGCAAGGATTATGGCAGTATTATGGCACCAACTTAAGCACGGATACCATCCAGAAGAGTTGCAAGAGATTCCAAAGTCATTAGGAGGCTAAGGTTGAAGCCTGTGGCGATTTTATTGAATAAATTTACTCTTTACTATTTCAAGATATTTTTGTGTAATTTTGATAAATATATCTGTTTAAATGAGATGACATTTTTACAACAATTTATCCATTCCACTCTATGGTATGTTATAAAATATCAAACACCATATTCCTAACCTAAAATACTATCAGATACTTAGAGATACTCAAACAACCTGAAAATTTTCAGCACCTCCTTGAATAAGGCTTACATATGTAAATCTCATGTTGCATAAAAGAAGTAAAGAAAAGTTAAGGACCAAACAAAAAAAAAAAATTGCATATTGTATCACCACATTCCTAGAATAATGTTTGATCATTAGTGGTACCCTAAATTTGGATCCTGTGGAATGAAGAGAAACTGGGAAGCAGACAGGAATGTCCAGAAAGATCTGTGATTCGTTCATAGGTGACATGACGTCATAACAACATCGCCAGTCAAATGACTTGCTCATTGCGTCACTTCCACAGCTTACTGCAGTGATCAATAAGCAAACACTAGATTGCCAGACGAGCAACAGTGCCAAGCAAAGCAAACGTAGGCAAAATGATTGATCACATATTCTTTTTACTAAAATTATGTTTTGCATTTTTTCTTAAATAAATCAAGAGTTAAAAGATCTGATACCCTCAACAAAAGGTCTAACTGTATGAAGAAATGAGAAATTATTTTTTAGAGGATAACATTAAGATAAATGGATACTCTGTGTCACCATGTAATCTGTCAGGAAATTTGTTTCCACCTTTAATTAAGAGAGATAACTAGAGGGAAAACAAAATCAGACTATTTCAAATCAGGAAAGAAAAGAACAATACTAAACTTTTAAATCTCTTCTTTTGTATCAAGAGACATGAGATAACCTTTTAGCTTCTGAAACAACACACAGAATTAATAATATAATGCAGCAAAGAAAAGCATGAATTCTATGCTGAATTTGTTGTGGGTGTATAGGGCTGTCAAAATTAACCTTTGAGGAACCATGTTTGAGTGATGACTGCACAAATGTGAAACAGAGTTGAATCATTTCTACATTCAAGCTGGTAGTTTTCCTTCTTATTCTCATGTGACTTTCCTTCCATCAATAATGGTTCCTAAGCTGAAAACCTGGAAATTCCATGTGTGTTGAAAAAATGCATCTAATCTCATGCCTTTATTCTTTACTGAGATTTTGTCTGTATCTTCTCACTCTTGCTCCTTATCTCTTCCATTCTTCATTACTTGTCTATGATTTTACCTGTTATACAAACATAGATCATACTCATATGAGGGTTGTTAAAAAATTCTCACTCTTACCCAGAAAGAAGAGCCATAGCTGAACATATTTGTTGCAAAAACATACTGCTAATGCTTATAAAACTAGAAAAACTAATGCGGATTTCTTTCTTAATTTCTGTGCAGGTGAGGCCTATACAAAGGCGAGCTGGGTGCAACAAATCCAAAACTCGAGCAGTCATGAAGTATCTGCTAAAGAAAGGTATGACACTCAAGGAAATCCATGGGGACAGGATACAGACAGATGTTGAGGACTCTTCTTCCTATGCAACTGTGAAGTGGGCTGCAGAATTCAAGTGGTGCAGGGACAGCTCAGAATATGACCTGCAGTCAGATCATCCAAAAAAACTCAACCATTGAAAAACAAATTGATGCTATTCACTTTACGGTTTTGAATGACAGTTGTTTTTAATGTCCAGCAAATAGCTAAGTCCAGGGGCATTAGTTCTAGTCTGATCCATACTGTTTAGACTGAGATCTTGGAGATGAGCAAGCTGTCTGCAAGATGTGTGCAAAAATGCTGACACTAGAGCAGAAACTGAAAAGGGTTGACATTTTCAGAACATTTCTGACTCACTTCCAAGCTGACCCTGAGAATTTCCACTGCAGATTAGTAACTAAAGATGAAACCTTGGGTTTACCACTTTAAACATGAATCAAAAAAGACAGTGGAAACACTCAGGTTCCATACCCTGATAAACTTCAAGCATCTGTTGGCAAAGAGATGGCTGTAATTTGTTTCGGGGGAAAGAGAATTCTGAAGGCATAATCATGATAGACTTCCTGAAAAAGGGAAACACTATTAATGGACAGTAGTATGCATAAGAATTAAGATGACTGAAGGAAATAATGAAGTTAAAATGCAGAAGGAAGTCGAGGAGGGCAGGTGTGGCTTTGAATTGCTACTCAATCCCCCTTACTCACTGGACTTAGCTCTCTCTGACTCCTTCCTGTTTTTTTTTTTTGTTTGTTTGTTTCTACATTGATAACATTTGTTTAATAAAAATTGAAGAAAAACAAACTTGCTTGATATTTCCCGTCTTGGTCTTATTCTCCAAATTCCCAGTTATTATTTGGTGAATATATTTCACTATTCTGTTTTATTTTCTCAGCTGTTCATCATTAATCAGGTTCACCCCATACAAGGCTCTAAAACTGCTAAGCAACTGCAGTTTACTGGGCGTGAAAGAATTCAGTCAGTTAAGTGCCATATGTGATACATGCTTCTGGCGATCATGTCTCAAAAGAAATATAACTGACTGGGCAGAAGATTATCCCACATGAGTTTGCTATTACTTTCTGCTGTAGACTGGTTGTCAGCCCAGGCTATTGAACCCAATCTGTCCTATTATTTAACTCATAACTGGAGGGAGAAGAGAAAGATTATATTACATCATTATATTAAGTATAATTAGTGGGGGATCAGTTTATTACTTCATAACAATAGAAAACCGATCCCCCACTTTACGCCCAGTAGAAGTTTTAATTATGTTTCCAACTATTATATTTAGTCAGTCAGTTAAGTGCCATATGTGATACATGCTTTAGGCGATCATGTCTCGGAAGAGACATGACTGACTGGGCAGAAGATTATCCCGCAGTAGGTTGCCTTTTATAGCCAGCCAAGGCTATAGAACCCAATTTGTCCTGCCATTTAACTCATAGCTTGAGGCAGAAGAGATAGATTATATTACATCATTATATTAAGTATAATTAGTGGGGGATCAGTTTATTACTTCATAACATTAGAAAACAGATCTCCCACTTTATGCCCGGTAGAAGTTTTAATTATATTTCCAACTATTTTTTACCTGTCTATAGAGGTACGACGCGAAACAGTTTTTTTTTCTAAAGACTAGGCTGAAGGATGAAATGTACAAGAAACAATTATTTCCCCTTTTTTCTCGTTCTTTTGACCGCCAGGATTCCAATTGCTTTCGTTTCTACATTGATAACATTTCTTTCATAAAAATTGAAGAAAAACAAACTTGCTTAATATTTTCCATCTTGGTGTTATTCTCCAACTTCCCAGATATTACTTTCTGAATATATTTCACTATTCTGTTTTATTTTCTCAGCCGTTCATCATTAATCGGGTTCACCCCATGCAGGGCTGTAAAACCGCTAAGGAATTGCAGTTTACTGGGTGTGAAAGAATTAGAAACTGAAATATTATTAAAGAACGAGAAGAAAAAGTGTAATCAGGAGGAAAAATAGAGATAGTGATTGACATTGCATTTAAATTTTTGAAGATCAAACTAAAATCTTATCATTGTGGTTGCAATTTTCATAACAATGATGAGATCATTTTTGGCTGTAGAGGAGATTATTGGAAGACTAGGGTGCCATCATCTTCCGTGATGGGATTGCAATGCTTAAACATCGTTGGACCAAATGCATAAATGTCAAAGTGGGGGCTATATTGCAAAATAGTGAAAGACTGTCTTATTTCTCCAACACCTTCTGGGTGAGGCTTAAAACTTTATGAACAACCCTTGTAAGTGCAAAAAGATTAAAGAAGGCACAGGCACTTTTAACTGAACCCGCGCTATCTTTTGCACTCAAAAGAACTTTAACCTCTTTCAATATTTATCTGCTTTAATATATTTTCTGCTACAGTTACATTTTACTATTATTTTTATTTCCCCTCACAGAAACATATTTGGGTAGCAATCCTTCTTATATACATGTTTTGTTAGAGGTGACTGACAAGGAACTGTGATTAAGATTTTTATTTAATTTGTAAAAGTGTTTTCTTTTCTGAACACAAAATGTGAAAAAACTGTCCGAAAGTTTTGCATATTCAAGTGCTCTCATTTATTCTTTCAGTCGTTATCAAAAGTGATTTTTATTTTTTATTGAATGCATTGTTTTCTTTTTATGGATGTGTCTGAAGTTATAGGAATGGCTTATTTTTCAAACATGGTCAGCACATAGTGGCCACATTCGCATTAAATGTCATTTAGTGTTGGTTTTTACTTTTTTTATTATTAGGGCTTCCATTACTTCTTTTTTTTTTTTACATATGGAAGAAGCTTTTATACTTGTATTTTCTACTAGTTTTGGATGCAGTTTGTTTAATAGATTTATATGAATAATATATATATTCTTTATAAGAAATCATCTTGTAGATCAGGTTTCATTGATGTATTTTTGTAAATAGGATTTTGTCAAAAGTTCAATGAATTGCTGGTATATCATTTTCAAAAAATATTTTGTTGATAATATTTTTTCTTCAAAAATGTATTGCTAGTAATATTTTCTTCTCCAAATAGTATTATTTTGAAATTACACTATAAAAGTTTTTTTTTTAGTATTTTGATATTGTTTTGACTCCAGTTTGGGGATTAACTATGTACCCATAGCTGGAATTTCAACAGGTACTACCACCGTGTTTGTTACCTGTTTCAATTGTAATCTGGTTTGTTGTGATTAGGCAGAGTATTTTTTGTGTCAAACGTGGTTAAATATGACAAAATGTTAAGTAGTTCAAGTATCAGGAATTTTATTTTATTATAACTTAGTGACAATCACAAAATGTTTAATATACACAATTTAAATTTGTGTGTGTGTGTGTGTGTGTGTGTGTGTGTGTGTGTAATTATGCTCTTAGCGTTTCCTACTATGTTGGAAGAGGGAGGAAAGCATGACAACATATAAAAATGATAATAGTAATAATAACATTGTTCAAATAACCAAGAGTTGTGAGTGTCAATGTGCTTATAACTATGGCATTGAATACTGAACAATCTTTTAAAGGAAAAAGAAGAAACTTGAAGCAACAGAAGTGTGGTTCTACAGAAACATGCTGAGGATATCATGGATTAAACATTTTTTTTTTTAATCATATCACCCCAAGCAAGGCGGTAAGGCTACTGGTGTGCAGGGGATTACGTAAGAGTGAAAAGATTGGAGAAGAGAAAGACGGAAACCACATCCTAAACAGGGAACAAGGGATGAGCCTCTACACCTGTTCAATAGACGTAGGTGGAGTGTGAACCGGGCGATAGTTCAGTCTATCTACTCCAATTGAAAAGAAACAAATAAAGAAAAAGGAAAGGTGAAAAGATTGGAAAAGAGAAAGCAGGAAACCACATCCTAAACAGGGAACAAGGGATGAGCCTCTACACCTGTTCAACAGATGTGGGTGGAGTGTGAACCAGGCGATAGTTCAGTCTATCTACTCCAGTTAGTCTATCTACGCCAATTAATATGAGCAACAACAAGGCTTTGTAGAGTATGAAAACAAAATGAAACATATATATAACATCAGGAAGAGACAGGTGAAATTTCTGGGGCACATAATGAAGAAGGAAGGCTTGGAAAACTTGATACTCACAGGGCAGATTGAGAAAGAGAAACAGAAGAAGGCATTGTGCAACATAGTTGCTAAGCTTGAGCAAATGGATAGTATAAGAGGGTTTGAGAGAAATAACAAAAAGATAAAACTTATTAAGAGCTACAAGAGACAGGAAGACGTGGAAGGCCATGATTGTTTATGTCCTGAAGGAACATGACACATAAAAAAAGTAGCCAGATGCATTAGAAATTTTGTGTGTGGAGGAATAGCAGTTTATTAATAATGATAACAATAACAATTAAAAATATTAATGATAACAATAATTAAAAAATTACTAATTTACGAAATAATTATGACCCTGATATAATCTGCATTTTTAAATGAACAAAGATCAAATAAACATTTTTAAAAACAATAAAGATATTTTTTCAACTGACACTATTATTTAATTTAAAATCTTTCATTTAAAACGTGACTTATTTTTCGGTTATGAATACGTTTCCTTTTGAGAAACAGAAAACCTCTGTAATTCAAACAATTTCTCTAAGACACACTAATACCAGAACTCAGTTCAGAATTAATATTTCTTGTTAACACTGTACAAGCTAAAAAGCTCATATGACTCACTCTTACGACCAATCAATAATTGGCTTGCAAACTCATTCACTTGACCCTGAAGTTCCATCTTCTTTCTACAGACATTTATTTATTTATTTTTAAAGGAAGGCAATATTTGATAAAAGATATTTACAACAACTAATTAACTGAAAAATAAATGTCCAATGGCTTAGGTTCACTTATATTGAGGCAGAAAAATTTTTTTTTCTTTTTAGTTGTAGAATTCTAAACATAATGTAATGGGAATTTCGAAGAAGTTTAATTGTTGAGGCTATTTTTGCAGAGACCTGTTAGACATTGATGGAGTAATAATCATTAATAGGTTTTCAATAGATTTCTCTTTTGACTCACACAATAAATTATTGATTTTTCTGTTGGCATGATGGGGGGAAACAAGGAAAAAATATTACCTAATTACTTGATTTACGGAAACTTTGTTACTAACCATGTTATTTTTTGGAATGATTCTTTTACTTTTTCAGGACGTAGACAATCATAGCTCTCCACAACTTCCTGCTTTTTGTTGTTCAAAGCAACTTGTGGCCCTTTACCATCTCACTATCCCTTTTCTGAAAAAGTGTTTACATGGGCATTGTGGTGCAGTGGATATCGACGCGGAACGACAAATCGGGGAGCTGAGTTCGAATTCCAGTTGTATTCCTTGCATTTACTTGCGCACAAATACTCTTGGGAAAGGTATTAATCCATCTCTTCCTTCCAGTTAAGGGTTAAATAACAGGACAGATTGGGTTCTATACCTTTGTTTGGCAACTGGTCTATCACAGAAAGCAATGGCAAACTACTGCAGGATAATCTTCTGCCCAGTCAGTCATGTCTCTTTCAAGACATGATTGCCAAAAGCGTGTATCACATATAGCACTTAACTGACTGACTGTTCACACAAACTTATGAAGTAAGCTACTCACTATTCTCCCATTTCACTTGCCATGTGAGTGTTCAATTCTCTAGGTGTTTCTGCCTCATTATGTACCCCTGACATTTCTTTCTCAAGTTCCAGGAGAACAACTCATTGTGCCTTCTGGGTCTCATGTTTTCTACATGAAGTGAACAGATTATTTTGAATCAAGTGCCATGTCTTTAGATAAGAAAGTTTGTTCACTTGTGCCAGACAATATTTCTTGTCAGAATACATCTCGCATGTTTTCGATTAATCTGTGCAATGAATATTGCTGCTGTATCTCGTTTCGGGCTCCGGCTATACATCTTGAGATTCTCAACAAAATCCAAAGAAGTGTTTGTAATGTTATCTGTCATTTCCTCCCACTGTGACATGGCTCTGTTTTTTTTTTATTTGTTTACTTCTGTATCTGTTTTTATTTTAATAATTTCAAACCTCACAAGTTGATAATGCAACTAAGACAATAGCAGAATTCGGAAAAAGGACAATAAAAGAATAGGTTTCAGGAAGATAGATGACAACTAGTTTAAATTTTTGAAGCATGTTAAGTAACAAGGAAGCAAGAAACCAGAAGAGATGTGTGTGAAAAGAAGCTATTAGAATAAAAGTTACATCTTGCTAGGTTAACAGTGAACCAATGAGACCTAAGTGCCAATCAAGATGAGAAGTGTGAGAAAAAACTATTAGAATAAAACTTACTCATACATCTAGCAATTTCAACAGTAAAGAGATGAAACCTAATTGCCAATCTTGTAGTATACCTAATTTCATGCAGCCAAGGTACCAAAGAGGAGAGAGTTCATTAGAACAATTGTGATGAAAATATTTATAGAAAAGATAGAGGAAAGTCATGTCACAGCAGTGGGAAAGTAACTGAAGCTGACATGCCAGGTCAGGACTGATAGTATTGCAGACCATTCTTTGGATTTTGTCAAAAAACTCAAGATATATAGTAAGAGCATCAGACCAGATATGGCACCAATATTCAATGCACGTTTGTTTGTTTGTGTTAAAATTTAGTTTTGATGCTGATAGCTGATAACTAATGCTTTATAAAATACCAACCTGACTAAAAAGTTTCTATTTAAAAAACCTAACAACAAAAATCCGAAGGCGAATTGGCATGGCAAAGGACGCGTTCCAGAAGCTGAGTAAAGTATTAACACACAGGAAAATTTCACTAGAAACAAAGAAAAGAGTGCTGGATTGCTATGTGACGCCAGTTCTTCAATACGGCAGTGAATGCTGGACAATATCATCAAAAATGAGGACAAAACTGGAAGCAGCAGAAATGTGGTTCTACAGAAGGATGCTGTGGATATCGTCGACTGAGCATGCAAGCAACGATGAGGTGTTGAAAAGAATGGCAACAAAAAGGAAATTAATACTGAGCATCAGGAAGAGACAACTGAAGTTCCTGAGACATGCAAAAAGGAAGGAGAGCCTGGAGAACCTGATACTGACTGGCCAGATAGAAAGAAAGAGAGACAGAGGAAGGCAGCGGATAACATATTTGCAGGGCCTGATCAGGTGGATGACGGAATGGGGGTTGCGAGGTGTAACAGGAGCAAACATACTAAAAGCCACAAGGAATAGGGAGACGTGGAGAACCATGATCGCCTACGTCCTGAAGGGACAGGGCACATGGAAGAAGAAGAACAACAAAAATCAATCTTCATGTTACTACTTGAAGAACAGTGAAAGAGAAACTTTAATGTTTGGTCTCAAGACACACTTCAGGTAATTTGAGCATTGATCCAACTAAAAGTGAGGATTTGTTTCAACCTATCACTCCTGTATGGTGGTGAATGCTGGATAATCTGACAGACAAAGAAGAAACTTGAAACAACAGAAATGTGATTTGAATAGAGATATGATTTTAGCCAGTGTGGTTTGTCTGTTACTACAAAGAATTCTAATCAAATGTTTCTGCTCATGATCACTAAGGACTAGCCATTTGTTGTGAGCAAAAGAGGCAAACTAACATGCAAATTACAAACTGGAGATGCTGAAATCAAACAATTACATCAATTTAAATATCTGGGAAGTGTTTTAACAAAGGACAGAAAGATATATATATATATATATATATATATATAGGAAAGAATATTAAAACGTTTTGAGTTTGAAAATGTCTTTTTTTGACAGTATTTGTTCATTTCTACTATTATATTTTATATTTCAGACCACCCTCGGTCCTTCATCAGAAACAATGTTTCTGATGAAGGACCGAGGGTGGTCTGAAATATAAAATATAATAGTAGAAATGAACAAATACTGTCAAAAAAAGACATTTTCAAACTCAAAACGTTTTAATATTCTTTCCTATACATATTAAGACAGTATACGTGGATCATTACTATGCTATATATATATATATATATATATATATATATATATATATATAGGAAAGTTTTGTAATTTGATTGAAGCATTGTGTATATTAGGATTATGGTTAGGTTTTGAAGGCTGTCACAATGCAGTTAGTAAAATAAAGGAAGGTAAAGAAGTTGTTGGGTATTACCTATTTATTATACATTAAGATTTCGAGATTAAAATCTTATCTTCAGAATGTTAAAAGAGCTTGTGTTTGAGTCCGTATATTTCAACAAATGGTCATTCTTACACACACATACTCACTACAATTAATGACAGCAGAAGCAGCCAGTTTTGTATATGGATGTGCATTGTGGCGCAGTGGATATCAGCTCAAAATGTGAAATCAGAGAACCGAGTTCGAATTCCTTACATTCACTTACATGCAAATTCTCAGTTGCGGGTTAAATAACAGGACAGATTGAGTTCTATAGCCTTGGCTGGCAACCAGTCTGTAAAGATCTTATGGAACAACTAGCCAGTAATCAACTAGAATAGGAGTTGATTCTGACTGACCAAAAAAGCACCAGGGCAAATTGGTAGGTGGTTTAAATAATAACCTGGGAGATTCCATTCTGTTACAGGCAAGTTTATTCTGTAAGCATTGATTAGCTGATAATTTCAGTGTGTATATTGAGCTCCATAAATATTCAGCACCATATCCACACTCTTGAATAGCCACCTTCCTGCAGGGAGACAAAAGAAGACAGCCATGTTGAAAGGTAATTTGACTTCTACACAGTCTACCACAGAAAGTAATGGCAACCTACTGTGGGATAATCATCTGCCCAGTCAATCATGTCTTTTAACTGACTGACTGATATGTGGTGTCAAGTGGTGACATCAAAAAGTTTATCACAGTTATCCTTCTTTTATTCTTATCAAACCAAACTTTGAGAGCATATATATACACCACCAGGATGTTTTTCTGCCCAAATTTCTTGGTTAGTTTTGTTTTACTTCATTTAATATTATAATGAACAGAAAAATTAGTTAAAAGCCAAGATTTAAAGTGCTGAAATTAAAAAAATAAAAGATGTTCTTTGACTAACAGAAATAAAATTGAGATTTTTAAAATTTGTAAACCTAAATAACTAATATCATTATAATTATCAAAGATTATTCAACAATATGCCATGCATGTAGAATAAAATTATGGATATGAAATTAAACAAAAATTACTCAAAAATTAATTTGCCTATTTATCACTGTTTCTCATGGAACATAGCAACCTCTTATGGAAACCTGGGGTGTTCGGCGAACACTGATTGAAAAAGACTGTCTTACAGTCAGTCAGTTAAGTGCCATACGTGATACACGCTTGGGCGATCATGTCTCGAAAGAGACATGACTGACTGGGCAGAAGATTATCCCACAGTAGGTTGCTATTGCTTTCTGCAGTAGACTGGTTGCTGACCAAGGCTATAGAACCCAATCTGTCCTGTTATTTAACCCATAACTGGAAGGAAGAGATGGATTAATACCTTTCCCAAGGGTATTTGCACATAAGTGAATGCAATAAATTTGACTGGAATTCGAACTTGGCTCCCTGATTTCTCCCTGATTTCTCGTTCCAAGCCGATATCCAATGCACCACAACATAAAAGTCTTAACTTAAAACTATTTCACATTATTTTATTCATGAAGATTTATGTCACAACTTTAATGAGTTGAAATTTCTAGAGCTCCATAATCACTTCCTTAATTGTTAGCCACATTAAGATTTTCTTCATGGAACATTCTTATTAACACTTACAGCAGAATTTATTCAAGTCAACTTTTAAGAGTAAAAAGAAGTAAACGCAGTAAAATAAAACGATCTGAAATTATTTTATTCTTGATAGTTTGTGTCAAGACTTGAGGATTCAACTGAAGTCAAATATCAATGTTGAATTTTTCATTACTTTGAAACCTGGCACTCAGACTACTCAGGCTCGGCCCGATTAACGTGACCCCTGGAAACATTACTGATTATATTATGTGATATCTGTCCTTCTGTATGGCAGCGAATGCTGGATAATCTTATCGGGGATGAAGGAAAGGTTTGAGGCAGCAGAAATGTGGTTTTACAAAAGGATGATAAGAATATCATGGACGAAGCATGTGAGCAACAATGAGGTATTGGAGAGGATGCAAACAAGAAGAAAGAGACAGATGAGGTTCCTGGGGCACGTAATGAGGAAAGAGGGCCTGGAGAATTTAATACTCACAGGGCAAATAGAAGGAAAGCATTGCTAGACATACTTGATAGGACTGAGCAAATGGATGGCAGAGTGGGGTTTGGGAGAGATACTAAGAGGTTGTGCATCGTGGTGCAGTGGATATCGACATGGAACAAGGAATCGGGTAGCCGAGTTCGAATTCCAGCTGAATTCCTTGCATTCACTTACGTGCAAATACCCTTGGGAAAGGTATTAATCCATCACTTCCCTCCAGTTATGGGTTAAATAACAGGACAGATTGGGTTCTATAGCCTTGGTCGGCAACCAGTCTACCGCAGAAAGCAACGGCAACTTACTGCGGGATAATCTTCTGCCCAGTCAGTCATGTCTCTTTCGAGACATGATCACCCAAGCATGTATTACGTATGGCACTTAACTGACTGACTAAAAGAAAAATATTGAGTGACAAGAGATAGAGCCAAGTGGAAGTCTATGATTGGACGAGACACAGCACATGAAAAAAGAAGATGGTGGATGCGGTGGGGTTGAACTCAGTGCATGTGTGAATAGAAAAGTAATTAGTTATTTCAGAGTTCCCTGATTGAACAAAGCCAATTACTTAATCAAGCCAATTTGTATTTGCATGTGACAATTCTTTCAGGATAAGCCATGCTACCAGTATCAGAAAGAAGAGAAAGGGTGGAAAGCGGGTACTGGAGAGGGTGGAAAGCAGGTACTGGGAGAAGTAAAGCATTTATTCTTTCATTTTGGAAGCAGGAAAAGAATGACACTGTGTGAAACACTATGAAAAAAACAAAATGAAATGGAGCCCTTAAAATAAAAGTCCTAATAATGGTAACCATACAAAGAGCCTAACAAAGATGCTGTTAATGATAAAGATTAGTCATGGACAATGGGACAATCATGTCTTGAAAGAAACATGAAACATGACTGACTGAGCAGAAGAGAGGATTTTCCTGTTATTATGTTCTGCAGTACACCAGTTCCCAACCAAGGCTAGAGAACCCAGTATGTCCTGTTATTTAACCCATAGCTGAAGGGAAAAGCAACAGATTAATACCTTTCCCAAAGGTATTAGTGCGTAAGTGAATGCAACAAATTCAATTGGCTGTTGAACTTGGCTCTCCGATTTTTCATTCTGAGCTGATATCCACTGCACCACAACACAGATCTTTGGGTATAAACAGTAAGCAAAAAATAGAATATATTTTAACAGATATTTGTTTACATTTTCACAACATATCTATATACCCAAGCACTCACTGTGTGTGTGTGTGTGTGTGTGTGTGTGTGTGTATATAATATCTATATATATATATATATATCTTAGAAGTAGTACAAACTAATGTGTTTTCAGTCCACTGTTTGTTGTGATTTACTTAATTAAGAGTGCTCAATAGAGCATTATATATGGTAATATTTTAATGATGAGTTTATAATAAAAACAGTTTACTGCAACATAAGAGCTGTTGTGTTTCTTTACTATCTTAATAGCACCTTCATGCAATAACAGACATGCTAAATGCTATATATGTATCATTCAGTTTCATCACTGGCATGAAAAATGTCTGGGTCTTAAGTCAATCTAAGTCTCTATCCTCCTTTACTCTTCCAATCAAATTTCTCCTATACATCATGACCTGATTTTTTATTGGTTTACTTATAACAGGATTCCTAGTCATATATGAGCCACTCCTTCCTGACATCAACCAATCCACCCATGTTGTGTTTGTTTGATCTCAAAGCAGCCAAAGCAGGATTGCTGTTATCACCTGGCTATGTTATATACATTTTTGAATCATGTATAGTCTGATTTCTTTAAATCTACACTCTGTGGTTTAGCAACTCTTATATTCTGGTCTTTATTTAAGCAGCCACTATAAATTCATGAAGCAACTCCAAGGAGGGCAACAGCAGCAGAGTGATACAATATTTCTTATTTCTTATATATATATATATATATATATCTGTATATTCACCCATTCAGGATAGCCAGTATCTATTAATTTATTTTGTTTAAAGATTTTCATCATTTTTAGAATTTGTATTGAATGAAAAAATAAAAAACCTTGTTTGTAAGCATTAATGTCTGTTTTATTACTTGTTTTAAACTTTGTTCTACCTTTAGGAATTATCATCCCTCACATATATCTGCATACACTGCACTCCTTTTAAACATTGTTCTACCTTTAGGAATTATTATCCCTCACATATATCTGCATACACTGCACTCCTTTTAAACGTTGTTCTACCTTTAGGAATTATTATCCCTCACATATATCTGCATACACTGCACTCCTTTTAAACGTTGTTCTACCTTTAGGAATTATTATCCCTCACATATATCTGCATACACTGCACTCCTTTTAAACTTTGTTCTACCTTTAGGAATTATTATCCCTCACATATATCTGCATACACTGCACTCCTTTTAAACGTTGTTCTACCTTTAGGAATTATTATCCCTCACATATATCTGCATACACTGCACTCCTTTTAAACGTTGTTCTACCTTTAGGAATTATTATCCCTCACATATATCTGCATACACTGCACTCCTTTTAAACGTTGTTCTACCTTTAGGAATTATTATCCCTCACATATATCTGCATACACTGCACTCCTTTTAAACATTGTTCTACCTTTAGGAATTATTATCCCTCACATATATCTGCATACACTGCACTCCTTTTAAACGTTGTTCTACCTTTAGGAATTATTATCCCTCACATATATCTGCATACACTGCACTCCTTTTAAACGTTGTTCTACCTTTAGGAATTATTATCCCTCACATATATCTGCATACACTGCACTCCTTTTAAACGTTGTTCTACCTTTAGGAATTATTATCCCTCACATATATCTGCATACACTGCACTCCTTTTAAACTTTGTTCTACCTTTAGGAATTATTATCCCTCACATATATCTGCATACACTGCACTCCTTTTAAACGTTGTTCTACCTTTAGGAATTATTATCCCTCACATATATCTGCATACACTGCACTCCTTTTAAACGTTGTTCTACCTTTAGGAATTATTATCCCTCACATATATCTGCATACACTGCACTCCTTTTAAACGTTGTTCTACCTTTAGGAATTATTATCCCTCACATATATCTGCATACACTGCACTCCTTTTAAACATTGTTCTACCTTTAGGAATTATTATCCCTCACATATATCTGCATACACTGCACTCCTTTTAAACGTTGTTCTACCTTTAGGAATTATTATCCCTCACATATATCTGCATACACTGCACTCCTTACTCCTACAGCTCATACAACTATTTTCAGTAGCACTCTATACTAAGTGGCCCTTGGGCCTTGTACACAGTGAACATTAGTTAAAAAAAAAAAGAAAGAAAAAAAGGAACTCATAATCTACTGTAGATCAAGTTGAGATGGTGCAATACACAGAATAGGGTGAATTTTATATACAGTGGGTTCATAAATTTTCATCCTGAACTCAACAGATGATTTTAAAAATATAATAAAAATTAAGATTGTTTTTTTTTTCTTGTATTTTTTGTGATTTCACTAAAAAAACAAAACAAATTTATATAAAAAAAATATAAAATATTTCTTTCATGAAGAATTACAGTGTTATTAAGTAAATGTTTACATTAATTGGCAATGAATCAATCATTACATAATATTCAATGAGAGATTTGGGCACCTCAATGTGGTGTAATGGTTAACAAGCTTGTCTCACTAGAATCATTACAATTGAGTAGTGAGTTTGATCCTCACTGGATGCCCCATACTTTCAGCTTTGTGCCACATCTAAGCTGCACTCAGAAAATCATTTTTGGGCCAACTTGATGTGGTATAATGGTTAGCAAGCTTGTCTTGCTAAAATCATAATTGAGTAATGAGTTCAATCCTCACTGGGTGCCACATCTAAGTTGCACTTAGAAAATCATTATTCAATGAGAGATTCATTTTAGTTTTATCTTATGGATAGTTGCAGATTAACAGATACTGAATAGAGGAGAACAAAAAAAAAAAAAACTAAAAACAGATACAACGAACTACATGAAGCTGATACTAACAGGCTAGATACAGGGAAAAAGTATTAAGAAACAGGACAATTTCTTCAGAAACAAAGAAGAGAGTACTTAAAAATGAAGCAGGTACGAAAATTGAAATATCTGGCAAGTGTTCTAACTGAAGACGAAAAGTGCAACACAGATCCAAAGGCAAATTGGCATGACGAAGGATGCATTCCAGAAGCTGAGTAAAGTATTAAGAAACAGGAAACTTTCACTAGAAACAAAGATGAGAGTACTGGATTGCTCTGTGATGTCTGTTCTTCAATATGGCAGTGAATGCTGGACAATATCATCAAAGATGAAGGAAAAACTTGAAGCAACTGAAATGTGGTTCTACAGAAAATGCTGCAGATATCATGGACCGAGCATGTGAGCAATGAGGAGGTTTTGGAAATGATGGAAACGAAAAGGAAATTAATACTCAGCCTCAGGAAGAGACAACTGAAGTTCTTGGGACATGCAATGAGGAAAGAGGGCTTGGAGAATTTGATACTAATAGACCAGATACAGGGAAAAAGAGACAGGGGAAAGCAACGGATAACATATTTGAAGGAACTAATCAGATAGATGATAGAACAAGGGTTGCATGGTGTAACAGAAGAAGGCATGCTAAGAGCCACCAGGGATAGGGAGACGTGGAAAGCCATTATCGCCTACGTCCTGAAAGGACAGGGCGCATAGAAGAAGAAGACTGTGTTGCAGTGCAGTAGATATTGGCTCGAAACAAGAAATCTGAGAGCCAAGTTTGAATTCCAGTTGAATTTTTGCAAACACCATTGGGAAAGGTATTAATCTGTCTCTTCTCCCTCCAACTATGAGTTAAATAGCAGAACTGATTAGGTTCTACAACATTGGCTGGCAACCAGTCTACTGCAGAAAGTAACTGCAACCTGCTGTGGGAAAATCTTCTGCCTACTCAGTCATATCTTGAAAGAGACATGTATCACGTATGGCACTTAACTGGCTGAATCTTTTACTATAAATGCATTAACCATTTAGTGATAGAGAGGAGTACATTTGCTCCCACTTAAGAATATATTTGATTTGCAAATCAAAAGTAAAAATAAACAATAAAAAATTGAGAGACAGAAAAATTTTGTTGGAAACTAAGAAAAGATTACTGAAGTTTTGTCATATCTGTCTTTTAATATGGCAGCAAATGCTGGACAATCTCTTTAAAGATGAAGAAGGGATTCGAAGCAACTGAAATGTGGTACTACAGAAGGATGCTGAGGATACTATGGACTGAACATGCGAGCAATGGTAAGGTTTTGGAAAGGATAGAAATGAGAAGGAAACTTATACTTAACATCAAGAAAAAACAGCTAAAGTTTCTGGGATATCTAATGAGGAATGGGGGGCTTGGCGAATCTGATACTTACAGGATGGTTACGGGAGAAGAGAAAAAAAAAGAAATCAATGTGTGACATACTTGGTGATCTTGAGCAAGTGGTTGGCCTAACATGGTTTGGGAGAAATACCAAGAGAAAAGGTGTCAAGTGCTACAAGGGATAGGGGGGGATATGGAGGACCATGATCACCTATGTCCTGAAGGGACACAGTATATAAAAGATAACTCTTTTATTAAATATATAAAAGCCATTTAGTGACTGAAAGGACTCAACTTCCACCACTTAATATATTTGATTTGCAAAGCAACAGTAAAATAAAAATAAAAACAAAGAAAAAGAAACACTATAACACATTTCTATCGTCAGAAAACATATTTTTATTTGGCATTTTCCTCTCAAGATCTAATATATTCAGATTTTGATGGCTTGCACCATTTAAATTTTGTTATATTTATAAAATACCAAAATCTTATGTTACGTAATTCATTCTTTATATTTTATATCATAGAAATAAAATTTGCAACCTAATGTTTTAAACAAAAGTTTTGCTGATTGTGCCAATCATGGATGAGTGAAACTATAGTTGTCAATTCAACAGAAGGTGACATCATAACGTATGACTCAAATGGTTCTCCCACCAAGCTTTTCAGGTAGAGAGTATATGCCTGAACCCCCCACCAGAATGAGTCATTTTATCGGATCAATGGCCATTTTTGCAGTCAAGGAACAAAACAACTTTTTATTATCATTTCCTCTATGTGATGATTCAGATTCTGATAGCCTTGGAGATATTCCGATTAATTTTGTTATATTTACAAATTTATGTATGCGAGTTGTGGTACGGTGATGTAATGGCTAACTGTTCAGATTAAGGAATTGGAGATCTGAGTTTAAATACCAGCAAGTTCATTTCATTCACCTATGTGCAAATACCCTTGGAAATGCTAGCAATCCCATTTTTCTAAAAAAACCCATCCCATACCAATCTACAAGTAAATAGCAGGGCTGACTGTGTCCTTATAATCTTGAGTGGCAACAGGTCTAGGAGATGGGTAACTCTAAATTCAAAACCACCAATGAACATGTATTGGCATGGCTAAGGATGCATTCAAGAAGCTGAACAGAATATTAAGAGACAGGAAAATTTTGTTGGAAACAAAGAAGAGAGTACTGGATTGTTAAAGGATGCCTGTCTTTCAATACAGTAGAACAAAATACAATGGAGAGTCTGTAATGTGATCAATACCAACTTGGCAGACTGCCTGCAGTCACTCTCTCATCGGTGTGACGTGGCTTCCCTGTGCCTCTTCAATAAATACTTTCACGGCTTCTGCTCTGATGAACTTAGATCACTGGTACCCCTAGGTACGAGTTTGCATGAGATACTAGATTAGCAACTACGTCCCACCCTTTTACATTCCCAACAGCTACAATCTCCAGGAGTTTAAATGTAAGGTCAATAGACACCTAACGCACTAACTCACATCCATTCTCTCAAACACTCTTCCCATCTACCAAACACTCTTCCCATCTACCCAACCCTCATCCTCGGTATCCTTACCCATGTATCACCCTCCTTCTGACATTTCCTATATCTAACCACTCTTTCTCATCACCTTCTCCTATGTAACCCCCTGTGCAATAATGGCAGTGGAATGCCTTGCTTGGGGTGAAATGATTAAAAAAAAAAATGCTAGACAAAGTCTTTCCTTTAAAGATGAAGAAAAAACTTGAAGCAAGTTGAAATGTGGTACTACAGAAGGGTGGTGAGGAAACCAGGGAAGTAATGTCATAAAAGAGTTCTTTTATGTTGGTTGTTTAGATAATTTTATCTAGCAGCATATCGATGTTTAGCAGTTATTTAATGTCAAAATCTATATATCTTGAACACAATTTTATGGCCTGAACTAAATATATTTTGAAGGCTATTGTATGCCTTTAACTACAGATAAATGTATTGTTGGTCATTTTGCTATAAATATGTATTGTTGGTTATTTTACGATAAAAAGTATTGCTGGTCATTTTGCTTTTTAAAATGTATTGCTGGTCATTTTGCTATGTATTGTTGGTTATTTTACTATAAAAGGTATTGCTGGTCATTTTGCTATAAAATGTATTATTGGTTATTTTGCTATAAAATGTATTGTTGGTTATTTTACTATAAAAGGCATTGCTGGTCATTTTGCTATGAATATGTATTGCTGGTCATTTTGCTATGAATATGTATTGCTGGTCATTTTGCTATGAATATGTATTGTGGGTCATTTTTATATAAAATCTATTTTTGTAATTTCATAGTGTTTTGTTTTTTAGGGATTCGCTATTTGCCCCTAACTGGGACTCCAACAGCTGCTACCACCCCAGGGTCAGGGTGGACATGAAAACAACAACAATTATGATTCTATGTTTATGAGGATATATAAGATAGATAATAATTGACTCTAGGTTTGAAGAAGTTAACATTGTTGTGATTAGGGAAGCATCTTTTTCTACAAGGTAACAGTTTTGTAGAAGGAGGTGCTTGAGTGGACCATTTTTCTTATCAATGGAATATGAAGGGAATGAGGGTGAGTTAATTTTAAGCCCTAGTTGTGAAGGTCTTAACCAATGGAATAAAAGGACGGAGCTAGTTTGAACATCTACTATGATAAATGCAATAGAATAGCAAAATGCTGGCAACATTTCATTTGAGGGGAAAGAAGCTGTAAAATGGAAAATAATTCATCACCCAAAAGGCAACATAAAGTATTCTATTTTGCAATAGGGATACTTGGCAACAAGGTTGCAGCAATTATATTTACTAGTGGAACCTGTGAAATTTCCACGGAAGGATAATTATGATTTCTTGGAAAAATTTTACTTTGTCATACTACAAAAGATAGTAATGTTTTCAAACATAAAGGTATTGAATAATAAAATAACAATAACACAGAGTGTAATTTTTTAAATAATATCTATAAAATTAATGTCCATAGAAGCTACTTTACTGCAATCATATATTAAGCGGCATATGCACGGACCATAACCAAAAACTGTATGCTATTTTGTGAGAGATTTTGAGAGAGAAAATTTTTTTTTTTATTACTGAAAAATCATGGCTCCTGTGCTCATTGTAAACAGAAAAGACCAACCGAGTAATGACCAAGGGTGTAGAGGCCAGAAATTTTGTTATTAGTTTGCAGGATACGACAACAAACCTGCCTATTTTTACTATATTGTACAGTACATACACATAAATGCACACACAATTACTACTATAACCACCAGCTTAAGCTACTACTGATGTGGTAATGCTATAGGCTCTTTCCTTCTACTCTCTCACTCTTTACTACCCTTCCATTTGGCAAAGGTGAGAGAAAGGCTGAGAAGAGTAGCATTTAAAAAGATAGAGGGGAAGGAAAAGCTCGTATAAAGAGTAAGTGGCATAAAAGGATGGAGGAACTAAGTAACTAAGGAAGGAACAAAAAGAACTATTATATTTATGTGTGTGTGTGTGTAGTACATTTATACATCACCAAAAGAGTCTACTACATAGAGAAGGAAAAAAATGTTCATTGCTATTTATTGATATAATTTTCTGTTTTTTTAGATCATTTTTTTATTTATAGCTCCATTTGAATTATATAGACTCACAGATAAATGGAAAGTAATTTTGTAATTGCATTGTATGTATAAAATATTAAAGACTTACATATTACAAGCATCTTTTTTTATGTCATGGATAAATTAATAGTGCATAAAAGGAAACAGATAAAAGTATGGAAGAAGAGAAAGTGAAAGAATAAAGAGGAAGGTTAAAAATTCTATAGAGAAAAGGAAGAAAAGGAAGGCAAAAGGAAGAAAAGGAAGGCAAAAGGAAGAAAAGGAAGGCAAAAGGAAGAAAAGGAAGGCAAAAGAAAAGGAAGGCAAAAGGAAGAAAAGGAAGGCAAAAGGAGAGTAAGAATAAATCACAAAAAAAGAAAAAAAAGCAAAGAATACATTGAGAAGAGAAGAGATTCTTAATCAGAGATGGGAGAGAATGAAAGGAATGGAAAGAGATGAAAGAGAGCAAAAGGAAGGCGAGATGAAAGAATTAAGGGAAAGAGAAATGAAAGAACATGAGGAAAGGAAAAAGAGACGAAAGGGAACAAAAAGAGGAATGAGAGACGAAAGAGAACAAAAAGGGGAATGAAAGATAAAAGAGAACTAAAAGGGTAATGAGAGATAAAAGAGAACTAAAAGGGGAATAAGAGACAAAAGTGAACAAAAAGGGGAATGAGAGATGAAAGAGAGCACAGAAAATTATAGACGAAAGATAACGAAAAAGGAATGAAAGACGAAAGAGAATGAAAAGGGAATGAAAGATGAAAGAGAACGAAAAGGGAATGAAAGACGAAAGAGAACGAAAAGGGAATGAAAGACGAAAGAGAACAAAAAGGGAATGAGAGACGAAAGAGAACGAAAAGGGAATGAAAAAAGAAAGAGAACGAAAAGGGGAATGAAAGACGAAAGAGAACAAAAAGGGGAATGAGAGACAAAAGAGAACAAAAAGGGGAATGAGAGACGAAAGAGAACAAAAGGAAATGAGAGACGAAAGAGAGCAAAAGGAAATGAGAGACGAAAGAGAACAAAAGGAAATCAGACGAAAGAGAACCCAGGAAATGAGAGACAAAAGAGAACAAAAGGAAATGAGAGACCAAAGAGAACAAAAAGGGAATGAGAAACGAAAGAGAACAAAAGGGAATGAGAAACGAAAGAGAACAAAAGAAAATGAGTGATGAAAGAGAACACAGGAAATTAGAGATGAAAGAGAACACAGGAAATTAGAGATGAAAGAGAACACAGGAAATTAGAGATGAAAGAGAACACAGGAAATTAGAGACAAAAGAAAACACAGGAAATTAGAGATGAAAGAAAACACAGGAAATTAGAGATGAGAGAGAACACAGGAAATTAGAGATGAGAGAGAACACAGGAAATTAGAGACGAAAGAGAACAAAAGGAAATGAGAGATGAAAGAGAACAAAAAGGGAATGAGAGACGAAAGAGAACAAAAAGGGGAATGAGAGACGAAAGAGAGCAAAAAGGGGAATGAGAGACGAAAGAGAACAAAAAGGGAATAAGAGACAAAAGAGAACAAAAAGGGGAATGAGAGACGAAAGATAACAAAAGAAATTGGAGACGAAAGAGAACAAAAGGAAATGAGAGATGAAAGAGAACAGAAAAGGAAATCAGACGAAAGAGAACCCAGGAAATGAGAGACAAAAGAGAACAAAAGGAAATGAAAGACGAAAGAGAACAAAAAGGGGAATGAAAGATGAAAGAGAACAAAAATGGGAATGAGAGACAAAAGAGAACAAAAAGGGGAATGAGAGACGAAAGAAAACAAAAAGGGGAATGAGAGACGAAAGAGAACAAAAGGAAATGAAAGACGAAAGAGAACAAAAGGAAATGAAAGACGAAAGCGAACAAAAGGAAATGAGAGACAAAAGAGAACAAAAGGAAATGAGAGACAAAAGAGAACAAAAGGAAATGAGAGACAAAAGAGAGCAAAAGAAAATGAGAGACGAAAGAGAACAAAAGGAAATCAGACGAAAGAGAACCCAGGAAATGAGAGATAAAAAAGAGAAAAAAAGGAAAAGAAAGATGAAAGAGAACAAAAGAAAATGAGAGACCAAAGAGAACAAAAGGAAATGAGACCAAAGAGAACAAAAAGGGAAATGAGAGACCAAAGAGAACAAAAAGGGAATGAGAGACCAAAGAGAACAAAAAGGGAATGAGAGACCAAAGAGAACAAAAAGGGAATGAGAGACCAAAGAGAACAAAAAGGGAATGAGAAACGAAAGAGGACAAAAGAAAATGAGTGATGAAAGAGAACACAGGAAATTAGAGACGAAAGAGAACACAGGAAATTAGAGATGAGGGAGAACACAGGAAATTAGAGACAAAAGAGAACAAAAGGAAATTAGAGACGAAAGAGAACAAAAGGAAATGAGTGATGAAAGAGAACAAAATGGAATGAGAGATGAAAGAGAACAAAAAGGGGAATGAGAGACGAAAGAGAACAAAAAGGGAATGAGAGACGAAAGAGAACAAAAAGGGAATGATTGACGAAAGAGAACAAAAAGGGAATGAGAGACGAAAGATAACAAAAGAAATTAGAGATGAAAGAGAACAAAAGGAAATGGGAGATGAAAGAGAACACAGGAAATTAGAGACTAAAGAGAACAAAAAGGGAATGAGAGACGAAAGAGAACAAAAAGGGAATGAGAGACGAAAGAGAACAAAAAGGGAATGAGAGACGAGAGAGAATAAAAGGGAATGAGAGGCGAAAGAGAATAAAAGGGAATTAAAGAAAGAGAGGAAAGAATAAAAGGAAATGAAAGAGAATTAAAAAAAACAGAGTGGAATTTATGTAAGAAAAATCTAAAGGAAATTAAAGAATGAAAAAAATGGAAGAGACTGAAAAAATAAAAAACCCAGTAGCGAATGAAAGCTAGGAAAAATATGAAACAAAATCAGGTAGAAAGTAGGAGAATAAAGCACTGGTTAAAAAAAGAAGAGAAATATTACGAATGAGTTAAAAAAAATGCAAAATAAAAGATTAAAGGAAAAGGAGATACAGAGATGTGGAAATTGATGAAAACATTATAATGCAGCCAACATCTTGCAATGAGACATCTTTTCACCCCATGACTGGCGATGAGACCTTCCATACTTCCACATATTCAACTATATATATATATATATATATATATATAGGAAAAACTAAAAAGTTGTAAGCTAAAAATGTATTTTTTGACAGTATTTATTTATTTCTATTATTATATATATTTATTTTCTCTCTCTCTCTCTCTCTATATATATATATATATAATAGAAATAAATAAATACTGTCAAAAAAATACATTTTTAACTTACAACTTTTTAGTAGTTTTTCCTATACATATTAAGACAGTATATGTGGATTATCATTATATATATATATATATATATATATAAAGCAAAAACAATTAATAAAACAAAAAGAATTACAGAAGAGAGTAAAAGAGAGATGGAGCTTTCCATCCCATTTGTCGACTCCACCCGCAGATGACAACAGCAGTGACGTTGACGCCTTCTGAAGCAAATCTTTCTGTCATTATTAATGGTTTAAACCCCGGGATGTTGCTGCTGCTGCTGCTGAGAGCTACGTTGGCTGCTCACACCTACACGATGACAAATGGTACGGCGGACAGGTCTGGGCTGGGCCCTGTTTGGGGCAGATTGTGGAGGAAGTGAGTCACAGTTACTGTGTTACGGTGATATGTTGTAGTGCACTGGTGTGGGTTAAATGCAGCAACAATCTGGCAGCATTAGTGGTAGTTGCTCAAGTCTACAGAATCACCATTGCTGAAACTGCCATTGCGACACTGGTTGCTACAGAACCTGTTGCTTAGATACGCCGCATCAACACCCAGATGCATAGGTGTACACAGAGCTGCATATACAGATGAAGGGATAGATATGTATGTATGTACATAGATTGAGACAGATGTGTATGAGTGTTTAGGGAGCAGTCTGCCATTAAATACAAGCTTGATCAAGAAAAAAGAAATGTTTGTTTTTCCACTTACATAAAAAGGGAACATGTTTTAATTCAATGAATATCAATATTTTCTAGATGAGATCTAACATTTACACTATTTACATTGTCTGGGAAATTGTCCTCATTTTTATTGTCATATTTATGACTGAATCATTGTGAATATGACAATAAAGATGAGGACAGCAGTCCGAACAATGTAAATAGTTTAAATAGTTACAATACATCATCTCAGAACTATAGACAGATGTTCAGATCTATAATTTTTGAATGATTAATTGATTGATTCATTCATTCATTTTCTATGGCTTATCAATGATTTCCAGGTTATTTAAAGCCAGAAAAATATTTTTGGATTGTAAGAATTTTTTTTTTTGTTCATAATGGTTTAATGATACAAGTCTTACTAATTAACATGGTTGGGGAGGAAGGGATATATTCATACCTTTCTCAAGGGTATTTGCACTATAAGTGAACATAAAAAAAAACAACTGGAATTGGAACTCTGCTTTCTGATTAACAATTTCAAGCCATTACTCATTACACCAGTCACTCATACAAGCTTGCAGCAAACGGCATTCCCAAATGATCACCTATCTGCCCAGGCTTGACATTGCTTAATTTTGGTGATTGTGCGGGAACTTGTGTCTAATATGATTTGATCATAAGTCTAACATTTTTGATCAGAGAGAATTTACACACACACACACACACACACACACACACAGACACACACACATTTATTTATTGTAGGTGTTGTTATATTTTTTAATCATTTCAGCCTAAACAAGGCAATAAAAGCCACTATGACGTTCTTATTTCTTGATGTGCCATTTGTTTTTGTCTCAATTACTTTGTGAATTTGATATGGCCATTTATATATATATATATATATATATATATATACATACACACACACACACACAATTTATCAAATGCACTAGTCATATGCAGAAATAAATTCAATGACAATTTTGATCTTATCAAAACAGAAAATAATTTACTCCGAGAAAAATTCTTGAGAGCCATATAAAAATATAAATCGACATATCAAATTTTTTTTCAATCTCAACTTTCTTAAAAGAATTGCTACTTTCCAAAGCCAATATACAGAACCACAAAAATACTAAAAAATTAAAAGAATCCGTTACCTCATGTTTTTGAAGATCTGCCGAAAGCAGAAACGACTACTTCACTGTTATATGTCAATTAAGAATGAAACTACAGAAACTGAAAAAACCCAACACAGCACCCAAATGGCAATACAACAGACTCCTGAACAACCCAAAGGGAAAGAAAAATATATACACAGTGTGAAAAAAAAGATATGAGGGACAAAATGGAAATGGAAACTTGAAATGGGACACATTAAGAAAAGCTCTAATGATATCATCTAAAAGGAAAATGGATGTAGAAGGGAAAAACAAATGGATCATAAATGAGGTTCTCAACATGATGCAAAGGAGAAAGAAAACAATGCCAAGAGATGGAATGGAATACAGAAAACTACACAAGGAAATAAGGAATAAGTGCAGACAGGCTAAAAAAGAATGACTCAATGAAAATGTGCAAAAATAAAGAGACTGAATATAAAAATTAAAGGAGATATGCATATAAGATTAACAGGACAAAAGACATGCTTATCAACAGGATGCATAAAATCCAAGGATAGAATGCTCATACTAAAAAAAGAAAAAATAATTCAGCAATAGAACAAATATATTGAAGACTAGCAGTATAGCCTGGCATTGCTTGGGTGTAATAAAAGCTTTAAAACTAATCCATGGTCCTGGAGCTCAGACTCTTTGCACAAAAGACTAAAAAGCAATAGTTGTTTCCAGTTAAAGCGAAACAGGAGACTGAAAGAAAAATGAATGGATGTAAGTCAAATTTTGATTTCCTGGTATTGATATCAAATAATTTTTTTTTGTTGAAAACTGAATTTTGAAGGCTAAATAAGTCCTCTGAGTAAATGGTATCATGGTTGAGACTAAGAACTACAATTATGCCTACTTAGAGCCAAACCTGAAGCAAAAACTAAAATAAAAGGCTGAAAAAAATACAGACATACAGGCAGATAAACAGACACACACAAACATCTTGCCTTATATATATATATATATATATATATATATTCAATTTTCTGCATTATTGTAAGAACTGCAACCTTGAAACTTCTGAATATCATTTCTTATGACTTTGTCTATGAGTGTATCAAACTTGATTGAAATCAGACCACTCTTTCTATAACCCGATTTTTTCGATTATTGATTTTTGATATTTATCAGGGGTACCTCAACACAAAACCTAGCTAAGAACCATCGCAGATGCTTATAGTACAACTGTGTATATTTTCAAGAAAATCGGTTCAGCTGTTTCAGAGTCTATAGGTAACGGACACACACACACACACACACACACAGAGACAAAGTTCCAGTTTAGATCTTTTACACTTAGGGTTATTGTAGTGTATTCACTTTTCATTGCCAGTCATGATACAATACAAAAAAA
The DNA here is from genome assembly GCA_037127315.1 of Ascarosepion bandense. NCBI lineage: Eukaryota > Metazoa > Mollusca > Cephalopoda > Sepiida > Sepiidae > Ascarosepion > Ascarosepion bandense. Next base: position 92,585 of record JBBBDQ010001775.1, read on the forward strand.
ACCCTTTCTTTTTTTGCCATTGAAGCAGCTGAGCATATATGACAAGACGACATTTGATATCTCTCTGATTGAATTCGTATGATACCAATGTCCTTGCTTTTGAATCATTTCTAATGCTTTCAAACATTTCCAAAACTGTTGTCTGATCAACTCCTAATGGTTCAGTTTGCACCTGACATGAGTCTTCATAATTAATGCCTCCTTTGTCTTCAAACTTTTTTGGATAGCCAATGTGTTCTTTATCTTCAACATGAAAATCATTATGTTTTAAGCATCTAAACCAATCTCTGCTTGTTGTTTCCAACAGGGCATGGTCACTGTAAGTCTCAAAAAGAATTTGGTGTGCTTCAGCTGCAGATTTCTTTTGAATAAAGTAGTGCAGTAAAATTCCCAGTGAATACACTTTCATTGGCATGAAATCCAACATGTTTAAGGAAATGAAAAACAAGGTTGTTTATACTTTGGCAAAATGACATACACTGAATTTCAAGCTTGCTTATAGTACTTCCTTATAAATATGTTAACATCTGAAAGTACACACATGTTGTTCTGGGAACGCCATCTCTTGGAAAACAGCAACAACTTATTCAAGTTCTTAATATATGTTTAATCATTTCACCCCAATGAAGGCACATTTTTATTAGTCAGGATTATTTTTAGTGGTTACTTGTAGTTAAGTAGATGATCTATTTTCCTTTTTTTTTTGTATTGTGTGTGCAGGCTGGTAGATGAAATAAACACTGTTTAAAAATAGAGAATTGACTCAGATATGGGTATGGATCAAAACTAATAATGGAAGTAATAAAAATGTTGGATTAAAAAATAAAATCTATTAATTATTTAAAAATTACTTTGTTTAAGTTTTGGATACAAAACTAATTGGTCCTGGGTATGACTGTAAAATGCATCCGACAGCAAGGCCTCTCATTATGACATTGTGAGGAGCATGGAACCACCCGTTAATTGCTGTTGTTCCCAGGTCCACCCTGACCTGGAGTGGTAGCACCTGTTAGGGTCCCAGATATGGGCAAATAGTTACCCTCCCAAACTGGGATCAAAACAATATGAAAGTATAAAAATAGACTTTTATAGAAAATATACATTTTTAAAGAAAATGATTATTACCAGCAATACACTTTTGAATACAAAACTAGAAGACATCTTTAGTTTTCTAAAATAAAAAACTTTTTTCATTAAAATCTGACTAAAACAACTTTCTCACTATAACAAAAAGTTAAAAAATACCTTAAAACCCTGCCTTTTTGGCATTAAATAACCCACAGAGGTTGATATGCTGTTAAACAAAACAAACTCAAACTCAAAACTAATTGGATATGGCTTTTGAGTAAATACAAACAAATGAATGAATGTGCTTAAAGCAAATAGAACTTTGCTTGACTGTGAAGTTGTCCATAACCAAATGGTTAAAGCACACTGGATCATATAGCAGTTCCTTCTGAAAAGGGAGACATAGGTTTGAATCCTGCTGGAGAAAAAAATTTTCTTTGTTAAGCTTTCTTGAGTAGAGTGTGCCAGACTAGTAGATGAAACATTACTATTTAAAAAAAAACCCCAAAAAAAACCAGAGCATCTACTCAAATACCAGTATTGTGGTGATACCGACCGAGCATAGCGAGGGACCGGATGTTTGCACCCTCACAACCAAAAATCAAATGACCAAAACTCGATGGTGCACATCCAGGTTCACACAGATGTTCTGATTGAAAACTAAAAATTAATTAAATATTAAATTTCCACTTCGCAAGCCTACACGAATTTTATTTATCGGCCAATGGGAAGCCCAGAATCAAATACGGATATGAATCACCTGTGATCCAAAAAGTTGAAATAAAAAGCCGATACAGAAAGCATCACCAGACAGACAGACCCAAACTCGAGAGAGACAACTGTAATTAGTAGCCCTCTTGACCCAAGTCAAGCAGCTTACTATGTTCACCTCCCTTACCCCTCTTATCTTTCCCTGTCTCAAAACTACTTACTGACCTAAGGAGCGAATACATCAAAGACATTCCTTACTTACAGCGCTCCCACATTCCTAAGCATTAATTCTCTTTTCAGCATTTTATTGCCATGAACATTTTAATGTCCGTCGGACTTATACTTCAAGTATAACTTTAATTCAAAAAACCCCAAATCTGCCAAACGCATTTATATTTTGCGGAAAGTTCAAAGACACTCTCCCGGCCAATGCTCCCCCATATTTAAGTATCAAATTCTCCTTGTCAGCCTTCTATTGCCACTATAGTATCACTAAAAACTATCTTTTAATTAATAGTAAGTTAGCATTAGGATCAAATATGGATTAAAATCCAGCAGAATGATAGGATAAGAAACAAGTAAGAAAACTCATGTCACATAATCTCTCACTTTAATGATAATTTCTTGGGATTTTGAAGAAATAAAATTGATTTCCTCATTTTAAGTTTTAGAGATATTGTAAACAGAATTTAAACCGAAAAGTTTAAAGTACACAAAGTTTTTGTTTTACTTTAAACTTAATATAAATTGAAAACTTAAAATGAATTTTTTTTTTTGTTTTCAGTTATTTTAAAATTTGAATTTATAAATGTTCCCTCCTCATCTGAACACAATTCCCAATGCTGGATATTCAAGCACCAGATAAAGGGTAGATATTCAATCTTGGAATCATCCCGATTACAAGAATATATATGTGTCTATATGTTAGAGGAGTTTCAGATACATGGACAGACAGAATTTGCCATTTATTTATCTAAAAGAAAATTGAGCAAATATTTAAGCTTACAGAATTTATTTTGTGCTGTGGCAAGTTCTCTCAGCTCATATTTGCAGAACTTCAGATACGATAAATATATACTATTTATATGATGAGATCAATATGTTAATATTTATAAATAAGAATATATGTCCTGTTTCTGCAACCTACAATTTCCTGAGAAGAATTTTCTCATTCAATATACATTGTGATGCAGAAAATTCTGGCTTTAAAGAATGAAAAAATAAAAACAATATTTAGTGCTGTATTTGAATCCAAGTGAAATTTCAACTTCTCCCATCACTGTCCACTAAGCATTACTGTGACTTACTTTTTGACAATTTTTTGTGTTTTTACCATAAATGCTGGTTGAGAAGAAGCACTGAACATTGCAATTATTGTTCTGAAAATATTTTACGAAGTTCACATGAGAATAAAAAAAGTTATTTCTTATTATCAGGTATAAAAATAAAACAAGTATTATATGTGAATTGTTTCAAAAGTATCATTTCCAATTTTATTAATTTTGTCCACAAATGATATGGTAGGAAACATTCCTGCAAATAATAAAATCTGGTAAGATGGCATTTGACAGAAAAATGCATATGAAACAAAGGTGTAAAACTAAATTGTTATATAAAGAAAACATTCTTACAATCAGAAAACATCTCTTGGCTTTAAATAAGCTGAAAAAGGTTGATAAACCATAAAATTTGTCAATCAGTCAATATATACATAAGTAATTTTGTTTGTCTTATATTACATTAGCTTAAAAGCCATACTCTGTGTGGACTTTTATAATAGCTCACTGGGCCAGGTGTCCAACACTTGGCCCAGTGGATAAAGAGTTGGTTAAATGCAGTGACTTGACTCAAAGAGGTGTGAGTTCAATACCTGCAGAAGAAAAATACAATGCCAGATTCAATACCTGGCTACAGGTGAACAAAAAAAATTAGAGAGTTCAGGTAACTATGACATCTGGAAGTAGCATGACTCATGGAATGAGAACAATCTAACACAGTGATCAAAATAAAGGATTCAGTTTGAAATTCCAATTACTTGAAGAAGGTCAGAGAATACAATGGTTGAAATAATATGAATATAGCAATAAAGATGAGGTAAATAATGTAAATAAATACAAAAACTCGTCTCAGAAATATAGACAAATATCACTGACTGCTGATACTTGGCAAACGGTTCACACTCCACCCTTGTCTATTGAACAGGTGAAGAGGCTCATCCCTTGTTCCCTGTTTAGGATGTGGTTTCCGGCTTTCTCTTTCCCAATCTTTTCACTCTTATGTAGCCCCCTGTGCATCAGTGGCGTTACCGCCTTGCTTGGGGTGATATGATTAAAAAAAAAAGTTTATAGAAACCAAACAGTGCTTGTGAGCACTGTGAGCTGTTAAATGAGGATGTGTGACCAACTATATCAGAGCAGCCATGACAACATTGAACCTACAAAAAGAAGAGTAACTCAAAAATTCATAAACCATGGTGGTGGTGACTATGAAGAAAAATGTTTTTTTTTGCTAAAACTTACTTCATCTGACAGTGTTTACTCTCTGTACCTGTTATGCAAGGGTAAGTAAAAAATTATCTGCACTGTTGTCATAACGTATCTAAATTATGAGTGTGGGTAATTTTTTTTTTATTTTCCCTTGTAGTTTCTCTGGAAATAAATATATTACTTCCGGAGCATTCACACAAAAAGAGTAATGCATGTGCCAAAAAAATGTTTATATATCATGAAGTTTGTGTGCATTAGATACTTAACTATCGCCCGGTTCACACTCCACCCACGTCTATTGAACAGGTGTAGAGGCTCATCCCTTGTTTCCTGTTTAGGATGCGGTTTCCGGTTTTTCTTTTCTAATCTTCTCACTGTTTTTTCAATTGGAGTAGATAGACTAAACTATCGCCCGGTTCACACTCCACCCACGTCTATTGAACAGGTGAAGAGGCTTATCCCTTGTTTCCTGTTTAGGATGCGGTTTCCGGTTTTTCTTTTCTAATCTTCTCACTGTTTTTTCAATTGGAGTAGATAGACTAAACTATCGCCCGGTTCACACTCCACTCACGTCTATTGAACAGGTGAAGAGGCTCATCCCTTGTTTCCTGTTTAGGATGCGGTTTCCTGTTTTTCTCTTTTCTAATCTTCTCACTCTTATGTAGCCCCCTGCACATCAGTGGCGTTACCACCTTGCTTGGGGTGATATGATTAAAAAAAAAAAAAAACAAACTTTATTTGTATTTGTGATAGAAATAATTTTTAAAAAGGATTCGAAAGAAGTAAATCTATATTTTTTAAGGTTTTATTGAAATTTTATTTAAGCTTCCCCATGTCCTCCATCATTAACAATACAAAAGGTAATACGATTTTGCAGTTCACAGAAAACATTTGTCAACTGATTTACAGTAATGCCTGAAATCACATTAGTTATTTTAGCTTTCAAATCTTCTAATGAACTAAGTTTGGTTGCATACACAGTTGTTTTCACATGTCCCTATAAAAAAATCTAATAGAGTCAAATCTGGCAAATGTGGAGGCCAATAAAATGGCCCGCCTCTTCCGATCCATCTGTTTACTTATCTAAAAATTGTTGCAAATTTTGTGATAAAGAATTATTCAATAACTATACTTAAAACTAGGTACATTAAACTTCATAACATTTTTTACAGATTATTTCTATCACAAATGCAAATAAAGTTATAAAATTTTTAAAGTGCAAACAGACTTTATGAACACCCTGAATATAAGTACAGACGTTTCTACTCTTTTTTGAGGGTCCTAAAACATAAATATTTACTGCAGAAAGGTGGGTTAGGCCACCCATAAAAAAAGCAGCCATCTACCAAGTAAATGCTTAAAGATCAAAATAAATATAAATGACTAACAGTTATTTATTCCCAAACCAAATAAATGCTTCTTCACTGAAATATAAACAATATTTACAAATATAAATAACTAATATCTCGCTTTTTGTAAACGAAGTAAATGCTTATAAACTCAAATATACACAGCCAATATTTACTTAGCCCCAAACAAAGTAAGTGTTTATAGGCTCAAATAGAAATGACCAATATGTAGCTGGTAATCAAATGCTGATAATTAAAAATAAATGACCGATATTTACCTATTCATGAATCAAGGAATAGACTCAAAAATGGATGACCAATATTTACTTACCCTAAATCTAGTAAATGTCTATAGACTCAAATATAAGTTATTAATATTTGCACTATTCATGAATCAAGGAATTGTTTATAGACTCAAAAATGGATGATCAATATTTACTTACCCTAAATCTAGTAAATGTCCATAGACTCAAATATAAATTATTAATATTTGCACTATTCATGAATCAAGGAATTGTTTATAGACTCAAAAATAGATGACCAATATTTACTTAGTTTAGGATTAAGTAAATGATTACAGGTTCAGATATAAATTACCAATACTTACCTGCCCTTGAACCAAGTGAATGCTTATTGACTCAAATATGAATAACCAAGTAAATACTTATAGAAACAAATGCAAAAAAAAAATATATTCATCTACTTCTGTGAGATTAATATATGGACTGCAAATGTATTTCGTTTTATCATACACACTAATGTTACTTATAAACAGACACATTCATACATTTAACAACCCATGGTTTTCTCATGCATCAATGAAAAAAAAAAATCCATTATTTAAATACATGCGCATTATTTAGCACACATACGTTTAAACAGATAACAATTTTTATAGACATATATATTTAAAACTAGCATCATAGTCTGGCATTGCCCGTGCAACTCAGAACATTTTAGTAGGAGGAGTAGATGTATTTTATTTTACATATGAGTCTGAGATATTAAATCTGTAAAAAAAAAGTCTTAAATAATTAAATTAACCATTGGCACATTTTTTTTTTACATATTTTGTTTTTGTTTAAAAAAACACATTTTTTTAAAAAATATTTGTTTAAAAAAACCCCAAAATATTCACTTTTTTTGTTGACCAAATGAATTTTTAAAACATCAGAATAAAAATTAAATATAAAAGCTCTTTTTTTTAATAAAAAAATATTTTAGTCATGTTTGACACGTGTGATTTGATTTCTGTTTTATGGAGCAAATGTAAACAATTGACTCCATTGGCCAAAAAGTGTGAAAGGTAAAAATTGCTGAACTTAAACTCAAAAAGTATGTGTCAACCTGGCTTTCTTTTAGATATGTATCCCTAGAAAGTTTGAATGGCATAGCTTAAAAAATGTAGGCGTGCATAGGGAACAATCACACAGACTCAAAGATTGCCTTTTATATATATATATATAGATAAAGGTCTATTGCTTTAATACATGTGACATATAACTGACCGATGAAATTAAACTTCAACAAATATTCAAATATACTGCTGTTTTTAAAATTTTCCAAAAATTCTTGTCCTATAAACAATCTCTAAAAAAACTTAAAGTGAAACATATTAGAGTAAAAACATATTTCCTATATGTTCTTTCTTCTTCTTCTATGTCCCCTTTCCCTCCAGGACATAGGCAATCATAGCTTTCTACATCTCCCTATCCCTGGTGGCTCTTAGCACACCTTCTCCTGTTACACCATGCAACCGTTGTTCCATCATCCACCTGATAAGGTCCTTCAAATATGTTATCCGTTGCTTTCTCCTGTCTCTTTTTCCCTGTATCTGGCCTGTTAGTATTGGGTTCTCCAAGCCCTCCTTTCTCAATGCATGTCCGAGGAACTTCAGTTGTCTCTTCCTGATGCTCAGTATTAATTTCCTTTTTGTTTCCATCATTTCTAGGACCTCATCATTGCACACATGCTCAATCCAGGGTATTCGCAGCATCCTTCTGTAGAACCACATTTCAGTTCTGTCAAGTTTTTCCTTCATCTTTGATGATATTGTCCAGCATTCACTGCCATATATGTTCTTTACTTAACCTATTTCTATGTTGAGTTAATTTTCTTTTTATTTTTGTATTGAAAGGAATACATTAGTGAAAAGATTCTGATTACTGATAAAAAAAAATGTCTTTTGTTCAGAAAAAGGATGTAGCTCTTAAACTATACAAGCAGTTTGGCTGCACATTTTATGAACAGATTGTTGGCCTTGTCACCAGGCACTGGAAGATGTTGGTGGGTTGTTTTGTTTTTATGGCAAATCAACCTCAGTGGGTCATTTATTGCCAACTAAATTTTATTTATTGCTGGTAATACCTTTTTCTTTCAACAATTTATTGTTTTTTTTATATAAGTTTTGTGTCTAGTAATACTTTTTCTTTTCGAGTATCAAGATTCATTGGGATTTTGTTTTTAAGGGTAGGGTCCCCAAGTCCTACCCTTGTTATTTAACCCATAACTGGAGGGAAAGGATGGCTAATACCTTTCCCAAGGGTATCAGTGCTTAAGTGAATGCAGGGTATTCAACTGGAATTTGAAGTTGGATTTCTCTTTCCAAGCCAATATCCACTGCACCACAAGGCACATCCATCACTAAACGCTTACAGCACCTGGTATTCCCAAGCGGTCACCCATCTAAGTACTGACCAGGCTCAACGTTGCTTAACTTTGGTGATTAAGCGAGAACCAGTGTATTCAACATGATAGTCCGTAAGCCACTGGAATATGTACTTCAGATATTTAGTCACTTGTAAGAAAGGTTTACACAGATTGTTTTCTGTGCCATAAATTTAGAAGGTCAAAATCTATGTCCATTGTTGGCTATTCTCTCGCAAGTGATGTTAACCAAGTTGTCATGCAATCTTTATTATTTGCACATCATAGATATGTTTGGCAGATTGAGTGCAGCTGCTATCATACAAAGAAAGGACTCTGAAACCATTGCGGACAAATTTATGCAAAAGTGGGTAGGAGTATAAAGAGTTCTTTGTCTTTTTTATAATCATTTTGCTCCAAGCAAGGCAGGATTACCACTGCTGCTCTGGGGTTTACAGTGAACGAACAAAACAAGCTATAGGCGACATCGAAGAAATGGTAAGAGAAGGATGGGAATCAAGGAGATAGGAGATAGCAACTCACAGAGAATGATTATAAAAACTTTTTTTTTTTATGAAGGATGGAAAGTGTGACACAGAGATCTGAAGGCGAATTGACATGACAAAGGAAGCATTCCAGAAGTTGAGTAAAGTCTTAAGAAACAGAACAATTTTGCTAGAAACAAAAGAAGAGAGTACTGGATTGCTATGTGATGTCAGTTCTTCAATATGGCAGTGAATGTTGGACAATCTCAACAAAGACGAAGGAAAAACTTGAAGCAACTGAAATATGGTTCTACAGAAGAATGCTGCTAATATCATGGGTCGAGCATGTGAGCAATGACGAGGATTTGGAAATGAAAAGGAAATTAATACTGAGCATCAGGAAGAGAGAGCTAAAGTTCCTGGGACATGCAATGAGGAAGGAGGGCTTGGAGAATCTGATACTAACAGACCAGATAGAGGGAAAAAGAGACAGGGTAAAACAGCAGATAACATATTTAAAGGACCTGATCAGGTTGATGACGAAATGATGATTGCATGGCATGACAGGAGAAAGCGTGCTAAGAGCCACCAGAGTTAGGGAGATGTGGAAAGCCATGATTGCCTACATTCTGAAAGGACAGGGTACATAAAAGAAGAAGAATTTTTTATTTTACTGATAGAAGAATGACTGTTAAAAACCAAAAATGAAAAGTGTTTAGTCATTCTGAAATATATAGCCAATCAAAATTAAGTTAATGGCATTAGATGTACAGATAGGAACAATGCTTTTAAAGTTCTAAACACAAGAAAAAAAAATCATTGTTTTCTGAGTTCTTTTATTTACTCAGAGGACTTATTTAGCCTTCAAAATTCAGTTTATGACAAAAAAAAACTTATTTGATATCGATACCAGGAAATCAAAATTTGACTTACATCCATTCATTTTTCTTTCAGTTTACGGTTTCGCTTTAACTGGAAACAACTATTGCTTTTTAGTCTTTCGTGCCAACGTCCAAAGAGTCTGAGCTCCAGGACCATGGATTAGTTTTAAAGTTTTCATTACACCTGAGCAATGCTGGGCTATACTGCTAGTCTCTTATATTTAATTTTTTTGTCATTAACAGTTAATAAGACTATTAAAGTTTTGGGACATTTTTTCATAATCATTTTACCCCAAGCAAGGCAAGACCACCACTCATGCACTGAAATGTTACACAGAAAGGATAAACAAAGTACAGGGGATATTGAATAAATGTTAAGAGAAAGATGGGAATCAAGGAGATAAAAGATGGCAATTGACATTGCATTTAAATTTTTTGAGATTGTACCTATCAAGGAAGCAATCAAACAGAAGTTAATAAGTTCCAGAAGTTGGTGTTTATACTAATAGTGGTGGTGAATTTAACACTCAAATTTTCTGTGACATAGTTGAAAATTTAAATATGTCTGTCAAAACCACAGCTGCATATAATTCTTATCAACTTCCCTGATCCTTGGTGTAATTGAAAGACACAATGTCACATTAACTGAAGTTTGACAGAAATTGAATCAATGTGTTTATGGATTGGTAGATGCATTGATATATCTGTGTTGTGGTGCAGTGGATATCAGCTACAAATGAGAAATTAGAGAGCTGAGTTCAAATTCCAGTTGAATTCGTTCCATTCACTTATGTGCAAATACCCCTGGGAAAGGTACTAATTTGTCACTTCTCCCAGCTATGGATTAAATAGGAAACCAGATTGGGTTCTATAGCCTTGGTTGGCAACCACTCTACTACAGAAAGTAATGGCAACCTACTGCAGAAAATCTTCTGCCCAGTTAGTCATGTCTTGAAAGAAACACAATTGCCCAATCGTGTATTACATATGGCACTTAACTGACTGAGATGTATCCTTAAAGTGGTACAAAAGTGCAAAATACACTTTGGCGAAGATACTTGCTGGTAGTGAATCTACAGTAGATCCAGCTGAATTTTTCTGGCATGACTCACAGGATTTAAAAAGAATTTTGGTTGTACGTGCGGGTAACTTTCTTTGAAGAAAAGGTTATTGTCAAATTGAGAAAAATTCTTCATGTTGGAAAAGAGTCTTCTGAATTTATCACTTTAAGCCAGAAGGATTACGCCTGCACATTGGAACCAACAACCATAGACAAGCATAGAATGGGAGATTAAATTTTATCTTCTACAAAAATAAGATCAAAAATTGGGCAGTTGCTCTGGCTTGCTACACAAACTCATTCTGATAATGCTTTTGATGTAACTAAGATTACAGTACTGTGCAAAAGTATCAAGACAAGAACTATTTTATCTTTTATGAGGCATCAAAATAAAGTTTAAAATCACTCCTGTCCTGAACACTTTTGCACACTACCGGTAGTATGCAAAGGTATTAGGACAGGAGCAATTTTCCTAAAAACCTCACTGAAATTCAAATACAGGGTGAAAAGCCAAGTAAATTGCTAATAAATATTGATCATTTAAAACTAGGAGTAAAAAAATGTATTAAAAAGAAATGATATTTAATTTTTCATATTTTCTATTAAACAAGTTATTATGAAACTACTCTATTGAACATTTATGGGATATTTTGGATAAAAAAAAATTGACAAATCTAATGTTACTTCACAAGACATGCTTTGGGAACAAATACAAGCTGCTTGGCAGGAGATACTATTAGATACATTGAAGAAGCTTGTGATGTCAATGCCTGACAGAATGAAGGCTGTGATCAAAGCAAAAGACTATTATACTAAATATTAAATTTATTTTGTAACAAGTATTTTTTTCTTGTTAAAGCTTTTGTTAAGTAAATCATATAAAATTAATTAAATTGTTTATTTTCTGTCAATATGCCTCATAAAAGATAAAATAGTTTTTTTCCTAATACTTTTGCATAGTACTGTACATCGGCATATCACATTGAATACACCGGTTCTCGTTTGATCACCGAAGTTAAGCAATGTGAGCCTGATCAGTACCTAGATGGGTGACCGCTTGGGAATACCAGGTGCTGTAAGCGTCTAGTGACGAATGTGCGTTGTGGTGCAGTGGTTGTTGGCTTGGAAAGAGAAATCAGTGAGCCAAGTTCGAATTCCATTTGAGTACCCTGCATTCACTTAAGCATGGGTACTCTTGGGAAAGGTATTAATCCATCAATTCCCTCCAGTTATGGGTTAAATAACAGGATGGGGCCTGGAGGCAATCCATCTAGTGTTGGTGTCACAATAAAAAAAACATCTTTGGTAGCCCTGGCGAAGCATCAAGTATTCAGCTATTTGACAAGATTATGAATTTTGCTATAAACTGCGCCAGGGTTCCAAATGCACAGGGAATACTGGAGGGGTGCAGTGAGTTCTATCTTGGCCAAGACCACAGGATGATGACAACGTACATCTCACATTAAAAATAGCACCATTGAAGACCTTAAAAGAGTAGATAAGTATGAAAAGTTCAAGCTAGAGGTTACTCTAAATTACCAGGATCTAAAAAAGCAAAATTTGTGTTGCTTATTGAGGCTTCTTTTGAGAATCTCCCCAATGATATAAGTCAAGGGAGTTTTGTTTTTGGAGGGGGACATATGATAGAATTAACCTCATTATTTAGCTGTCAAGAAAATAAGAAGTTTGGAAAAGTATATAAGCGAGTGAAATCCTTGCTCCAATTGAGAGAGTTGATCAGGTCATTTGTTTGGCCACCTTATACAATGAATTTATAATGAAAATATTTGTCTATATTTTTGAGATGAGGTATTTACATTGTTTGGACTGTTGTCCTCATCTTTGTCATATTCACAATGTTTTGGCCATTGGTTGCTTCGAACTTCTTCAGGTGATTAAAATTTTGAACTGAACTTTATTTTGATCACTGATATAACACAACTTGAAAGTGCTGCACACCTGTCTGAACTAATCAACCTACTCAGAGCTGATTAAAAGGAAAAGAAGGTATATGTTTGAAAATGTGGCAAAAAAAAAAATGTTCCATAGAAGGAAGATACCCTAAACTTTTGTACTCTTTAGAATTGGAAACGGCTATAATAGAAGCCCAGTGGAAGGATACGAGAAATTACCTGTAAGGAACTGAGCTACTGCTAATGAGAAAGAAGAGAGTCGTCTTCTTCTATGTGCCCTGTCCTTTCAGGACATAAGCCAACATGGTTCTCCACGTCTTCCTATCTCTTATGGCTGCTAGTATGTTTGCTCCCATTACTCCTGTCAACCCCCGTTCCGTCAACCACCTTATCAGGCCCTGCAAATATGTTATCCGCTGCCTTCCTCTGTCTCTCTTTCCTTCTATCTGGCCAGTCAGTATCAGGTTCTCCAGGCTCTCCTTCCTCATTGCGTGTCCCAGGAACTTCAGTTGTCTCTTCCTGATGCTCAGTATCAATTTCCTCTTTGTTGCCATTCTTTTCAACACTTCATCGTTGCTTGCATGCTCAGTCCATGATATCCGCAGCATCCTTCTGTAGAACCACATGTCCGCTGCTTCCAGTTTTGTCCTCATTTTCAATGATATTGTCCAGCATTCGCTGCCGTATTGAAGAACTGACATCACGTAGCAGTCCAGCACTCTTTTCTTTGTTTCTAGTGAGAAAGAAGAGAGTAGTGGTCCCTATTGTTGAGAACACGCTAAATGTCCTGTTTGGACAGTAATCAAAGATGACGTTAAGGTTATAAGGACTGTTGTCCTCATCTTTGTCATATTCACAATGTTTCGGCCATTGATTGCTTTGAACTTCTTCAGGTGATTAAAATTTTGAACTGAACTTTATTTTGATCACTGGGGAAGGTAGAAAAGATCAGAGAATCCTAGCCCATTTGGCTAGAGAAAGTGTATTGATACTGAATGTGACATGGTTAGAATTGGTCAAGAATAGGGCCAATATCAATTGGTTAATAAATAAACTGAAAGAGCTAAGACAGGTAAAAGCTAATAGTACAAAGGCTGTGACAGCTGAATTACAGGAACTGAGTAGATTTATACAATATTTTCAATTGTAACCATTACTAACAAACTAGTCAGTCCATGATGATTTTATTTGAGCATGTGAGAACTCATTTAAATATATTGTCTTTGGGACACCTGTCTCTGAGCATGGTGACCCTGGAGACCTGAGGAAATTATTACTGAGGATACAGACTGAATTACCCCAACATTTGAGTCTACCAGTGGACCCCAACAAGGAATTATGGAAATATTATAATTTTTTTTTTCATCATTTCACCCCAAGCAAGGCATTCCACTGCCATTATTGCACAAGGGGTTATATAGGGGAAGGTAAAGAGAAAGAGTGGTTAGATATAGGAAATGTCAAAAGGAGGGTGATAGACGGGTAAGGATACCGAGGTTGAGGGTTGGGTAGATGGGAGGAGTGTTTGAGAGAATGGATGTGAGTTAGTGTGTTAGGAGGTGTCTATTGACCTTACATTTAAACTCCTGGAGATTGTAGCTGTTGGGGAAGCAATCATGTGGAAGGGAATTCCATAGTTGGGAAGTGTGAGAAAAGAAGCTGTTGGAGTAGAAATTTCAGTTACATATTATCGGTTTCACTGTAAAAGGGTGGGACGTAGTTGCTAATCTAGTATCTCGTGCAAATTCATACCTAGGGGGCACCAGTGATCTAAGTTCATCAGAGCAGAAGCCGTGAAAGTATTTATAGAAGAGACACAGGAAAGCCACATCACACCGGTAAGAGAAAGACTGCAGCTGGTGCTCTGGGTTGTATAACCTTATTGGAAGATAATAAACTATTGGTGGTGGTGTCCATTCCATTTAGACAGAAACAGCTTTTTATATATCAGGTTAGAAATTTACCTATTTCATATCCACAAGCAGAGCAGGGCCTGGAGGCGGTGGCAAGATACCAGATTGAGACAGAGTACATAGCTGTGATCAGCCAGGACAAAATCTTTGATGCTGACAACAGGGGAAGCCAGGGAGTGTTGGAATGATGTCCTGGGAACATGTATCTCATGGAGTCCTGTATATATGGCAGGTGAGCATAGGTTGTGTATACTTGAATTATTCAAAGACAACCGAGAAGGAGTAAAGAGCAATTGCCAAATAGAGATAGTGACAAATACTGCGTTATAACATGTTATCAGTATATGTGTTGTGGTTCAGGAGATATTGGCTTGGAACGAGAAATCGGGGAGCCGAGTTCAAATTCCAGTTGAATTCATTGCATTCACTTATGCGCAAATACTCTTGGGAAAGGTATTAATCTATCTCTTCCTTCCAGTTATGGGTTAAATAACAGGACAGATTGGGTTCTATAGCCTTGGCAGGCAACCAGTCTACCGCAGAAAACCAATGGCAACCTATTGTGGGATAATCTTCTGCCCAGTCAGTCATGTCTCTTTTGAGACATGATCGCCCAAGCATGTTTGATGTATGGCACTTAACTGACTGATCAGTATATCTGACAAAGTTTGGGTAGTGGTCACTCAGAAACTAATCAATCTGTCCATGATATGTGGGGAAGAATCCACTGAGGCGCTGAGAGTGAAAACACCTCTGTCTCTAATAAAGCTACGCCTGGGGTGTTTGGCATTTGGCAAGCCCATCTTCTTACCCCTGTATTATCAGGCTGAAGAGAGGTATGAAGAGAAAGACTTAATAATAGGGATAGTTGACAAAACCTTAAGTAATTGCACACAGTTATAGGAGCCAGTAATGAATGAATTCCCTAGAGTCATCCTAGAACAGATGCCAATGTTACTAAAACCAATAGACAAAATTAACATGGATTAATTAAAAGATGAATCAATAAAAAGGATTTTAGGACAAGAAGGTATGGATTGGAGGAATAGTAAAATTTTAGGACAAGAATGTATGGATTGGAGGAATAGTAAGATTTTAGGACAAGAAGGTATGGATTGGAGGAATAGTAAAATTTTAGGACAAGAAGGTATGGATTGGAGGAATAGTAAAATTTTAGGACAAGAAGGTATGGATTGGAGGAATAGTAAAATTTTAGGACAAGAAGGTATGGATTGGAGGAATAGTAAAATTTTAGGACAAGAAGGTATGGATTGGAGGAATAGTAAAATTTTAGGACAAGAAGGTATGGATTGGAGGAATAGTAAAATTTTAGGACAAGAAGGTATGGATTGGAGGAATAGTAAAATTTTAGGACAAGAAGGTATGGATTGGAGGAATAGTAAAATTTTAGGACAAGAAGGTATGGATTGGAGGAATAGTAAAATAATCATGATAAATTGGTTGGTAGAGATAAGTATTTTGTTAATCATTGTTGCACTAATAGCGGTGATATAGAAAATTAAAAAGTATAGAGATTTTGAGTTTTGTTTAATGGCATATCAACTTCTGTGGGTTATTTAATGCCAAAAAGGTGGGGGTTTTAATTTTTTTTTTTAATGTTTGATTATAGTTAGAAGGTTGATTTAGTCAGATTTTAATGAATTTTTTTCATTTTTATTCTTTTTAGTTTATAAAACTGAAAATGTCTTCAAGTTTTGTATTCAAAATGTTTTGCTGAGAATAATTTTTTTTCCTTCAAAAATGTGTTATGTTAATAATTTTTCCATCAGAAATGTATTGTTGGTAATATTTTTTCCTTCAAAAGTGTATATTTTTCTATAAAAGTCTATTTTTATGTATATATTTCTATAAAAGTGTATTTTTATTCTTTCATGGTGTTTTTTGACCCCAGTTTGAAGATTATTTGCCCATAGCTGGGACCCTAACAGGTGCTACCACTCTGGGTCAGGTTAGACCTGAGATTAACAGCAATTAAGAGGTGGTATCATGCTCCTCACAACCTCCCAATCAGAGGCCTTGCTGTCGGATAAAAGTATAGAGAGAAATGGATTAATGATGACTTGGTGAGCATGCAACAGCTGGAAAGAGGGATACCACTCAGTGGTCCTTACCCAAGTGAATTGAATCAAGAAGAAGAAGAGACCAGATTAAATTTGGCAGCAGAAAAAGAAGAAGAGCCAACTCCTGTCAAGAAACAACCAAATCCTCCTACTATAGAGAGATTCAGTTTGAGTTTTGTTTAATGGCATATCAACCTATGTGGATTATTTAATGGCAAAAAGGTGAGGCTTTGAGGCATTTTTTAAATGTTCGATTATATTGAGAAAGCTGATTTAGTCAGATTTTGATAAAAAAAAATTTTATGTTAGAAACCAGAAGATGTCTTCTAGTTTTGTATTCGAAAGTGTGTTGCTGGTAATAATTTTTTTTTCCTTCAAAAATATATATTTTTCTATAAAAGTCTATTTTTATGTATATATTTCTATAAAAGTTTATTTTTATGTATATATTTCTATAAAAGTCTATTTTTATACTTGCATAGTGTTTTGACCCCAGTTTTGGGGTTAACTACTTGCCCATAGCTGGGACCCTAACAGGTGCTACCACTCTGGGTCAGAGTGAACCTGGGAACAACAGCAATTAAGAGGTGATTTCATGCTCCTCACAACCTCCCAATCAGAGGCCTTGCTACCAGATGCATATGCTCTAAGAATAAACCAAATTACCACTAAAGCTTTAAAGGACAACCATCCCAATATAAAGCCTACCAAAGAAAAAAGTATGAAGAACAAAACTGTAATAGAAACTAAATAATGCTCACAGAGTGATTCAACACACAACTCTGAGTTTCACACAATGGCAATTTTCAGATTACAAGATCTAAACACATATATTATACCAATAATAACCAGCGGAATCTGTGGAATTTCCACGGAAGGACAATTATGATTTCCTAGAAAAATTTTACTTTGTCATACTACAAATGATAGTAACATCTTCAACAACTTGCTGGCCCTTGACGAGAGGGTCAACTGTGACGTTGGATTTATTACTTTATCTTACTTCTCCATAATCGGTTATCACTTCATTTTTTATTTACTCACATTGGAGACCTTTCCTTTGAGATGAAACTTTTAAAAGTAGGAAAGAGATCAATTCTAAATTCTCAGAATTATTTCTGACCATAATCATCATCATATAATAATTCTGCTTGTTCCTTCCTTAGTTACCAAATTTTTAAAAAAAGAGATTTTGAAAGAGAAAAAGTTTTTTTTTTATTATTGAAAAATCATGGCTCCTGTGTCTATTGTAAATAGAAAAGACCAACTGAGTAATGGCCAAGGGTGTAGAGGCCAGAAATTTTGTTATTAGGTCATGGGAGACGACTACAAACATACCTATTTTTACTATATTGTACAGTACACACACATATACACACACACAATTACTGCTACAACCACCAACTTAAGCTGCTACTGCTATGGTAATGCTATAGGTTCTCTTCACCTACTCTCTTACTCTTTACTATCCTTCCATTTGGCAAAGGTGAGAGAAAGGCTGAGGAGAGTAACATTTATAGATCATAAGAAGATAGAGGGGAAGGAAAAACTTGTCTAGAGAGTAAGTGTGTTATCTTTCTTCAGTAGCGTAAAGGACGGAGTAACTAAGTAACTAAGAAAGGAACAAGTAGAATTATTATATGATAATAATGATAGCTGGCTACTAGTTTTCTGAGCACATCCATCAGGGTGGGTAGTGGGTAACCCACCTCTACTGAAGGCAACTGTTCTTGTTAACTTGAGAAAGCACAATGAGTCATTCTATTAGCAGTTAGCAGAAAGCATTATTACAAAAGATTAATAGACAGTAGGTTTGGTTTATAGGCATTTTGAGTGTACAACACAGCTTGGAATGGAAAATCTTGTCAAAGTCTATTTACCAACTACACAGGCCCAAACTCTGGCAACATATTGTGGTGTAGTAAAAGTAAAAACTCTCACTCATCTTTGGTGCTTGTAGAGGGAACATATAACCGTGTCATGTACATCAAGAACATTGTACAACTATTTCTGCTGCTATTTCTGACATCAGTGATACAGAATATATATGCAAGTAATTGCTTTTGCAGAATGAATTGGTTGTATGACAAGAACATTTTATGAAAAGAAAGATGAGGAAAACAAAACAAGAAGAGAGGAAAAGAGAGGCAGACTTGAAGTAGATGAGAAAGAGAGGTAGACATGAAGGTGACAGAGATGAAGAAAAAAGAGAAAGTGAGAGATGAAGACAGCAAGAGTGAGAAAGACAGACAGAGACGAAGAAAGTGAGAGAGAGAGAGAGAGAAGCGATACGAAGAAAGCAAGAGAGCGAGAAAGGGACGAGATGAAGAGAGAAAGAAAGAGACACAGAGATGAAGAAACTGAAAAATATTAATAACTAAAAAGAACAAACAGAGTACAGAATAGTTATTGAAATGATAAACGGCTTCTGCAGAGACCTTAGCTAATGGTGAAAGAAAAAACTGTATGGTTGCGGGGAAAGGAAGATTTACCAAGACAGCAGCAGTAGCAATGGCTAGACCAGTGTGCCCAGCCACAAAGTCTATATTTACCAATGCACTTGTTGAAGAATGGAGCAAGTAACAAGTCTCTGTTGCTGTCAACCAGTTAAAAATGAACACTAATTGAAAAGGCTATTGATATGATCAGGTCAGCTTTATGGAAAAGAGAAATGGAAAGAGCAAAAGCAAAAAGAAAACAAAATGAGAAGAAGAAACAGAATTAAGAACAAGAAAGACTGAAGAAGGAGTGAATAATAAAAGAGATGGAAAAAGAGGGATATAGAATAAAAATAATATAAAAGACAGAAAGGGTGAGAAAAGAGGTAAATCAATATGGAGAAAGAGAAAAAAAGAAAAAGTGAGAGAGGGAGAAATGGAGAGAAATTAATAAAAAGAAAGAGGATGAAACAATGAAAATTAATAAAAAGAGAAAGTGAGAATGAGGAGAGGAAAGAAATTTAAAGCTGAAGAGTGTAGGAGAGAGAGAGGGGGAGGACAGAACTGAGGAAGGTGGAGGGGAAGAGCTGAAGAATAGAGAGAGAAGATCGAGAGATAATTGAAGAACAAAGTAGGAGAGAGGAAAAAGCTGAAGAATAAGAGGAGAGAGAGTTGAAGAATGAAGAAATGAGAGAGGAGGAGGTGAGCTGAAGAACAGAGAGAGAGGAGGAGGAGAGCTGAAGAACAGAGAGAGAGAGGAGGAGGAGAACTGAAGAACAGAGAGAGAGAGGAGGAGGAGAACTGAAGAATGGGGGAGGGGGAGAAGAGGAGGAGAGAGCTGAAGAACAGAGAAGAGTGGGGAGGGAAAGAGAGCTGAAGAATGGGGGAGAGAATGGAGGAGGAGAGAGAGAGAGCTGAAGAATGGGGGAGAGAAGGAGGAGGAGAGAGAGAGCTGAAGAATGGGGGAGAGAGCTGAAGAACAGGGAGAGAATGGAGGAGGAGAGAGAGCTGAAGAATGGGGGAGAGAATGGAGGAGGAGAGAGAGCTGAAGAATGGGGGAGAGAATGGAGGAGGAGAGAGCTGAAGAATGGGGGAGAGTGAGAGAAGGAGGTAGATGAAGAATAGAGGAGCTAAAGAACAAAGGAGAGTGAGGAAGGGGAGAAAGCTCAAAAATGGAAGAGAGGAGGAGAGAGTGGGGGAAGAGGAGGAGAGAGAGTTGCAGAATGGGAGAGAGAATGGAAAAGGAGTGAGCTTAAGCATGGAAGAGGAGAAAGTGGTAGAACAGGTGAGACAGAGGGAGGAGACAGCTGAAGAACATGAGAGAAAGAGAGAAGAGGAGGAGAAGAGAACTAAAGTACCAGAGCAAGGAAGAGGACAGGGTTGAAGAATGAGAGAGAGGACGAGAGGAGAAGAGGGACAAAGGAAGTTAATATTTGTGCAGCCTTATTAAGCCCAAAAAGAAGATATGTTGAAGCTTGTCCAACTTTACATTTAGTTTCTAGATTGTATGAAAAAATATAAAGCTTTATATATCATTAAAAGGGTGACCAGTTGAAATATTTTATTCACCTTGTCACAGTGATAAAATATGACAAGGTCAGTTTTAATTTGTGGAACCAAACATGTATAAGCAGAACATTTTTATATATATATATATTTGGGAAGCAATCTTTCTTTTAAGCATGTCTCATTGAAAATGACCAACAAGGAAGATTTTATCAACTTTTTATTCAATTTTTTTCTGTATTCTTACATGTTACCTTTTTGCTGAAGATAAGAAATGTAAAAATATTCCCCAATTATTAACTTTCCAAGCACTTTCAGTCACTTCTCTGGCCATTCTCAAGAATGTTATGTTTCCGATGTCATTATTGTTTTCCTGATGTTTTGACTGTAATGCAATTTATTTTGTGTTTCTTCATTGTGTTTTTAAAAAGGAGCATTCTTTCACAGCACTCATGTGCCATGAATGTCTTTCTAGTTTAAAAAAATTTCCAATAATCCATTTCTACTTTTAAATAATGTAAGGTTGAGAAATGTTTGATATATAGTGCCTCTCTTATAGTAAGATGCTTTGATATTATGATTTAAATAGTATTCTTGCATTTTCGACCAGAATTTTTCTTAAGGGTTCTTGTAAATTATGGGTTAATAAATGTTTTTTTTTATTGCACTTTGCTTGGATAAGTGGCATGTAAGGCATCTTCTCAAGGAAGTGGTAGTATGGCCAATATTGGTAAATGATTTATGACAAGAAACACAATCTTGTACAGGGAATTGAAAGTCATACACTATATTAGTCATCATTATTTTACATTTGATGGTGTTATTTTGAATCAACAAGGTTTGTTGTATTCCATTTTCTATAATCTAAACTTATTTATAAATGGAACTTTGTCTGTGTGTGTGTGTGTGTGTCTGTGTGTTCATTACCTATAAACTCTGAAACGGCTGAACAGATTTTCTTGAAAATTTACACAGTTGTACTATAAGCGTCTGTGAGTGTTCTTAGCTAGGTTTTGTGTTGAGGTACCCCCAATAAATATCGGAAATTGATAATCGAAAAAATTGGGTTATAGAAGGAATGGTCCAATTTTAATCAAATTTGATACACTCATAAACAAAGACATAAGAAACGATATTCAGAAGTTTCAACGTTGCAGTTCTTACAATAGTGCAGAAAATTTGATATCGATACCAGGAAATCAAAATTTGACTTACATCCATTCATTTTTCTTTCAGTCTACAGTTTCATTTTAACTGGAAACAACTATTGCTTTTTAGTCTTTCGTGCCGATGTCCAAAGAGTCTGAGCTCCAGGACCATGGATTAGTTTTAAAACTTTCAGTACACCCGAGCAATGCTGGGCTATACTGCTAGTATGTTATAAATCTTACACATTCATCTTGCTTATAATTATAGTGCATCTAATTGCAGTAATGCCACTAAAATACAAAGAGTTACTGAGTGTGGGGAAAAAAGGACATTAAAAGTAGGGGTTTTAGGAAAACAGGTCTTGAAATTAATGTTGCATTTAAATGTTTGAAGAATATAGGTGGCAGGGAATCCAGAAGACCAAAAAAGAGTTCCATGGGTGAGAAGTCTATGAAAATAAACTATTAGAATAGACCTTAATCAAGTTAATTCAACTGTAGAATGATGAGACCTAGTTGTCAATCTAATAGTACACGTAAATTCATGTGGTCAAGATAACAAGAGGGAAAGCTCATTAGAAAAACTACCATGAAAATATTTTTTAGAAAAAACAAACAGAAGCCACGTCATAGCGATGGGAAAGTGACTGAAGTCAAGATTTCAGATTCAGATTGATAACATCAGAAACCCCTCTTTGGATTTCATTGAGAATCTTGGGTTATTTAACCGGAGCACCAGACCAGATAGGGCAGTAATATTTAGTGTATGGATGGATAATAGATTTATAAATGTGCAGGATGGACACTGACAATAAAAATTGACACAGTGAAATAACTTTCCTAGCAGTAGATCAAGCAATTGATTCAATATAATCTTTCCATTTCATGTCAGACCAAGTTGGTGAGCATTAGGCATGCTGACCCAAAGCAAAAACAATTCTCTACAGTAATTAAAAGATAAGTTTCATTTTAAGGGCATGGAAATTTACAAGCCATTTCTTGCCCCATTTGACAACTGATAGGAGGTCATTTTCAAGAGAAGCTGCCTTGTTTACTTTGTCAGACTTTAATTCTCTCAGCCGTACTAACAGGTGGACTATTGTCCCCATCTTTGTTGTTATTATCACAATGTTTCAGCTGTTGTACCCTCCTTCCAAGCCTTCATCAGCTGTTTGTTGATCCAAGTAACCTACAGAAAATATCTAGGGATATCTTGTTAAGTTCTTATTTAGTATGGCTCACTTTTTGCTTGTTCTGTTTCTACCAAGTTCAAGTACACAACCCAGGAATTGAACTCACAATCACTGTGTTACCAAATTCATGAACCAATGCTTTAGGCTACTAAGTAAGGTTCATTTTGAAATCCCTTAAAGGTTTCCCAGATCAAGAAGCACCTGATAAAGCAGGTGGACACATTGGCTAAAACATTGGGATAACAGCAAAGATATAGACAATAGTTTGCATGTAAATAATGAAACTGACTTATTCATTTTCTGTGACTTACTAATTAACTTATACCTGAGGGAGAAGTAGATTCATACCTAATCAGCATTTGATAAACAAGAAGTTATAACATGGATATAAAGTGGGGGATCAGTTCTTCATTAGAGTCAATATATAAACTGATCCCTCACTTTGTGGCATTAAGTGTTTCTATACATTTATATTCCAGAGAATGAAAATAAATCTAAAAGACATGACTGTGTAGCTAATCAGTATTTCATTGATTCGTTTTCTGTAGCTTATCAAGCTTTTGCAGGTTAATTAAAGCCAAAAAATATTTTTAGATTGTAAGAACTCTTTGTGGAGATGAGAGATAATAATAGTTTAATAATACAAATTTTACTACTTAATCCATAACTGGAGGAAGAAGAGGTTGATTCATACCTTTCCCAAGAGTATTTGTGTGCAAGTGAATATATTTCAGGTATGATAGAATCTAAAAACATTGAGTGGGTAATTAATTTTCACCCTACAACCCTTTTCCCAAGAGACTAAATGTCACAAGAAAGGGTTCAGGCAATTGAGTTTGTTTTCTAGCATATCAACCTCTGTAGGGGTCATTTAATGCTGAAACTGGATTTCTTTCATTCAGGAATGTTTCAAATGTATTTTTGGGTGTTTCTTGCATTCTATCAATATATGCTTAATAGTAAGAAATTGGTTGTGGTGGGTACACTGAGGAGTAGATTCTACTCTCTGTGTGTGTGTGTGTGTGTGCCTAAATTTTTATTCTGTTGCACACTATATTTTGTCTACGGTCAGCTAATTACTCTATATTCTGCTTTCTTAGTGTCAGCTGATGAACATATAGTTCATTGTTTGGGAACATGTCCAGATTACTTCCCATTTCCTTTTGATATGTTGTGTAATTTTGTTTTTGTAATCTGTATATTGGAGTTTGATGTTGAATATTTTAATTTTTGTGGCCTCTTTTGCTATTGTTAGCTTCATGATTTCCCTTGATGCCTATACGGTTAGGAATCCAAGCCAATATTGTTTTATGCTTTATTAACAAATGTTTTCTAGGATTTCTTGAAAATAGGAATGATTTGTGTTCCTTTCCTGAAACGCTTCTAAACTAGATAGGGAGTCTGAGCATATTATAAACTTCCTTCTTTTTCTTCTATGTGCCCTGTTCTTTCAGGACATAGGTGATCATGGCTTTCCATATCTCCCTATCCCTGGTGGCTCTTAGCACGATTTCTCCTGTTACACCACACAAATCTCTTTCTGACATCCACCTGATCAGGCCCTTCAAATATGTTATCCGCTGTTTTCCTCTCTCTTTTTCTCTCTATCTGGCCTGTTAGTATCAGGTTCTCTAAGCCCTCTTTCCTCATTGCATATCCCAAGAGCTTTAGCTGTCTTATTCTGATGCTCAGTATTAATTTCCTTTTAATTTCCATCCTTTCCAAAACCTCATCATTGATCGCATGTTCAATTCATGATAGCCACAGCATCCTTCTGTAGAACCACATTTCAATTGCTTCAAGTTTTTCCTTCATCTTCAATGATATTGTTCAGCATTCACTGCTATATTGAGGAACTGACATCACATAGCAATCCAGTACTTGTTTATTTGTTTCTAGTGAAATTTTCCTGTTTCTTAATACTTTACTCAACTTCTGGAATGCTTCTTTTGCCATGCCAATTCACCTTTGGATCTCTGTGCCACACTTTCTGTCTTCTGTTAGAACACTTCCCAGGTATTTAAATTTTTGTACCTGATGGATTTTAGTATCCCCCACCTCTATTTGGCATTTTAGGTCGCTCTTTTTGCTGATGACCATGCATTCGGTTTTTTTTGCAGTTTATTTGTAATCCTTTCTTCTCACTCTCTTCAGTTGTAGTTTCCTTTCCATATCTGCTATCGGCACTGTATCATCTGCATACCTTATCATTTTATATGCTATTTTAATGGATTGTAGTCCACCTCTATCAATGAATGCATTATTTGGTAGCCTGATTTGTTAATAGAATTTGTCTGTTTGAGGCTGCTATGCTTATTCTATCTAAAGTTTTTGATCCATCTGTGTAAAATAGTTTTCTAAATCTATATTGTTAAATATAAGAGACAATGAATGTCTATTATGTTTAATCATGAGCCGTTCCGAACATTGTATTTTCGCTTTAATTTCAGGTGAAAATAAAGGCAAAAATTTGCCAACCTTTGGATAATTTTTTATTAAGTTGGTTCTAAGCTTTCAGCTTACATGAACCATCTTCAGAGAGGCTACAGGGATGTTAACATAAAAACATCCACCATGAAAGACAATTTTATCTTGTGTTGACATAAAACTTTGCTAAGCAACGACAACAGTCATCAAATAGCAAACACAGCTTGTAAATTTGTAATGTGGTTCTCTGACGTTATACCGCATGACAGCCCAAAATGTTAACAGAATCATATATTTAAATGCAATGTAATGTTATGACCAGATTTAAACATGATTTTATTAAGTGTGGGTTGTTTTAATTTAATGTAGATGGCCTCCAATATCTGAAGGTTCTTTTTACTGTGGGTATGAGTGAGTATTATTGTATTGTTGACTAAAATCTGTCTGTAAAATGGTTTACACACAAAACATTTGTCTCTTAATTCTCCGTACATATTTTTGTTGATTGCTTCTTTGTTTTTTGCGTCTCAATGTGAGATCTTTGTAAAGTTTGGAGATTGTTCATAGAGCTACCTTGTTTATTGTGACTGGTGCTGCATCATTAGGATCTTTTTAATTTGTTCTAGAGTTTTGTTAATTTGAAGTTGGTTTATTTCTATAGCCCTGGCTGACAACCAGTCTACCGCAGAAAGCATTGGCAACCTACTGCGGGATAATCTTCTGCCCAGTCAGTCATGTCTCTTCCGAGACATGATCGCCCAAGCGTGTTTCACGTATGGCACTTAACTGACTGACTGCAGTTTTAGTGCATGTTTGAGGGATAATTTTCTATCTCTGATATAGAAGTGGTTCATTGGCTTCTATATAGAGACTTTGCAAGGGTGATTGGTTGTTTTGTATTATGGCATATCAACCTCGGCGGGTCATTTATTGCCAACTAAACATTTATTTATTTATTGCTGGTAATACCTTTTTCTTTCAACAATTTATTGTTGTTTTTTTAAATAAGTTTCGTGTCTAGTAATACTTTTTCTTTTCGAGTATCAAGATTCATTGGGATTTGTTTTTTTTAAGGACAGGGTCCCCAAGTCCTACCCTTGTTATTTAACCCATAACTAGAGGGAAAGGATGGATTAATACCTTTCCCAAGGGTATCAGTGCTTAAGTGAATGTAGGGTATTCAACTGGAATTCGAACTTGGCTCACCGATTTCTCTTTCCGAGCCGAAATCCACTGCTCTACACAACACACAACCGTCACTAAACGCTTACAGCACCTGGTATTCCTAAGCGGTCACCCATCTAAGTACTGACCAGGCTCAACGTTGCTTAACTTCGGTGATTGAGCAAGAACCGGTGTATTCAACGTGATATGGCCGTAAGCCTTGCAAGGGTGAGATCAAAAAAGCTCCAAGACTTAATTAATTACAGCCTTTGATTTTCTATGGTTTTAAAGATATGCTTTATATGTGGCATTGTAAATGATGCGTCCATAGTGTAATTTTGATTTAATGTGTGACCTATATATTCTGAGCCCTACAATTTTTGGTCAGCACCGAATTCAGTTTTGATATTACTTTTAGAAGCTTAAAAGACTTTTAGCCTTCAGTCTGGTGCTCCGGCTATATGCCCCAAGATTCTCAATGAAATCCAAAGAGGGGTTTCTGATGTTATCAATCTGGATCTGAAATCTTGACTTTGGTCACTTTCCCTGTAGGTTACTTGGATCAACAAACAGCTGATGAAGGCTTGGAAGGAGGGTACAACAGCTGAAACATTGTGATAATAACAACAAAGATGGGGACAATAGTCCACCTGTTAGTACGGCTGAGAGAATTAAAGTCCGACAAAGTAAATATGGCAGCTTCTCTTGAAAATAACCTCCTATCAGTTGTCAAATGGGGCCAGAAATGGCTTGTAAATTTCCATGCCCTTAAAATGAAACTTATCTTTTAATTACTGTAGAGAATTGTTTTTGCTTTGGGTCAGCATGCCTAATGCTCACCAACTTGGTCTGACATGAAATGGAAAGATTATATTGAATCAATTGCTTGATCTACTGCTAGGAAAGTTATTTCACTGTGTCAATTTTTATTGTCAGTGTTCATCCTGCACATTTATAAATCTATTATTCATCCATACACTAAATATTACTGCCCTATCTGGTCTGGTGCTCCGGCTATATGCCCCAAGATTCTCAATGAAATCCAAAGAGGGGTTTCTGATGTTATCAATCTGGATCTGAAATCTTGACTTCAGTCACTTTCCCATTGCTATGACAACGTGGCTTCTGTTTGTTTTTTCTAAAAAATATTTTCATGGTAGTTTTTCTAATGAGCTTTACCCCTTGTTATCTTGACCACATGAATTTATGTGCGCTATTAGATTGACAACTAGGTCTCATCATTCTACAGTTGAATTAACTTGATTAAGGTCTATTCTAATAGTTTATTTTCATAGACTTCTCACCCATGGAACTCTTTTTTGGTTTCCTTGATTCAAGATAATCAATGTGCACCTAAATATTTACTATCTAGTATGATTCCGAGATGTTTGTTGAACTATGGGAATTAAGTATCCATTTAAATTTTAATTCTGGATCAAGGTAGTAGGCTCACTTTTGCAAAAATGCATACAAACAGTTTTTGTTCTGAAAAAATGGAATCCATTTTCATTTGTCAATTTCTTGATCTTGTTGAAACATATTTACGTATCTTTCAAGGGAAAGCATTGCGTTGTGGTACAGTGCATATCGGCTCGGAACGAGAAATCGGGGAGCCGAGTTCGAATTCCAGTTGAATCCATTGTATTCACTTATGCACAAATACCCTTGGGAAAGGTATTAATCCGTCTCTTCCTTCCAGTTATGGGTTAAATAACAGGACAGATTGGGTTCTATAGCCTTGGTTGGCAACCAGTCTACCACAGAAAGCAATGGCAACCTACTGCAGGATAATCTTCTGCCCAGTCTCTTTCGAGACATGATCGCCCAAGTGTGTATCACGTATGGCACTTGACTGACTGACTGATGATACTGAGAGATCATCTACACAGGGAATTTTCAATTCTTGTAATAATGGTATGGCTCGGGTTATAAAATACCGGGACTAGAACGAACTACAGAGTGATCGAGAGTGTACGTCATTATACGAGAGAGATCGAGAGTGTTCGTGATTATATGAGAGCCATCGTCCTTAGACGAGTTTTACACATCGTTAGACGGAAGCCTTCTGCACCAGACAGATGCATACATCCTATACAGAGACATTGCCTTCTTAAATGTTATTCTTGTTAACTGTTCGCTGGTGTACGTGTATTTGGTTTATTGTACTGAGGTATAATAAATCTATTCCTATATCCTCAGTGTTAAGAATTATTTCTTGCACTATTCTTTCTCTGTTTATCTCCTTCCAGGATATAACACTAATGTAACTGATAAAATGCTACCTTGAGGTACTCTTGTCTCTTGCTTGTACATGTTTAATATTGTTTCTATTTCATATTTTGAATGTTCAGTTTGATAAGAAGTTTTGGATAAATATAGCCATTCTTCCTTTTCTTTCCATCTTGTGCATGTTCTTAGAATACCATATTTTCATGTGGTGCCATAGACTTTTTCAAAATTGGAAAAATTGATAACACATGATGACATTGAACAAAGCCATCATAAATAAAGGATTCCAGTTGATCATTGTTTCTTTGGTTTTTCCGGAATCCACCCTGGTAGCTAAATTGTTTCTCTCCAGGTACCACATTAGTTGAGCATTTACCATTCTCCCCCATCTTGCAAAAACGTAACTTGATAGTTCAATTAGTTAGTATTTTGTTGGGTTGGAATGGATTTTGCCAGATTTAGGAATTGGAACAATGGGAGACTCAAGCCATAATTTTGGATATTTGTTTGACCATTTTTATATCATTGAAGATCTGGAGAAGTATGAAAAGACTTTTCTGGTGGGTGTTTTAAAAGTTGGAAATGAATTTCATCTGGATCAGATGCAGAGTTCTTTGTTTTGTTTACAGCGTCTTAATTCTGTCATAATAAAAAGAATATCGGATTCTTCTTTGTTGTTTAATGTGAATGTAAGTTTTTCTTGCTCCATAATGTTTCTATATTTTTCAGATTTAGGAGTTGTGATGAGAATATCCATGGCAACAAAGTAAAGAGTCTTAAAGATGCTCATATCCATAGTAACTAAGAAAAACAGCCTTAGAAACGCTCATATCCCTGGCAACGTAAACAAAAACAAAACAGAAGAAAATACTCTGCAAAAAGAAGACAGATCATAGCTAACGGGCAAAAAGATGAGTAAAAATAATTTTCTTTGATAGAATATTGCCTTCTATATTGAAATGAGTTCATCCTCCATGTGAATATAAATTCATTTGGATATAAAATAATTGTCTGAGATATCGCTCTCAACAACTTTATTCCATAAGTGAACATTAATTCACTTCGATATGAAACTGTCTGAGATATTTTTCTCGATACATTTCTTCTTTTTCTTTATTGTGAACATTGAATTTAAAAATATACATTTCCTTTGAGCTATGAATTAAATTGTTTTGTTGCTGTTATGATCATTTTTTTTTTTTATCAATGATATTGATGAATTGCTGATACCTTTATTTTATTGTTTTCTTTCGGTTAACCAAATTTTTATCTGAATCCTTATTTATACCTGAATCACATCCCTGAGCCAATCTGGGTATAAAATATCTGATGAAAAAAATAATTTTTTTTTATGACACAGCAGCCGGGGTTATCAGCTAAAAATTAGAGTATCCTTCGAAGCTTCACCCCGCTCATGACATAATGTAATTTTTTTTTTTTTTTAATCATCTCACCCCAAGCAAGGCATTCCACTGCCACTATTGCGCATGGGGTTACATAGGAGAAGGTAAAGAGAAGGAGTGGTTAGACATAGGGAATGTCAGGAGGAAGGTGACAGATGAGTAAGGATAGCGAGGATGAGGGTTGGGAAGATGGGAAGAGTGTTTGATAGAATGGAAGCAGGTTAGTGTGTTAGGAGGTGTCTATTGACCTTACATTTAAACTCCTGGAGATTGTAGCCGTCAGGGAAGCAATCGTGTGGAAGAGAATTCTACAGTCGGGAAGTAATGATTTGTTGAGGATCTTTTTGAAATTCTGTTGCTATTATGTTAGCTATTTTTTTTTTTTTTTTCCAGTGCATTTATCTCCATTTGTTTTTGTAGACTGTTGCAGTTTGTAATGTTTTTCCATTAATTTCCCTTATTATTTTCCATATTTTACTTATTGGAGTTTTGTAGTTTTAACTGAAAACGTAGTTTTGCAAGGGTTCTCTTTTAGATTTTTTTTATTTATACAGTATGCTTTTGCTTAAGCTTACTTGTAGTTTTGTAGGTTGTTTGTGGTTGTGTTGTATAAGAACATCATCAGCATTTTTTCCTGGTTTTAACTGCTTATCTGCATTTTGCTATGAACCAGGGTTTTGATTTGGTATGTGGTTTAAAGGAAGATTTAGGTATTGCTCGTCTTGATATTAAGTGGCTTGTCAACTTCAATTCCTCTAAGACCAAGCTCTTGTCTGTCAACCATTACAGGCAACCTCTTCTGCCTCCCATAAGCATGGACCAGGTGATTCTCCCGGAGAGTAATACACTACGCCTCCTCAGACTTACCCTGTCCTCAGACCTCAAATGGAACCACTATATTGAATCCATAGCAAAATCTAGTGCTAAGAAGGTTGGGTCACTATGTCGATCCAGGATGTTTTTTCCACCTGAATCCATCCTGCATATATACAAGTCAACCATCCGTCCGTGCATGGAGTACTGCTGCCATTTATGGTCAGGTGCCCCTGCCGTTCTCCTCAGTGTTCTTGACAAGCTCCAAAGGAGAGTCTGTAATGTGATAGGTACTGATCTGGCGACTTGACTGCAGCCACTTTCCCATTGTCGAAATGTGGCCTCCCTCTGTCTCTTCTATAAATATTTTCATGGCTTCTGCTTGGATGAGCTTAAGTCACTGATGCCTCCTCAACAGGTGTTTACCTGTGCAACCAGACTGGCAACTGGGTCCCACCCATTCACAGTCAGGTTAGCCAAACGCAGACGACAATTCTACTCCTGCAGCTTCCTCTCTCGCACTTCCCGCCTGTGGAACTCACTCCCGTATTCTTGCTTTCCTGACGGCTACAACCTCCAGAAATTTAAATGCAAAGTTAATACTCATCTACTAACCACTGGCCTCTAGCTCTCTCCCCTCCCCTGTATAACCTTCCCTTTCTCTCCACCTATGTATCTGTCATCGCACCTTCTTTCTCAGCTTTCTATTGTTCCTTTCTAACTAGCTTGTACTCCTCACTCTTTTCTAATTAATCTTTTTACATTTATGTAACCCCCTGCACATCAGTGGCGTTTCCGCCTTGCTCGGGGTGAAATGATTAAAAAAAAAAAATTTGTGTTAGTATGAGTGTAAAAAAGACAGTTGGTTCAGATTCAATGAAAATCTCGATGTTGATTTAGGACGAGCAAATTCTAGTAGAGATTCTATAATTTTGATATGGCTCCTACACCCCACATTTTGCTGTACACATTAATACCTTTTATTAGTAGAAAGGAAGTGGGAAGTTAGCCAATTAGCCTTCCTATTTCAATCTTAGTCAGTCTTTGTGTTGGAGGAATATAAATTAAACATATGGTTATTGTTCAATGAATTGAAGCTTTTACTGTAATTGTCTGTACATTTGTGATTAATTGTAGTTTTTCATGGGGTATTGAATTTTAATGAATATTGAAGTACTTGGCCTATTTTCTATTGTTGATAAATTTTGTGATAAGTTTCATATCCATTAAAAGAGATGCTGTCAGTTTTTGAGAAATGTCTCCTACAAGCATACTATATTTGGATTGTAATCCATAAGGAGTTGTTTGATTTCCTCACTGTTTGGTTTAACACCTCTCCAGTTCCATTGTATGATGCATGTATTCTGTTGTCCATTTGAGTGACAATAATTCTATTTTAGTGAGTGGATCTTAAGGATGACTACGATTTTGGTTTTTTGTTATCCATTTCCATACTTTTTATAATGTTTGTTTTCTTTGTTTGTGAACTTGTTCTTCACTAAGTATTTGTATGTTCTTGATTATTTGGGTTTTTTCATCTTTTTATTATCTTTATGTGGGTTGTCCCTCTTCATTTGCTTTAAATTCTGTTTCTTCAGTTTTTTTTTTTATTTCAATTTTGTTTCACATTGCGGTTTGATTGGTTTTTGTTCAATTGGTTTTCTGTTTGAGGAATTTTTCATTTCAAAAGTTTTGAGTGTTCTGTCATCATGAGATGTTGTTGCCAGTGAGTTTTGTGTTGGAATTACATTGTTTGTGGATATGTTTGTTCCAGTAATATGTGTTGTTTCCAAATTTACTATTGGTTTTAATGTTTTTAATATGTTTTTTAATTCTTGAATTAAAAATGTTAATTCTTGTGCTACATGTAATTTGTTTGATATTAGATTTTCATAGGTATCGCTTGATTTTGCTTGGGTAATTTTTGCATATGATGATGTATTGGGATTTGTTTTGATGCTTTTCCTTGTTTCTGAATAGGAAATTTTTTGTGTATTTAATTATTAGCAGTTTGTTGCATATCGGTTACAATTGTAACCCTTTTCTAACCTTTTTTTGCATATTGGTTACAATTGTAACCTTTCTCTAACCTTTGTTGCATATTGGTTACAATTGTAACATTTCTCTAACCTTTGTTGAATATTCGTTACAATTGTAACCTTTCTCTAACCCTTGTTGCATATTGGTTACAATTGTAACCTTTCTCTAACCCTTGTTGCATATTGGTTGCAATTGTAACCTTTCTCTAACCCTTGTTGCATATTGGTTGCAATTGTAACCTTTCTCTAACCCTTGTTGCATATTGGTTGCAATTGTAACATTTCTCTAACCATTGTTGCATATCGGTTGCAATTGTAACATTTCTCTAACCTTTGTTGCATATCGGTTACAATTGTAACCTTTCTCTAACCTTTGTTGCATATCGGTTACAATTGTAACCTTTCTCTAACCTTTGTTGCATATCGGTTACAATTGTAACCTTTCTCTAACCTTTGTTGCATATCGGTTACAATTGTAACCTTTCTCTAACCTTTGTTGCATATCGGTTACAATTGTAACCTTTCTCTAACCTTTGTTGCATATCGGTTACAATTGTAACCTTTCTCTAACCTTTGTTGCATATCGGTTACAATTGTAACCTTTCTCTAACCTTTGTTGCATATCGGTTACAATTGTAACCTTTCTCTAACCTTTGTTGCATATCGGTTACAATTTTAACCTTTCTCTAACCTTTGTTGCATATCGGTTACAATTGTAACCTTTCTCTAACCTTTGTTGCATATCGGTTACAATTGTAACCTTTCTCTAACCTTTGTTGCATATCGGTTACAATTGTAACCTTTCTCTAACCTTTGTTGCATATCGGTTACAATTGTAACCTTTCTCTAACCTTTGTTGCATATCGGTTACAATTGTAACCTTTCTCTAACCTTTGTTGCATATCGGTTACAATTGTAACCTTTCTCTAACCTTTGTTGCATATCGGTTACAATTGTAACCTTTCTCTAACCTTTGTTGCATATCGGTTACAATTGTAACCTTTCTCTAACCTTTGTTGCATATCGGTTACAATTGTAACCTTTCTCTAACCTTTGTTGCATATCGGTTACAATTGTAAACTTTCTCTAACCTTTGTTGCATATCGGTTACAATTGTAAACTTTCTCTAACCTTTGTTGCATATCGGTTACAATTGTAACCTTTCTCTAACCTTTGTTGCATATCGGTTACAATTGTAAACTTTCTCTAACCATTGTTGCATATCGGTTGCAATTGTAACATTTCTTTAACCTTTGTTGCATATTGGGTGCAATTGTAACATTTCTTTAACCTTTGTTGCATATTGGTTACAATTGTAACCTTTCTCTAACCTTTGTTGCATATTGGTTACAATTGTAACCTTTCTCTAACCATTGTTGCATATTGGTTGCAATTGTAACATTTCTTTAACCTTTGTTGCATATTGGTTACAATTATAACCTTTCTCTAACCTTTGTTTCATATTGGTTACAACTGTAACCAATATGCAACAAAGGGTTAATATATCTTTTTCTTTTTTCCAGGTTTCACAGTTATAGGGCAAATTATAAAATTATAGGGCAACTTCCTGTCCCTGGAAGTTGCCCTATGATTTTTTTTTACAATTGTGTGGTTAGGATCATTCTCTCCTCATTTTCCATGTACCAAATTCCTTGTATATATATATATATATATATATATTCTTACCGTGTCATATATTTGGCAGTTGAAGAAGCTTAATGGATTTGAATTATGTGTTTGTACTGTAGAAACTGTATATTCAATTTTTATTTTGCATGGTGGTTCTCGTGCATCAAAAGTAATGATATAAGTGTTGGTATCTATAATTCTATCATTTTTTTAATGGATATTTTTTTAATGTCTGTAATGTTTTATTTTTTGACAGAATTATTGTTAAGTTCCTCTAGTATACATGGTGAGAGTTCAGTGCTCCTCATCCCACCTTTAAAGCAATTAAAACATTAGTGTAGGTAGACCCTTACCTTTATGTTATGAAATTTTATCATCCATAGCAGAGTTTCAGCATCATTTAAACAGCCATATCAGATTCCTTTATTCCCAGTCTGACTGAACTTACAGCCACTGCTAAGTTAAATGCTTGATATGGTAAATGTGAGCACATTTTGTTTGTTTTGTTAGTTTAACTTAGGGCTTGATGTGACCAACCAGTTGATTGGATCAAGCCTCTCCAACCACCTGTCTAGCTAAAAAAGTGATGCGTTGGCATATATGTATAGCCCAACTTCTAAAACCCTCAACTATCAGGATTCCATCCTCAAGCATCACAGGTTGCCACCCATGCCAGACAGGTGGCTCTCTTGGAGGACTTTTACCTCCTGCAGAAATCTATTTAGTGTATTCTAAAGCTCTGCTGACAGGGTAGACGTATTACAACACTACATTGAGGGGCTCTTGGAATAGCAAAAGATACCTTTCAAAAGTTGAAAATATAAAGAAACAAATACAGGTATGCCTCATGCTATGTTGTTTTGAGTTAAGTCATTCTCGATTATACATCAGTTGTCAAAAAAAAAAAATATATATATATATATATGAAAAAATAAAAATTATGTTTAAGTCATTTTATTTGATTTTATGTCTGTCTGCCACAAATATTGAAGTTGTAATATTACTAAAAAACTGTTAAAAGCACATAAAATCATGTTACTGTATAATAAATAAGAATAAGAGAATATAAAATCATATTAAAATACGTATGTAAAACTGAATGTAAATATTGAGAAATTTAACATGAATTAGCTTATTTTCTACAATTGCAAAATAATTTTAATAACTGTATTTGTGATTTAACATTACAAAATCATTTTATAATTCCTTAGAGCAAACCACATTCACAAATAAAGAGCTTGGGATGTACTGAAAAAACTACCAAATTGTAAATGTCCACATTTACAAATATGAACATACGTGTATTCGTAAATTTTGATTACTTTTTTTCTGTGCTACATTAAAAATTAAAATTTATTTGTTTCTAAGCTTAAAATAGATTCTTATTTGCCATATATTATTAAAAATGCATTTATTGATAAAATACAGGACTGGGAATGGTTATTTGTGGTTTAGCCTAAAGACAAGTAAATTCAACTTAAGTCACCTCTCGTGAAACGAATTACTGATGAAAGGTGAAGTATACCTCTAAGTGCTGAACTTATATGTAATATTAATTAATATGGCTGAAAGTTCCTAATGAGTCTGTTTCTTGTTTGATGGTATTTTTCATCGTCATTCAATCAACTGTCTGATCTTTGATTAAAAAAGTAACATTCTTGGCTTTCAAGATGATTCTTAACTATGACAGATGTCACTGTTTGAGCTTCTCTTGAAATTATTTATATTCCAACATCCTCTTCACTGGAATATAAATGTATAGAAACTACCATGGTCACAAAGTGAGTGATTAGTTTATATATTGATTGTAATATAGAATTCATTACTCAATTTATATCCACATTATAATTTCTGGTTTGTTTATTAAATACTGATTAAGTATGAATCCACCTCTTACTTCACCCACCAGCTATGGGCTTAATTAGTAAGACTTGTATTCACTCAGTTAAGTATCATATGTGATACACACTTTGGCAATCATGTCTGGAAAAAGACATGACTGACTGGGCAGAAGATTTTTCCCGCAGTAGGTTGCCATTATGTTTTTTGGTAGATTGGTTGCCAACCAAGGCTATAGAACCCAATCTATCCTGTTATTTGACCCATAACTGGAGGGAAGAGATGGATTAATACCTTTCCCAAGGGCATTTGCATGTAAGTGAATGAAACAAATTTGCTTGGAATTTGAACTCAGTACCCCAATTTCTCATTTCAAGGATTACTAAGACGTTACTATATCCCATAAAAATAAAAAAAAATCTTATAATCTAAAAATATTTTATTGCTTTAAAATACCTGATAAGCCATGAAAAGAAAATCTAATCCCGGCCACACAGTGACATTAACAACCCATTTTTCTTCTCTGTATGCTTCTTTTATTGTCTAAGGATATTTTTTTAAATTCATTACAGGGACAAAGTAATTATTTAAAAATGGAAACCTTGAACTTGAACGTCTGAATCTTTAACAATTGAGCTGTATCATTTAAAAGGAATATTATTTAAAATTTTATGGAAAATAAAAGTATAAAAATGATTATTAAATCGGTTAACAAGAGAATGAAGGAATAAGCTCCAGCAAGTATATTATTAATAAGACAAGCAGCTGTACTGAAGATATCTTGAATCTATCAAGTGGCAGAAGGAAAAATATTCTCTTGTGGACATTTCCAGAAGAGAAAGAATTCCGCCAAGGATATTTTCAGTTGCTTGAAATCTTTGATGATTCATATTATATCCACGATTTGGTAAAAACCAGAACATCATGACTCATATGCTTGTCTGGCAAATCTTCCGACTAAGTGGCTTTACTTGCAGAATTTCATTGCTCCTATCCACCCATACCTATCTTGTATCTGCTGTTCATCTTGGCTCAGTAATTAATGAACTAATATCCCTATTTCATTTGCCAACAAAATTCCTCCCTTTTTCAAAATCTACACCTGCGACTTTTCCTGGGGTAGATTAAGAAACTGTAAAGTTAATCAAGAAGGTTTTTATTTTGCATAATTTGCCTCTTCAATCTTGGACAAGTTTTCTTTTTTTTTTAAACAGGGTCTTTGATCTTGTATTTAATAGTAATTGATTGCCTTTTGTTGCGTGTATTGATGATCATTTTCTCGTGTCTAAAAATGTTCCCTATTTCTTGGTTAATTTTCATGATGTATTCCTTCCCATTATTTGATGATGTTTATTATTTGAGTTTTTTTCATTTTTTTTATTATCTTTATGTGGGATGTCACTCTGTTCATTTGCTTTAAATTCTGTTTCTTCAGTTTTTTTTTTTATTTCAATTTTGTTTCACATTGCGGTTTGATTGGTTTTTGTTCAATTGGTTTTCTGTTTGAGGAATTTTTCATTTCAAAAGTTTTGAGTGTTCTGTCATCATGAGATGTTGTTGCCAGTGAGTTTTGTGTTGGAATTACATTGTTTGTGGATATGTTTGTTCCAGTAATATGTGTTGTTTCCAAATTTACTATTGGTTTTAATGTTTTTAATATGTTTTTTAATTCTTGAATTAAAAATGTTAATTCTTGTGCTACATGTAATTTGTTTGATATTAGATTTTCATAGGTATCGCTTGATTTTGCTTGGGTAATTTTTGCATATGATGATGTATTGGGATTTGTTTTGATGCTTTTCCTTGTTTCTGAATAGGAAATTTTTCAGGGGAGGGGAGAGAGCTAGAGGCCAGTGGTTAGTAGATGAGTATTAACTTTGCATTTAAATTTCTGGAGGTTGTAACCTTTTTTTGCATATTGGTTACAATTGTAACCTTTCTCTAACCTTTGTTGCATATTGGTTACAATTGTAACATTTCTCTAACCTTTGTTGCATATTGGTTACAAGTGTAACCTTTCTCTAACCTTTGTTGCATATTGGTTACAATTGTAACCTTTCTCTAACCCTTGTTGCATATTGGTTACAATTGTAACCTTTCTCTAACCCCCTTGTTGCATATTCGTTACAATTGTAACCTTTCTCTAACCCTTGTTGCATATTGGTTACAAT
Organism: Ascarosepion bandense; assembly: GCA_037127315.1. Lineage (NCBI taxonomy): Eukaryota > Metazoa > Mollusca > Cephalopoda > Sepiida > Sepiidae > Ascarosepion > Ascarosepion bandense. The sequence continues at coordinate 131,177 of JBBBDQ010001775.1, forward strand.
TGTAACCTTTCTCTAACCTTTGTTGCATATTGGTTACAATTGTAACCTTTCTCTAACCCTTGTTGCATATTGGTTACAATTGTAACCTTTCTCTAACCTTTGTTGCATATTGGTTACAATTGTAACCTTTCCTTTCTAATTTCTTGTATTGGTTACAATTGTAACCTTTCTCTTAAGCATTTGCATATTGGTTACAATTGTAACCTTTCTCTAACCTTTGTTGCATATTGGTTACAATTGTAACCTTTCTCTAACCTTTGTTGCATATTGGTTACAATTGTAACCTTTCTCTAACCCTTGTTTGCATATTCGTTACAATTGTAACCTTTCTCTAACCCTTGTTGCATATTCGTTACAATTGTAACCTTTCTCTAACCCTTGTTGCATATTGTTCAATTGTAACCTTTCTCTAACCCTTTGTTGCATATTGGTTACAATTGTAACCTTTCTCTAACCTTGTTGCATATTAGTTACAATTGTAACCTTTCTCTAACCCTTGTTGCATATTCGGTTACAATTGTAACCTTTCCTTTCTAACCCTTGTTGCATATTGGTTACAATTGTAACCTTTCTCTAACCCTTGTTGCATATTGGTTACAATTGTAACCTTTCTCTAACCTTTGTTGCATATTATTACAATTGTAACCTTTCTCTAACCTTTATTGCATATTGGTTACAATTGTAACCTTTCTCTAACCTTTGTTGCATATTGGTTGCAATTGTAACCTTTCTCTAACCTTTGTTGCATATTGGTTACAATTGTAACCTTTCTCTAACCCTTGTTGCATATTGGTTACAATTGTAACCTTTCTCTAACCCTTGTTGCATATTCGTTACAATTGTAACCTTTCTCTAACCCTTGTTGCATATTACCGGTTACAATTGTAACCTTTCTCTAACCTTTGTTGCATATTCGTTACAATTGTAACCTTTCTCTAACCTTTGTTGCATATTCGGTTACAATTGTAACCTTTCTCTAACCTTTGTTGCATATTGGTTACAATTGTAACCTTTCTCTAACCTTGTTGCATATTAGGTTACAATTGCCCAACCTTTCTCTAACCTTTGTTGCATATTGGTTAGCAATTGCCAACCTTTCTCTAACCTTTGTTGCATATTGGTTACAATTGTAACCTTTCTCTAACCTTTGTTGCATATTGGTTACAATTGTAACCTTTCTCTAACCCTTGTTGCATATTGGTTACAATTGTAACCTTTCTCTAACCCTTGTTGCATATTAAGTTACAATTGTAACCTTTCTCTAACCCTTGTTGCATATTGGTTACAATTGTAACCTTTCTCTAACCTTTGTTGCATATTGGTTACAATTGTAACCTTTCTCCTAACCTTTGTTGCATATTCGTTACAATTGTAACCTTTCTCTAACCCTTGTTGCATATTGGTTACAATTGTAACCTTTCTCTAACCCTTGTTGCATATTAGTTACAATTGTAACCTTTCTCTAACCCTTGTTGCATATTGGTTACAATTGAAATAACCTTTTCTCTAACCCTTGTTGCATATTCGTTACAATTGTAACCTTTCTCTAACCCTTGTTGCATATTGGTTACAATTGTAACCTTTCTCTAACCTTTGTTGCATATTGGTTACAATTGTAACCTTTCTCTAACCTTTGTTGCATATTCGTTACAATTGCTAACCTTTTCTCTAACCCTTTTTGCATATTGGTTACAACTGTAACATTTCTCTAACCTTTGTTGCATATTGGTTACAATTGTAACCTTTCTCTAACCTTTTGCTGCATATTTGTTACAATTGTAACCTTTCTCTAACCCTTGTTGCATATTGGTTACAATTGTAACATTTCTCTAACCTTTGTTGCATATTCGTTACAATTGTAACATTTCTCTAACCTTTGCTTGCATATTGGTTACCATTGTAATTTTTCTCTAACCTTTGTTGCACATTGTTTACAATGGTAACCAATATTCGACAAAGGGTTTATATATATATATATATATATATATATATATATATATATATATTTCCAGTTTTTACAGTTCCTGGAAGTTGCCTTATGATTTTTTTCTTACAATTGTGTGGATAGGATCATTCTCTCCACATTTTCCATGTACCAACTTCCTTGTACATTTTTTCTTACTGTCTCATATATTTGGCAGGTGAGGAATCTTAATTATTAATTCCCATGATGTATTCCTTCCCATTATTTCTGAGATTATTTGTCAGGTGAAGAGAAATATAAATAAAAGATAAAAGAATAGAAATGAAAACTGGGAAATTGTGAATATGAAAGATAAAATAAAATAAGTAAGAGATATAAAGTAAGAAAGAGAAGAAGAGGAGGAAAAGATATTAGAATGTTTAGAGAAAGAGAGGTAAAATAATAAAGAGAAAAGAAGATATAAAGTGGGAAAGAGAAAACGAGCTGTAAATTAAGAGGAAGAGAGGAGTTCACTACTCTTTTCTTTGGCTATAATAACATTTTCTTATTTCTTAATATTTTGCTCAGCTTTTGGAAGGCATCTTTTACAATCTCAATATGCATTCAGATTTTGATCTTGCACTTTTTGTCCTCTGTTAAAACAATTTCCAAATATTTAAAGTTTTATTCTTGTTTCATTTTGGCATCACTAATTCATAGTTCACATCTTCAGCTGTTCCTCTTGCCAACAGCCATGCATTTTTTTTACAATTGATGCTTAGTTCTTTCTTCTTGCTATCTTTTACTACCTCTAATTCATAGTTCATATCATAGACTGTTCCTACTGCTAAGTTGAATAAATTTATTTTTTAATATCCCTGTAAACAAGACCCAAGAGCCATGTAAGATAGAAGGTTACTGAAAACTGTTGTTGTCTTAGTGGGAAAAAAAAAACAAAAAGAAACACATCCTTGTCTTACACTTTTTTCTATTTTTGTATATTTACTGAATTCCTTTCTTATCTAAATACAGCTGCTTTGTTTCAAATTATTCTATTTTCCAAAAAATACATCAAGCTGTTTAAACAGTCTTGTTATACCTTACCAAACGCTTTTGGATAATCAATAAAACAGGTGTACATCCTTCTGAATTTGTCATAAATATTACATTTCTTGCTCTAGTATCTTTAATGAAACTTTTTCTTGTCCTAATTCAAGGCTAATTCTGCTATATTCTCTATTTTTCAGAGATCGAATGCTGAGTTTTATTATGTGGCTCATTAGGCTGATTGTATAATGGAGCACATATTTATTTGTCCTTGGTTTCTTAAATGGGTTTTAAAAAGTAGCTTGTGAACCATTGCACTATGGTGAGAGGGCCATGTACTAAACTTTCAGTTATATATATATATATATATATATGTTACGAAAATTAACAAAACTGGTTATAAACAAGCAACAATTTAAAATAATTTGTTTGACATTACTTTTGATTGATACTTGTATTTAAGTAGATATTCTGTTTATAATCAAACAGTATTATATATATATATATATATATATATATATATATATTCTTCATTTGTAAACGAGTTATTACTCGACCTAAGTTTCCACCATGTCTTCAGGTGATTTGCAATAACTGATTTTACCATTTTATCAATATTTTTTTAAAGAACGCTCATGTAACAGGGATTTTTTTGAGTTCTCACATAATGGAGAATTTTTGAACACGCAATTTTCAAAATTGGAAGAAATAATGTTTTCATCTATTGTTGCATGAACCTTATTGGTATTTTATGGTATGTTTACACTTAATCATAATTTCTGTTCTTTCATTCAGTAAAAAAAACTAAAAAAACTGTGAAATCAGTTATTGCAAATTGCCTGAAGACATCACATGGTAGAACCCTAGGTCGCGTAATAACTCATTTATAAATGAAGAATATTAAAAAGTTCTACAATATAATTGCAAACACTTTTTAACAGAACTGTGTACTGGTCTAATTTTTTTATGACCAGAAACTAAGTAATCAAATAATCAATATATATATATATATATATATATATATATAATATACAACTTTAGATATGAATAGTGGGTAATTCAATGACAAAGTGGGAACATCCTCTCTCTTAGAAAGGCTTATTTTCTTCACATAATGATTATAAAATGGATCTTGCAAAATAAAAAAAAACACACACAAAAAATGCATTAGTTTCTCCTTGTAGTATAGCTTATCATAATTAGAATCTAAAGAATACAATATTTACACTCAGACAATTGTCCTCATCTTTGTTGTTATTGTTATCACAATGTTTCATATATTGATCCATACTGATATACAACATGATGAAAGCCAGAGAACAGCTCATGTGATAAAAAAAAATGAGTACAACATTCCAAATGTAAATAGTGTAAATAATGGTAACTCCTCGTTCAAGAAATTCGGAAACAAATTAAAGAATGCAGTTATAAATAAAGAGGAAATAAATTAAAGCAAAAAATATTGAAAGTACACAAACTTGAGAATCTTCTACATTTTCCAAGATAATCCAAAACGTTTACTTTTTCTTGTCTTTTATTTACAGAGTTCTGTTCATTGAATTCCAATACATTCTAGTGAACATTGTCTTCATTGAAGTATGCTTCAGTTTATTTGTTTGATAATTAGTTATGAATTAAAACAAATTACTGTACATGTAACTAAGTTTAAAAATCCATCCAAATTTCCTATTGCTACTAAATGTGTAAAATTCCTCTATAAAAACAATCCATCTCTAGCTCTCTCCCCTCCCCTGTATAACCTTCCCTTTCTCTCCACCTATGTATCTGTCATTGCACCTGCTTTCTCAGCTTTCTATTGTTCCTTTCTAACTAGCTTGTACTCCTCACTCTTTTCTAATTAATCTTTTTACATTTATGTAACCCCCTGCACATCAGTGGCGTTTCTGCCTTGCTTGGGGTGAAATGATTAAAAAAAAAATGTAAATGACAATGTACTAATATGGAAAAGAATGAAGATTTTCTATAGAATATCTAAATCTACTAATCTAAACTTATTTATAAATGGAACTTTGTGTATGTGTGTACCTATAGACTCCAAAACAGTTGAACCGATTTTCTTGAAAATTGACACAGTTGTACTCTAAGCATCTGTGAGTGTTCTTAGCTAGGTTTTGTATTGAGGTATCCTCGATAAATATCGAAAATCAATAATAAAAAAAACTGGGTTATAAAAGGAGTAGTCCAATTTTAATCAAATTTGATACACTCATAGACAAAGACATAAGAAATGATATTCAGAAGTTTCAAGGTTGCAGTTCTTACAATAGTGCAGAAAATCGATAATATATATATATATAAAAAAGGCAAGATGTTTGTGTGTGTGTGTGTCTGTTTATCTGCCTGTATATCCGTATTTTTTTCAGCCCTTTTATTTTAGTTTTTGCTTCGAGTTTGGCTCTAAGTAGGTATAATTATAGTTCTTAGTCTCAGCCATGATACCATTCACTCAGAGGACTTATTTAACCTTCCAAATTCAGTTTACGATGAAAAAAACTTATTTACTATCGATACCAGGAAATCAAAATTTGACTTGCATCCATTCATTTTTCTTTCAATCTATGGTTTTGCTTTAACTGGAAACAACTATTGCTTTTTAGTTTTTCATGCCAACGTCCAAAGAGTCTGAGCTCCAGGACCATGGATTAGTTTTAAAGCTTTCATTACCCCCGAGCAACGCCGGGCTATACTGCTAGTATGTATGTATGTATATATATATATACACACTATGTGCGATTGGTAAATTGTCGCATTATTATTATTTCAAATATTCTTTAGGCTGATTCTGAGCTCCAGGACCATAGATTAGTTTTAAAGCTTTCATTACCCCCCGAGCAACGCCGGGCTATACGGCTAGTACATATTATTTGGAATGCAACTTTAGAGTGGGACAATTTTGAAAAAGGGTGAAGGGAAATTACATTCTGATTTATGGTGAAAAGGGGTGCATAGAGCAAAAAGCTTGAAAACCACTGGTCTACATATCAAAATTTAGAAATTTGAATTTAGAGTCAAGGATCACTATATCTTTAGCCTTTCTTGTTGCAGAATTGGAATCAAACTTTGTTGTATTTCTTTCCCTCCCCATACATCATATGATTTCATTGATAAAAACATTATTTCAACAAAGAAGGATGAAATACAAAGTGATTTTTTAAAATCTTGTCATTGAATTAATTACCTATCAATCAATCAATTTCCTGAGTCCTGATTCTTTTTCTCTTTCTCTTTTCCTTTTTATTTTTATTTTTATCCTTCTCTTCAGTTAAAGAAAATGCTTATTCCGGCAAAAATTTTTGTACCAAATGGAAGGAATATTGTAAGGTCTGATGAAATGAGTTAATTAAGCTCATAGAAATTAATTATAATTTATAACTGATTGAAATGAGTTGAGTTTTCCTTTATATATATATATATGTATATATCAGTAACAGTATTAAGAAAATTGTATGACAAAGTTGAAAAAGTTTATTTGTGATATGTTTCAAGACTCCATCAAACTGACAGTATTTACATTATTTGGACTATTATCCTCATCTTTGTTGCTATTTGTATGACGTTTTGGCCGTTGTACGCTCTGGCCTTCTTCAGGTGCTAGGAATTTTGAACTGAACTCTTTATTACAATCACTGGCATATATCATTCTTATCCCTTGCATAGTAATGCCTCTTTTAGAAGTCATGAGTTATCTTTCTCTAATTATGCAAGTTACTTATTTTCCACTGCTGTAGCCTGGTACTGAACTCCCAACTCTTTGGATCAGTCACAGAAACTAACCAATGTCTATATCCACTGGGGAATGTGTCCTTAAGAACAAATAGCAACAAAGATGAGGACAATAGTCCAAATAATGTAAATACTGTAAATACTACCTCATCTCAGAAATATAGACAAATATATCAAACTGAATTTGCTATGTTGGTAACTACACATGTGTACAAAGAAGGGGTGAAGGGAATTTTAGAATGTCGCTGAAATCATGAATTCATTTAGGGTCTTTTTATTTCCATCACTTTTGTTTGTAAGTATCACACACTGTGATAATAGAAGATCTGCCATGCATAGTGAAATGTTTTAAGGGCCAGGGCACAATTTACTGTGAATGAACCTGTGATCAAGGCACTCTGTAGACATTTACATAGTGAATCTTTTCTTCTTTCAATCAAATTAGTTATATTTATTTTAAAACTGTCAAAAAGAATTGGAGGCATTACTTCATGAAGACTCATGTCAAGCACAAGCTGAACTTTCAGAATCATTAGGAGTTGATCACGCAATAGTTTCAAAATGTTTGAAAGCATTAGGAATGATTCAAAAGCAAGGACATTCGGTACTGTACGAGTTGAAGCCAACAGATGTCAAATAATGTCTTTTCTTCTCTTAGCTAAGCTTCAAATAGCAGAATGGCTGACCTCTGTAGCTATGGTTGGCAGCCAGTTTAAGAGAAAGACAATTCGGAATTCAAAATCCTCTGTAACCCATACTCAAACCCAAACTGTAATTAAGGTACACTCAGAATACCTGCAGTATAAAGCACAGGTTGGCTCTGTGAATGTTGAAGATTTTTTCTTTTTGCTTCAGCTTATTAACACTTTGCAGGTTATTTAAAACCAGAAAATGCTTTTAGATTGTAAGAATATTTTTAAGATAATAATGATTTAGTGATAAAAGTCTTACTAATTAAACCATATCTTTGGGGGAAGAGAAGTAGCAGCATAATAGGTTTTCTAATGATATTTGCACATAAATGATTTTAACAAACCCAACTGGAATTTAGCTCTCTGATTAACAATATCAAGCCATTATCTATTACACTACCAGCACATCTAAACTTACAGTATTCCAAGAGGTCACCCAGCTAGGTACTGACCAACCTTAATGTTGCTAAGTTTGGTGATTATACTGTAACTGGAATAGAGATTGTGATTGCGTTTGAAATGTTTGCTTTCACTTAGAAACAAATAACATTGGGAAGGGTATTAATCAGTTGCTTCTCCCACAAGTTATGGGTTAAATAACAAAAAAGATTAGGTTCTATAGCCTTGGTTGGCAACCAGTGTACCACAGAAAGTAATGGCGGGAAAAGTCTTTTGTCTAGTCAGTCATGTCTCTTTCAAGACATGATCACCCGTGTGTGTGTGTGTGTGTGCATTAATAGGCCAATTTAAAACGTATATTCTTTCAGCTTAAATGTCATTATGGACAGTTTTTTTAATTAAATTTATTAATATTGTTAAAAGAAATTATCAATTGATCCATTTTTCTCGGATTCTGTCTTAGGATGATTTCCATTACTCTTAATTTGTAGTAATGTTGTTATATCAAGTAGATCATATAAAACGACAAAAAAAAGAATCTCCAATCTCCTCCAATCAAAATGAATAAGTTCAATCTTTCAAGATAATGCTCGATATATTCTTTTTATGGTTTTTGTTTTACAAATTACATTTTTATTTGGTCCATTTGCATTTCTGAATTCCAAATAATGAGCATTTAGAGAGGATATGCATCAGTTGGCCTACCTAGCATCTCTAATTAATTACAAAAAGGATTTTCAAAATGCAGAAAACATAGCAGCCAGTAGGAAGGCGTGTTTTTCTTCTACTGTCTATTCAGGAACAGAACAGCCATAAACAGAACAAAGTTGCAATTTCACAATGCAGTGTGCCATTTTAAATCTCATTCACTTGTAAAATGACTCATAACATTCATAAGTTTCCCCAGACTGTAATACCTTAGAACATTTAGTATTTTAGTATTCTTATAACTGACTAACTTACCAGGATGTACTGGTGGTGTAATGAATAGCAATTTGAAATTGGAGAGCAAAGTTCTAATTTCAGTTGACTTCGTTATGTTCAGTCAGTCAGTTAAGTGCCATACATGAAACATGCTTAGGCGATCATGTCTCGAAAGAGACATGACTGACTGGGCAGAAGATTATCCCGCAGTAGGTTGCCATTGCTTTCTGCAGTAGATTGGTTGCCAGCCAAGGCTATAGAACCCAATCTGTCCTGTTATTTAACCCATAACTGGAAGGAGGAGATGGATTAATACCTTTCCCAAGGGTATTTGCGCGTAAGTGAATGCAACAAATTCAACTGGAATTTGAACACAGCTCCCTGATTTCTCGTTCTGAGCTGATATCCACTGCACCACAATGCACATCGTTATGTTCACTTATGTGCAAATACTCCTGTGAAGGTATCAGCCAAACTTGTCTCTTCTCCCTCAGCTATTTATCCATAGCAGGGGGAGAAACTGGGCTCTATAGCCATAATTGGCAAGAAGAAAAATTCTGAATTCAAATGCGGCACTGGAATCAAATATCGGGTTGTCTTTGGCAAGGTGTAGCAGATGGAAGCCACCCTAGCCAGTGTTAGGGTGATGCCATTGGAAGCAGGATGTTGGCTGTGGTCAATGGCAGAAACTAAAAGACCAGATTTGTGGCATTGCACTGCAATGGTGTTATGAAAAAGGTTCCTTCATACAGAATGATATATGAGATTTAATTAATCAGTGTCAGACGGAGAGTGCAGAAACACATTCAAGAGTTTATCAAAAACATTTTTACAAATCAAAATCTGCCAAAATTTTACTCAAAAGATGTGAAAGAGGTGCCTGATAAATGACAACAACAAGTTATTGTAAATAATGATGAATATCTAAGTGAATAAAATGTATTTCTATATTTCTGAGATGAGGTATTGCAATTATTTACATTGTTAAGACTGTTTCCTTATTTGTATTGCCATATTCACAATGTTTCAGCCGTTGTATGCTCTGACCTTCTTCAGGTGATAAGAATTTCAAACTAAACCCATTATTTCTATCACTGAGGTATATTGTTCTCGTTCCATGAGTTATGCCATTTCCAGATGTCTTAGTTATCTCCCTTTAATTCAACTCTCTAATTTTTTGTTCACTAATGGATAAAAACATTGATTAGATTTAGTGACGTGATCCAAAGAGTTGTGAGTTCAATACCTGGCTACAGCAGTTATGAACAAAAAACCTAAGAGAATTGAGTTAAAGGGAGATAACTAAGACACCCAGAAGTGACATGGCTCATAGAACAAGAACAGTATACCTCAGTGGCTGAAATAAAGGGTTCAGTTCAAAATTCCAATCACCTGAAGATGATTAGAGCATACAATGGCTGAAATGTCATGCAAACGGCAATACAGGACATGATTTAATCTAATAGATGTTATTACAGATACAATGTTTCAACCAAGTACCATCTGGCAATCTTCAGGTGTCCATTATTAATATAACTTTGATGAACTGATTTTTTTCTAAGCCATGTGATATTTCTTGTTCATTCCTATTGAATATCAGTTTAATTGTTATGTAATATCAGTCCTCAGGTATAGCAGTAAATGCTGGACAATCTCTTCACAAATATGAAGAAAAGAGTTGAAGTAAAAGAACTGTGCTTCTACAGAAGGATGCTGAGAATACCATGGACTAAATATGTGAACAATGACAAAGTTTTAGAGAAAATGGGAGCAAAAAGGATGCTTATACTTATGAGGAAGAGAGTTAAAATATTTAGAGCAAATAATGAGGAAAGAGGGCTTGGAAAAAAAACTTAAGATTTAAATCAAGAAGGAGAGGAGACAGCAATGTATAAGCTACTTAACATGCTCAAATAAATGGATGGTGTAACAAGGTTTAAGAGAAATAGTGAAAAGACAAAATTTATTGAAAGCTACAAAGTACTGGAAATTATATAGAGCCATGAGACTTGAGGGAATAGAAATGTAAAGAAGGATACTGGGAATACAATGGGCTAAACAATGACAACATTTTAGAGAAAATTGAAACAAGGAGATCTCTTAAAATGAAAAAATGGCTAATGAAATTTTTAGGCCGCATAATGGAGAATGTGCGGATGTGCGTTGTGGTAAAGTGGATATCGGCTCGGAACGAGAAATCAGGGAGCCGAGTTCGAATTCCAGCTGAATCCATTGTATTCACTTATGTGCAAATACCCTTGGGAAAGGTATTAATCCATCTCTTCCTTCCAGTTATGGGTTAAATAGCAGGACAGATTGGGTTCTATAGCCTTGGTCGGCAACCAGTCTACCGCAGAAAGCAATTGGCAACCTACTCCGGGACAATCTTCTGCCCAGTCAGTCATGTCCTTTTCGAGACATGATCGCCCAAGCGTGTATCACGTATGGCACTTAACTGACTGAATGGAGAACAGGTGGACGTGCATTGTGGTGCAGTGGATATCGGCTCAGAACGACAAATCGGGGAGCCGAGTTTGAATTCTAGTTGAATTCATTGCATTTACTTATGCACAAATACCTTTGGGAAAGGTATTAATCCGTCTATTCCTACCAGTTATGGGTTAAATAACAGGACAGATTGGGTTCTATAGCCTTGGTCGGCAACCAGTCTACTGCAGAAAGCAATGGCAACCTACTGCAGGATAATCTTCTGCCCCGTCAGTCATGTCTCGAAAGAGACATGATTGCCCAAGCGTGTATCATGTATGGCACTTGACTGACTGAATGGAGAACAGAAGGTTTGAAAAATTTAACACTCACTGGACATTTTGAAGGGACAGAAGAAAATAGCAAATAACCTACCTAATGAGCTTGTGTAAATGGTTGACCAGTGATTAGAAGAGATAGCAAGAAAACAAATATTCAGTCAGTTAGTTAAGTGCCATACGTAATAAACGCTTGGGTGATCATGTCTTGAAAGAGACATGACTGACTGGGCAGAAGATTATCCCACAGTAGGTTGCCATTGCTTTCTGCGGTAGACTGGTTGCCGACCAAGGCTATAGAACTCAATCTGTCCTGTTATTTAACCCATAACTGGAAGGAATGGACGGATTAATACCTTTCCCAAGGGTATTTGCGTGTAAGTGAATGCAATGAATTCGGCTGGAATTCGAACTCGGCTCCCCGATTTCTCGCTCCGAGCCGATATCCAATGCACCACAACGCACATCACTAAGAGATAAAAAGGACAGGAAGTGGAGGAGAACCATGATCATCCACATCCTGAAGAGAGACGACATATGGAAGATATGAATACTGCATTTTCTGGCTTGGAAGACGCACTGTAATATTGGAAAGAAATAAGCAGACTCCAAGGAAAATTGTTTGTATAGAAAAGGTTTTATGTTATCTACCATATTTTCCAGCTTACAAGATGCTGTTTGGAAGACATACCCTAATATTGAAAAGAAATTTCTAAGGGGAAAAAAGTAATTCTCATACAACAGCACGTTCACCATGCGTCCCTCGCATACTGGTGTCATGTATTGTTTTCATTAATCACTCATTCAATTTTGTTTGTATGGCAATGACATACTAGTTGGTGTTTAGTAAATATACTATACATGATCTGTTGTCCAAGAGTGGTTTTATTTTCAAAAAATTGAATTTAAGATTTAAAAAATATGCATGTAAATGTATAAAACAATCAAATAAATTTTATTCATGCTAAAAACTAAAAAAAACTCTACACTGAAGGATTCATGTAAAAGCTCCAAACTATCATCTACAGAATCACCATTACTGTCAGTCATGTGCAATAAATGATCCGCACTACCCTCCATGTTATGGTGGTAACTGATGCATTTATCTTGGAAAACGCAAGCTTTTTTTCAGTGTATATTTTAAGGAAAAAAGTGTGTCTTGTAAGCCGGCAGATATAGTATATGATCCAGAGACTGAACTCACTCCGATAAAGTAACTACAACATTTGCAAGCAATGCCTTTAACAACTACGTCACTGTCCCAAAAGACATTAGTGATGTATTTTTTGTTTAATTGAATGTCTGATAGTTTCCACATTTAACTGTCGTGGTGGATTTAATTCAGATAGTGAGCCCAACCGTCAGATTTCACTTAAGCAGTGTTTTTATCCATTAGCTTGAGTTGCCCAAAAAAGCCAACTCCCCTAGTTTAGTAGAGAGATAAATGATATCAAAACAATAAATTAACTGACAAGATTTCCGCTGGTAGGAACAGCAGGTTGAACAAAATTTTCCCTCATTGATTAAAGAAAAGGTTTAGTTTGAAATCCCAAGAAATTTATTAACCATATCAAAAGCTTATTAAACTACATTAGAAATCTGAAGATGGTTGGAAGATATACTAGTAGTGTTAAACTTCTGCTGGATTCATGTTTTTCACTGTTCCCCTTCACTCCATAGAGTCCTCCTCCTCTTTGTGCAGGTCTTCCTCTTCTTCGATGTGCCAGATCCCTTCAGGAAGTAGGCGATCATGGCCCTCCACATCTCTCTATCCCTTATAACAATTAACACCCTTTCTCTTGTTACCTCTTCCAAACCTTGCTCTGCCATCCATTTACTCAAGCCCATCAAGGATGTCATGCATTCCTTTCCTCTGTCTCTTTTTCCCTCTATATGTCTTGTGATTATTAGATTCTCCAAGCCCTCCTTCCTCCCTAAATGTCGCAGAAACTTCAGCTACTTTTTCTTGATATTAAGTATCAGTTTCCTTTTCATTTCTATCCTCTCTAAAACCTTGATATTGCTCACATGTTTGGTCCATGGTATCCTCAGCATCCTTCTGTAGAACCATATTTCAGTTGCTCCATGTCTTTCCTTCGTCTCTGATGATGATTGTCCAGCATTTACTGCCATACTGAAGGACATACATCACATAATAATTCAGTAATCTTTTCTTTGTTTCCAAAAGAATTTTCCTGTCTCTTAATACTCTGCTTAGCTTTTAGAGGCATCACTGGCCATGCCAATACAACCTCGGATCTCAGTGTCACACTTTCCGTCCTCTGTTAGAACACTTTCCAGGTTATTTAAATTTCTGTACCTGTTTTATTTTAGCATCCCTAACCTGCCAAACTGGCATTTTGTTAAGGGGAATCAACTCGACAGGCAGAAATGATGCAGTGATAACGACTAAGATGAAAATACTCGTCTGATAAATTGAGTGTCGATTAATGATGATTCTGAGAAGATTACCAATTTGGACAGACACATGAATGAGACTGGATGGCACAATGGCTGAATCAGTGTCATGATTAGGACAGTATTTGTCAGTATTAGGACAGTATTTGTCTTTATTAGGACAGTATTTGTCTTTATTAGGACAGTATTTGTCAGTATTAGGACAGTATTTGTCTTTATTAGGACAGTATTTGTCAGTATTAGGACAGTATTTGTTTTTATTAGGACAGTATTTGTCAGTATTAGGACAGTATTTGTCAGTATTAGGACAGTATTTGTCTTTATTAGGACAGTATTTGTCTTTATTAGGACAGTATTTGTCAGTATTAGGACAGTATTTGTCTTTATTAGGACAGTATTTGTCAGTATTAGGACAGTATTTGTCTTTATTTCTGAGACGGGATAGTATTACAGTATTTACCTTATTCAGACTATTGCCTTCATCTTTGTTGCCATTTGTACGACATTTTGGCTGTTGTACACTCTGGCTTTTTTCAGGTGCTAGGAATTTTGAACCAAACCCTTTATTACAATCACTGGGGTATATCATCCTCATTCCTTGTGTAAAGCCTTGATTAGAAGTCATGAGTTATCTCTCTCTAACCCTGCAAGTTACTTGTTCACCAATGCTGTAGCCTGGTATTGAACTCAAACTCTGAGAGTCAAGTCAGGAACTAACCAATATCTATATTCTTAAGGACAAGAACAACTGAACTTTTGGGACTTATAACTAATAACTGCTTTTTACCGGAGTTCATATTGAAATTTTTGATGTTAATGGTTTTCTTAGTATTTTTTACCAGAACTCATATTGCAATTTTTGACCCTAATGATTTTCTCTGGCACTCCATATTACTGGTTCCCATATTGTGTTCATCTCTATGATTGGTTGACTTAGGAGATTTTTGAAGCCCAACATATGTGCTGATTCCTTACGTTTACGTAGTTTCCAGTGGCATTCTCTATTATTTCAACTTCATCCCATAGGGGGCAGTGATTCCCTTTCTCCCTCCATATGTGGTCAGCTATGCCAGATTTTTCTATCTTCCCTTGTGTTACGGCCTTGCAATGTTCTTGTAGCCTTACCTTAGGACACAGTACTTGAAGTAAATTGATGTATACCAATGTCAATTCCTAGGTGGCCAATTACAACAGATACCTGAAGAAGGCCAAGGATACAATGAACAAAACTTTGAGATGACAGCAACCAAGATGAGGATACTAGTACAAGTGTACCAATGTATAATAATGATAATTTCTACAATGCTAGTAGATGGTTTAGTAGAAGGAAATAGGTTTGTGTATTGTCCAGTTCACACTCATCCCTAGTATTTTGAACAGGAGTAGAGGCTTATTCTTTGTTTCCTGTTTAGCAGTGTGTTTTTGCTTGCTTCTAAAATCTTCTCTTTCCCTTTTGCTCTCAGTAATACATTGCATCTTAGTGTCATTATTGCCTTGTCTGAAATGAATTGATTAAAAAAATAAAAGTAACAGATTTCTGAAGAAGGCCAGAGGGTACAATGACTGAAACTTTGTGATGATAACAACAGAGATGAGGATTTGATTTTGTTTGGTTTGCTTAATGGCATATCAATTCATTGGGTCATTTAATGCCAAAATTTAATTTTCTTGGAAGTATTAGTAATTTCTTTTACAAAAATTTATTGTTAGTATTTTTTTTTCTTCAAAAACATATTGCTGGTGATGTTTTACTATGCAAATGTATTTTTATAGTATTTTGATACCAGTTTTGGGGGTAACTATTTGTCCATAGCTGGGACACTGACAGGTGATACCACCCAGGATCAGGGTGGACATGGGGACAACAATAATTGAGAGGTGGTTCTACACTCCTTAAAACCTCCTGATCAGAGGTCTTGCTGCCAGATGTAGTTTCTTATCATACTCAAGATGCCAAGATGAGGATACTCGTCCAAGTAAATCAGTATATAACTATGAATCTGTTTATTGAAAATTTTATCATCAGTACACAGTTGCATTTGAAGTGTGATGGAACTCAGAACTAAAAATTAAAACTTTTCTTTCCAATATGATTGATTTATCATTTTGCTTTGCAAGTTGCCTGAAGCTATTATTTCACTGATAACACTCAAATTACTTCATCTGCTTCTATGATGCCCTACAAACGGTGCAGATGATCAATTTTTAAAGTTGAAATTAGAGATACCTTTTGAAGGAAATTACTGCCAGGGAAAAATGACACATTAAAAAAGTCTTTTCTCTTGTATTTTTTTTCAGCTTCCTGTTTTTTTTTTTCTAGATGATGCTTAAGCAACACTATTTAGAGCAAGGCAGGAAAATACTGGCAGCCACTTTCAAAGAACGGCCGCCATTTTTGTGACAGTTTATCTGTGTATTATTAGACAAAACTTAAATTAAAAAATAAAAAAAGAAAGCAAATCTTTAAAATATGATCAACTAATATGGTTTCTTGATTATGAGTTTGTAAAAAAATTGTTACATGTAAAAATATAGCAATCATAAAATTAACTAAACCAAACTGTCCTGTTCATCTAAATGAAGATGGTATCATTTTTTATGGCTCTGTAATACTTGTTTCTCTTCAATTAGAATTTCATGAATGTGTAATGAATACACAAAACAAAAACTGTTTTAAACTGGGCCAAACAACAAACATGGATAATGTTCCAGTACCATTCAATATTCTAACCAATAATTACAATTGTTTTCTTAATAATTAATTTCTTATTAATACATAAAATAGAAATTGGTTTTGAACTCGACCTGATTTTTCATAAATATTATTTTTAAAGTATTTCCCATTTTTCAGAATTATTATTTTTTAAAATATTTCCTATTTTTTAGAATTTTTATTATTTCTAAAATATTTCGATTTTTAAAAAATTATTATTACTTCTAAAATATTTCCTATTGTTAAAAATTATTATTATTTCTAAAATATTTCCTATTTTTTTAAAAATTATTATTATTCTAAAATATTTCCTATTTTTTAAAAATTATTATTATTACTAAAATATTTCCCATTTTTTAAAAATTATTATTTCTAAAATATTTCCTATTTTTTAAAAATTATTATTACTTCTAAAATATTTCCTATTGTTAAAAATTATTATTATTTCTAAAATATTTCCTATTTTTTAAAAATTATTATTATTTCTAAAATATTTCTTACTTTTGTACAATTATTATTATTTCTAAAATATTTCCTATTTTTTTAAATTATTATTTCTAAAATATTTCCTATTTTTTAGAATTTTTATTATTTTTACAATATTTCCTATTTTTGAAATTATTATTATTTCTAAAATATTTCCTATTTTTTTAGAATTATTATTATTTCTGAAATATTTATTTTTTTACAATTATTATTATTTCTAAAATATTTCCTACTTTTTAAAAATTATTATTATTTCTAAAATATTTCCTATTTTTTTAGAATTATTATTACTTTTAAATATTTCCTAGAACTATTATTATTTCAGGATATTTCCTATTTCGAGTTCTTTTCTTTACCAACCACAATAGTTTTAGTTTTATTTGGATTATCTGGAGAGATGGTGCAACATAGATTTTGATGATTTGTTGTTGAGTTCCTTTCTTTACTAAACCCAAAGCTCCAACCACAACAGGAACACTAAGATTTTAAATACTTAAATATTTTAAATAATTTTAATATGTGTACAAAAAATAACAATGATAAGTTTGTGAGGCTCATAATAACAATAAGTGATACATTTATTGATACTATTATTTTTTGTATATTAAATATTTTATAGATCTTTCAAGACACTGTCTACTGTGGTGAAAGACACTTAATATGGGTTGTTTATTTTGTATAATAATAGCTTCTAGGCTTTTAAGTCTTTCCTTTGGTGATGTGTAATATTTTGGATATTATCCACTAATATTTGTCTTATGCAGATAGTCGTATTTTGGTTGTTCCTGATGCAGTGATGTATGTATGCATGAATTGCGCTAAGTTCAGATATAGATATTCTGAATGAATATATATTATTCAAAGTCTAATTGTGGCAAGTAGCCATTTTATCATTTCAGTCATCAACAATAGCAGTCATAATGGGATTATATTTACCTTCTAGAAAGTTCCACTCATTACTCGAGCCACAGCAGAAAAAGGTCTCTAGATAATGTTAAAGGAGTGGCTTTTCACAAATGTTACACATGAGAGAAACAATCTGATATGAAATTCTATCAGTGGATTGTAAATGTGCACAGGAATGTTCAAAGCTTAAATAAATCAAGCAAATATCAGATGCATCCCATAGGTTTAAATGAAACTACAAGTCCAAAATAAATATTTTATGAAAACATTTGCATTTGATATGAAGAGTAGGAAGAGGCACTTTCATTTGCAGACTCAAATTATTGAGTTCCAGAAGTATGGTATACTTGTAAAATTCTTGTAAAAGCAGTGATAAATAATTAGGACATTGTAAACATCATACTTGTATTTGTCTGTTGATATGTATTTAATGACCAACTGGACTGGTAGCTTGCAGATTTTCAGACCATCTAGACTGATAGCTTGCAGATGTTTGGACCACCTGGACTGATAGCTTGCAGATGTTTGGACCACCTGGACTGATAGCTTGCAGATGTTTGGACCACCTGGACTGATAGCTTGCAGATGTTTGGACCACCTGGACTGATAGCTTGCAGATGTTTGGACCACCTGGACTGATAGCTTGCAGATGTTTGGACTACCTGGACTGATAGCTTGCAGATGTTTGGACCACCTGGACTGATAGCTTGCAGATGTTTGGACCACCTGGACTGATAGCTTGCAGATGTTTGGACCACCTGGACTGATAGCTTGCAGATGTTTGGACCAACTGACAGATTTCATATTGAGGTGGAATTAAATGATGGTGTTGTCAGTGTAGATGCCTACTTGGGATCTGGTTATATCAAGGAGATCAGTGATGAAAATAAAAAAAGGCATGGGACCTTTCAATACGACCTTTATTACGTGATTTGATAGGAATGATTGGATTAAATTGAACCAGCATCCAGTTATACCATAGCCCTGTAGCTTGCGCAGAAGGCCAACATATCAAACTCTGTCAAATGCTTTGGAGATATCCAGGGCAACATTGCTGTCTTACTTAATACATATTTAAACATTTCTATCTCCAATGCTAAATGGTAAGAGAAAATAAATATTAAGTAAAACTTGTAGTCAAATATTTGAATGTAATTTCTGAGTGAGCATTAAATAAAGTTACTATATTACCAATACCAAACAGTAGAAGGCAAGACATATCAACCAATCTTTGTAGCCAAATATTTGAATGCAGCTTCTGAGAGAGCATTAAATGATTGTATTTATAATCTCATTCCACCATTTAATGAAGAGAAAATTTAATCAGATAAGCTGAATAATCAAGTATGGAAGCAAATATAAGTCAGAAATGAAGAGGAAGATTAAATGTATAGAAACAATACAATGGAAAACAAAGTCTGGACCAAACTCAAACTGATTGTAGATTTCAAGAGAGGGGAAATTGTTACCATGGCAGCAGTATTGTTCATCTCATTGACTTCATCAGTTGGTTTTTCTACATTGGAATGACTGATGAAAAAAACAATGGAAATATGAAGAAATGACAGAATCTATCTATGGAATTTATGGTAAATAAACTGAAAACAAAAAAGCTCAAAGATTTATCTTAACTCAGAATTTTGCAGAAATAACTCCAATCCTTAGAGACAAGATAAACCATGAAGAGTGGAGCCATTTAAAAAAAAAACAAACTCAAAGACAAGAGATAACACATTGGACTTTTTATTTCAGTTTATTAACTGTTAATGTTTTCTTTATCTATGAAGCCTGCTTGCCTTAAGAGGCATTCTCCTTCAGTAATAACAAAAGGGACAACCCAACATGCAAATTATAAAGGGGAAACACCAAAATCAAACAAGCACAATAATTTAAATATCTGAAAAGTATTTTAACAGAGGACAGACAGTGAAACACTGATATCTGAAGGTGCATTGGTATAGCAAAAGAAGCTTTCCAAAAGCTAAGCAAAGTATTAACAAACATGAAAATTTTGTTAAAAGTGTACTGAACTGTTACATGATATTAGCCTTCCTATATGGCAGTGAATGCAGAACAATATATGAAGAGACTTGAGGCAACAGAAATGTGGTTCAACAGAAGCAGGTTGAGAATACTATATACCAAACATCAGATCAAAGCTGAAATTTTTAAAAAATGCAAACAAGAAGGAAATTTATAATTTACATCAGATGTGCATTGTGGTGCAGTGGCTATCAGCTCTGAACAAGAACTTGGAGAGCCGAGTTCAAATTCAAGTTGAATTTGTTGAATTCACTTACATGCAATTACCCTTGGGAAAGGTATTAGTCCATTTCTTCTCCCTCCAGCTATGGGTTGACAGCAGGACAGACTGGATTCTATAGCCTTGGTTTCCAATCAGTCTACCGCAGAAAATAATTGCAACCTACTGTGGGAAAACCTTATACCCATTCAATCATGTCACTTTCAAGACATGATTGCTCAAGTGTGTATCATGTATGGTGCTTAACTAACATCAGAGAGAGAGAGAGAGAGAGAGAGAGCTGAAGTCTGAGTAATAGTCTTGAAGATTACTGTGTGATATATCCTGGGAAGGAATATCAGGGAAAAGAATAGTGTAAGAGTAATACTTAACACTAAAGATAGATTAGAAGAGATTCATTATACAACAGTACAATAAACCAATAGACGTACAAGAACAATCAACGAATAGTAACAGGAATAACACCCAAGTAGAAAATGTCTTCGCCTATGGTGTATACGTCCGTCTAGTGATGTATGCTGATGTATGCCCCTAGTCACAGTCTTTTATAGACTAGACCCTAATCCATTCCGTGGTAGGATAGGATGTTCCTCTACAACACTGTGCTAACTAGTGTTTCATTTGGTATTCACTAAGCCATGCTTAGTTTGATATATGACCAAATGTGCAAGGCACCTGACAAGGATCCAACTCATTAAAGTAGTAATGGTCTGTGAAATTTGCTGACTAATTTGGTTCCTGATAATGTGTTTTGCTATTTGGACCAACAAGATCATCATGGTAAATGTATTCATATCTCAGCCATTGTACTTTCTGGCTCTCTTTCGATGTTTGTTGGATTGCTACAGTAGCTTGTTATTTCTGTAATAGTTTTAATAACAACAAAAAGATGATACTGAATAGCATGGTGAAGTAGAAGATAAAGATGAAGATGAAGAAGAAGGAAAAGACAGATGCTAATAATCATAATAGTAATGAGAAGAAGAAGAAGAAGAAGAGGATGGTGAATAGGATGGAGAAGTAGAAAATGAAGAAGATGAGGATAAAGAAGAAGGAAAAGGCAGAGGCTGATAATAATAATAGTAATGAGAAGAAGAAGAAGAGGATGGTGAATAGGATGGAGAAGTAGAAAATGAAGAAGATGAGGATAAAGAAGAAGGAAAAGGCAGAGGCTAATAATAATAATAGTAATGAGAAGAAGAAGAAGAGGATGGTGAATAGGATGGAGAAGTAGAAAATGAAGAAGATGAGGATAAAGAAGAAGGAAAAGGCAGAGGCTAATAATAATAATAGTAATGGAAAGAAGATGTTGATGGTGAACAGGATAAGGAAATAAAAAGTGAAAAGAATGAAGATGGAGGAAAAGTATTTAGTCCACATTTGTTAATTGAGCTAAAATTTTGAAGAATTAGCTATTGCTACCAGCATTGCCTATCATTAAGACTATATTAAAAAATTGATTTTGCTTCATTATCCACAAGAATAATAAAAAAAGTAAATTCAATGTGAAGAATTGGAAAGACTTTAAATTGAAAGAATTAAAACACAAAGAAACATTTAAAACATTATCTGACTTGAAATTACTAAGAATAGATTTCATTTTGATCTCAAGTTGGAAAATGATCCATTATGCAAAAATGGGAACTCTAGCAGAACTTGGATTTTCTTTTATCTGAAACAATTATCACCTACCTGTACTTGGCTTGGTTATATGAAGTCAACAGTGCATCACTCCTGCCTGTTTGTTTTCACTTGACCCGTAAACTACAAGTCTATAACTTTAAGAGGATTGCTGATGCTGCTCATACTACTATGTGCCATGTCCTTTCAGGACATGGGTGATCATGATTACTCCCAACTTCCTGTCCTCTGTATCCCTTGTTTGTTTTCTTACTATCTCACCTAATCACTGTTTGACCAACAAGCTCATTAGATAGGTTATTTGAGGTTTTCCTTTGCTCCCTTCAAAATATCATGTGAGTATTAAATATTCCAAGTACTTTTTCCTCATTGTATGGTCTAGAAATTTCAATTATCTCTTTCTCATCTAATTACAAGTGTTGCTCTTGTTTCAATATTCTCTGAAACATTGTTGCTGCTCACATGTTCAGTCCATGGTATTCTCAGCATCTTTCTGTAGAACTACATTTCTCTTGCTGACAGTCTTATCTTAATCTGTGAAGAGATTATCCTGCATTCACTACCATATAGGAGAATCGCTAATACATACCGGTACTCTTTTCTTTGTTTCTAGTGAAATTTTTCTGTTTCTTTATACTTTGCTTAGCATTTAGAAAGTATCTTTCACTATTCCAATTCACCTTCAAATTTCAGTGACACTTTCTATACGAGTCCAGGAAGCAGGTAATCAGAGCTTGTAACAGAATTTTTCTTTATTATATGTAAATTGCAATACTCTCTTGGTCTTCTTAGAGACTGGCTGCCAACCAAGGCTTGAGAGCCTAGTCACTTCACAACTAGAGTGAAAAGAGTTGGATTCATACCTATCTAAAAGGCATTTTAGGGTCAAAGAGTGCACTACAGATTAATCAGAATTTGAACTACTTGCCAAGTTCAAATTCTGACTGAACTTGTTACATTCACTATCACTCAAACAACCATTTGAAAATCCCTCCCTTATTTATATATTGGTTAAATAGCAAGGTAAAACTGAGCTCTCTAGTCTTTGTTTGCAACCAGTCTAGAAGAATAATTCTGAATTCAAAATTTTCTATATATTTCTTTATCTTTAACATAAATTATAAAAACAAAGAAATCTGTTTATTTATTTTTATTTCTGAGATGAGTAATTGTCAACATCTTGATATTATTTCAAACTATTGTTTTCATTGTGGTTGATATGGATATTATAGACATAAGGTTTCAGCCAAGTACCCTCTAGTCATCATCAGGTGTCTATTAATAGGCTGATATGGATTATCTGTTGATTATTGTGATATATCCTGTGATATCAGTTATTGTTCATTCCTGCTGGATTGGTGTATCATTACCAGATCCAAGGATTGAACTCATGACCATGAAACAGTGTGCCTATAATAACATTTATATAAACAAAGATGAGAACAGTAGTTCAGAATAATACCAAGAAACAGATTTCTTCTTTTATCTCTAAGGAGGCGAAAATATTTTTTTGAAAATGACTGACTTAACCCAATGTTTAGTCTCAGTTCAGTTGTATTAACATTGAGTATTAATAGATTTGTTTATTATATACATGCGTACTGATCACGTTTTGCCAACTGTGGGTTGCTGAAGTGATAGTTGGTTTTGAATTCAAAGTTGCCCTTCTCCTAGACAAAGCTGTAGGACCTAATGTGCCCTGTTATTCACCCATAGCTGGGGAGAGAAGAGACAAATCCATACCTTCCCCAAGGATATTTGAATGTAAATGAATGTAACAAACACAAATTCAAACATAACTCTCTGATTCCTCAATCAGAATAGAAGACTCCATAGTGTTTGAAATTGATGCAATGGCCTGTCTGCCTAGCCTGTGGTATGGCAACATTTAATTGCTGTAACCAGCAGAGAGGAATCAACAATTGACTATTTGGTTGGTCAAGGTGGTCATAGCTGTTTATTGAATTTTCATGACTCTGTATTTTAATATTTTGTCATGATTAGATCTTGTGCTTATTTTTTTTTTATTATTTAAAGCCGCAATACTTCTGTTAATCAAATAAAAGAGAATTTTTCAATTTCAAATATTCCCATACATCACTTTATTTTTTATCAAACATCAGTTTTCTTTTTTTATCTCCAATGATGAGAAAATATTTTTGGAAAATGTCTGATTTAACACAGCTTTTACAGTACTAGGTTACATGTAAGAGGAAAATGACTAAGTCTGCCTGTATATATCAAAAGGTCACATGACGAAGTTAAATCCAAGGTCACCACACTTTTCTAAATGCAGCTTGGTGATACTATTTAATCCATAGTTGGAGGTGTTATATTTAGAGCTGCCCTTTTCTAGAGTGGTTGCTACTCAAGCCTATCTGAGAGATTTTGTCCTGCTATTTATTCCTAGCTGGGGCGGGGGGAGAAGAGAAGGGTTCCTGTTACCTAATGATTTTTGGACAGAAGTGAATGTCATGAACTTGACTGGAATTCAAGCTTAGCTCTCTGATTCTTCAGTTCAAGCCACTCTCCATCATTTCATAATGTCTGTGAAATTGGTAAAATGGTCTGTCTACCTAGCCTGTGGCATGGAATATGGAAATGAGTTCCACAGGCGAGAAGTGTGAGAAAAGAAGCTGCAGGAGTAGAATTGTTGTCTGCATTTGATTGAATGGGTGGGACCCAGTTGCCAGTCTGGTTGCACGATTTATTTCTTTTATTATTTAAAATTACAGTACTCCCACTTCTGAAATACAAGAGTGAAGGGGTATCAAATAGGATTGGGGGCTGTTCCAATTTCTAAATATTTAATTCATTAGTTTGGTTTGTTTTACGGCATATCAATCCTTGGAGTCATTTAATACAGAAGCATTAGTTCCTTCCAAAACCTATTTTTGTAAGTAACATTTTTACTTTAAGAATGTTTTCATGGTAATATTTTTCATTCAAAAATTTTTATGTATATATTTCATAAAAGTCTGTTTTTATACTTTCATAGTGTACCTGTGCTTTATTGATTATGCAAAGGCATTTGACAAAATACACCACAAAGAATTGATGGAGATGCTTGGCAGCCTCGACATATTTGGGAAAAACATTAGGGTAATTTAGAAACTTTACTGGTAGCAACCTGCCTGCAGATGGACAGGTAACAAATTCAGCAGATATACAAAGATAGAAAGGGATGTAAGACAAGGGTGTGTCTTTTCACCATATCTATTTAACGTGTACAGTGAGAATATTTTGAGGATCTGAGATCTTATGCTATGTTTTGTCATCAGAGGCCACAATCTGAACAACATAAAATATGCAGATGACACAGTGCTGATTGCAGACATGGAAAAAAAACTGCAGGACCTCCTGCAGAAGATAGCTGAAGAGAGTGACAAGAAAGGACTACAAATAAACTGCAAGAAAACTGAATGCATGGTCATCAGCAAAAAGAGCTGCCCAAAGTGCCAAATATAGGTGGTGGATGTTAAAATCAAGCAGGTACGAAAATTGAAATATCTGGGAAGTGTTCTAACTGAAGACTGAAAGTGTGACACATAGATCCAAAGGCGAATTGGCATGGCGAAAGACGCGTTCCAGAAGCTGAGTAAAGTATTAAGATACAGGAAACTTTCACTAGAAGCAAAGAAAAGAATACTGGATTGCTATGTAATGTCAGTTCTTCAATATGGCAATGAATGTTGGACAAAGAGAATTTTTCTTCATCTTTAAAGAAAATTCTTATGATTCACACATATTGGAATTGTATGATTTTTTTGTATGAATATAGAATGATTACTTTTACAAAAACAAATTTAAAGGAAATTCAATCACTCAGTTCACAAGCTTGACAAACAAGATAAATAAACTTGATCAAAACAGACTATATATCAGTAAGTTAAGGGCCATACATGATACATGCTTGGATGATCATGTCTTGAAAAGAGACATGAGTGGCTGGGCAGAAGATTTTCCTGCATTAGGTTGTCATTCTGGGGGAAAAACAAATGTTATATTATTTCCTTTCTTTCTCCTCCCCTATCTTCTATTTAATCTTTCTTTTAAACTCAGTCATTGATAAAAAAATTTTCTTAAGAGCAGCTCAATTTTAATTTACTGACAATTTTTTCTGAAGTAGTGTCAGTTGAAAGGTATCTTAAGTTTTAAATGATATTCTTATACCCTGTTTTATTAATAAAATAAAGTATGATCCGTTTTAAAAAAGTATTATAGATTGGTGTGGTAATAGCAACTTGTTTTTATATATATATATATATTGATTATACTTTATAACATATTGTACAAACTACAACCTACTACAAAATTGTACATTTTGTTTCATCATTGAAAAAACTATGTCTCATTAGGTAGTTAATGTTTTGAACTTTGCAATTATTTTCGTTCTTTATTCATTTGGGTATGTCTATATATATATAGTCATCTGCAGACAGATCTGTTTTTCTGTATCACAGCTCATCAGTATGGTTAGACTCCGATTGCTTTTTAAGCCAGGATTGAAACCCGACCGAATTGGCGTCAGTCGGCGATTCTACCTCTGGGCTATGGGCGCTTGGTAGAAGAAGGAAGACTTTTTAGTGTGTATATTATCATAATACATGCCCAATAGCCAGTGTGCTCTAATTCATTATTGAATGAACTATATAAATATATATAGTTGAAAAAATAACATATTAGTTTGCTAACAAACTAGTAATAATTTATTAGTGCTGTGAAATATTTAGAGTTGTTTACATCCTGCATATTTTATATCTCTTGTGTATTTTTTTCTTTCCTTTTTTTTGTGATGACCCAGTTTATTTATCTCATGATCCCCTGAAGGGTCAGACACAATCTGAAAAAAATCTGGTCTAACATATGACAAGGCCGAAAAGAAACAGGACAGTTTATTTATTTATTTTTTTAATCGTGTCACCTTAAGCAAGGCATTCCACTGCCACTATAGTGCAGAGGGTTACATAGAGCGATTGGGTATAGGAAATGTAAGAAGGAGGGTGATAGACGACTTAGGATGTACTTAGGGAGAGAGTGGGTGTGAGTTAGTGTGTTAGGAGGTGTCTATTGACCCTACATTTGAACTCCTGGAGGTTGTAGCCGTCGGGGAAGCAAGTATGCGGTTGGGAATTCCACAAGTGGGAAGTGCGAGGAAAGAAGCTGTTGGAGTAGAAATTGCGGTTACATTTCATCGGTTTCACTGTAAAAGGGTGGGATATAGTTGCCAATCTAGTATCTCGTACAAATTCACATCTAGGGGGCACCAGTGATTTAAGTTCGTCAGAGCAGAAGCCATGAAAGTATTTATAGAAGAGGCACAGGGAAGCCACGTCACGTCGGTGAGAGAGTGACTGCAGGCAGTCAGCCAAGTTGGTCTTTGCTGTATTTTGTTGAGAACCCCGAGGAGAATAGCAGGGACACCCAACCAGATGTGGCAGCAGTACTCAATACCCGGGCGGATGGTAGATTTATATAAGTGCAAGATAGTGGGCCATTTTAATTGAAACAGAACTTTGGCAGATTATTTTATGCCGCTTATATAAAGAATTACCAGAAAAAAAACGTGCAGAGAACTGGATGTATAGTGGGTGCTGATGAACTTCCAGTTTGGCTTGCAACATCTTGACAAAAAATAAGCTTCTCTTCTTAAAATGAAAAGAATAATACTCCTAAAAAGTCTATGCTCTTCTGTTCCTAGTGGTGTTGAGATTTCTCAGTTAATAGAATATACTTCTTTATGTACAGTGTCCCTTCAGAACATAGGTGATCATGGACATCCACTTGCCCCTGACCCTTGTTGCTTTTAAAATTTTCCCTCTTGGTATCTCCCTCAAACCATCTTTCACAGCATAAATTATTTGCTGCAATGGAATTTGAATATTTTAACATTGGGGGATCAAATAAAATGTTGGAAGCTAAATGATTTTTGAAGTTTTGATAAATATCTCAAGATTCTTGAAAAAATATTGACGAAAGGTCTGTCACGTAATCATGACTTGACATCTCAACTTCAGACAATTTCTCACCAACTTGAAGGCTTCCCTCTGTCTTTTCTATAAATATTTTCATGGTAACTGTTTTTATGAACTATTTTTCCTGGTACCTTGACCACATGAATTTAAACGGGTTACTAGATTGGCATCATGATGTAGTGGATATTGGCTCAAAAATGACAAATCGAGTTTAAATTCCAGATGAATTTGTTGCATTCCCTTATGCGTAAACAACCTTGGAAAAAGTATTAATCCATTGTTTCTTCCTCTAGCTATGGGTTAAATAGCAGCACTGATTGGGTTCTATAGTCTTGGTTAG
Organism: Ascarosepion bandense; assembly: GCA_037127315.1. NCBI lineage: Eukaryota > Metazoa > Mollusca > Cephalopoda > Sepiida > Sepiidae > Ascarosepion > Ascarosepion bandense. Next base: position 159,393 of record JBBBDQ010001775.1, read on the forward strand.
CAACTGCAGAAAGTAATGGCAACTTACTGTGGTAAAATCTTTCCAGTTAGTTATGTCTTGAAAAAGACATGATCGACCAAGCATGTATCACATATGGCAATTCCCTTTGTCTGTTCTATAAATACTTTCATGGCTTCTGCTCCAATGAACTCAAGTCACTGGTGCCTCTGCAACAGGTGTTTACTCGTGCAACCAGATTGTCAAATGGGCCCCACCCATTCACAGTTAGATTAAGCAAATGCAGACGACATTTCTACTCCTGCAGCTTCTTCTCTCGCACTTCCTGCCTGTGGAACTCGCTTCCATATTCTTGCTTTCCTGACAGCTCCAACCTTCAGGAATTTAAATGCAATGTCAATACTCATCTATTAACCACTTGACTAGTTCTTTCCCCACCCCGTATATCCTTTCCTTTCTCTCCACCTTTGCAACTGTCATCACACCTGTATTCTCATCCTTCTCTTGCTCCTTTCTAACTGGTTCATCTTCCTCTTCACTCTCTTCTAATTAATCATTTTACACTTATGTAGCCCCCCCCCCCTGCACATCAGTGGCATTACTGCCTTGTTCGGGGTGATACGATAAAAAAAAAAATTAACTGACTAAATTGGCAATAAAGGTCTCACCATTTTACTTTTTAATTAGCAAAATGCTTCTATTCTAGCACTTTCTTTCCTTACACTTCTCACCTGTGGAATTCCCTTTGGATTTTCTGCTTCCCTGCCACCTACAATTTTCAAAAATTTAAATGCAATATCAGTTGCTATCTTTTGTTATTCTAAATGCTGTTCCTTTATTGTGGTTCTTCTTGACTAGAACCTTTCACTCCCTGTAATCTCCTACATCCTAGTGGCATTGTCACACAAATTTGGGTGAAGTAATTAAAAGAAAAAAAAAAGAAAATAAAAGTCAACCAGGTCACTGTTTATTTAAAAGGTCAAACTATGTCATCCTATCATTACACTACCCGCACACCCAATCTTTCTCATTGATGCTCTAAATATTTCAGCCATCAACTCCAGTGTCAAGTGGACAATGTGTCAGTTAAGTGCCATACGTGATCAAGTCTTGAAAGAGACATGACTGACTGGACAGAAGATTATCCCGCAGTAGACTGGTTGTCAGTAAGGCTATAGAACCCATTCTGTCCTGTTATTTAACCCATAACTAGAGGAAAGAGACGAGTTGATACCTTTCCCAAGAGTATTTGTGCATAAGTGAATGTAAAGAATTCAACTGAAATTTGAACTCAGCACTCCGATTTGTCATTCCAAGTTGATATCTACTGCACCACATTGTACAACGCACAACAGACAATGTGTATTAGAGCTGATTTCTGTGGAAATGGTTCGGTTTCCCCTAATCTGGACTCTCAAATAAAAGGGGGGTATCAAATTGTGATTTACTAAGAATAGCATACCTGTGGCTCAAGTATGGAGCAAACAGTGAGGATTGAACACAGTACTCAGTTGGAATTAACTGAGTGAGGCCTGATTGATAAGTATTATATCCTGTAGGGGATTTGGTAAGTGCTTGGTTGATGTGCTTCCGTATTTTACGGGTATTGCTCTCGAGATTAGTTCCCCCACAAATACAACACAATGTTTTACAATCGCGCAAAAGAAATGGAATAAGTCACAACGAACATTAAACAACAAACAATTTAATATGTATAAAATAAAATTAGCATGTGGAAACTAATAAAATACATGATGTGAAAAATTGCCTTTTGGAAACTAAAGTTTGGCAAGAAGTTAAATTTGTTTAGTGTGTAAGTTTATATTAACGGAGTCCGTAAATAAGTCATTCTTACTTACATTAAGTTCATCTCGGGTGGCGACAGCGTGTCGCATTGATGAAAGAAAGTTTGTTGGGTTTTCCTTTCACGGCCCTCTGTAGCTAGGTCATGAACTTTGGTGTGGAAGAATGACTTGGCCGGACAAAGTATCAGTTACATGCTGACTTAATGGCTAGCTTGGTGACTGAACTCTTTCTTCCTAACTGTGTGTTATTTATATACCATAATAGTGGATCAAAGAATCTTCCTAACATTTAGGTGTGAAGACATTTATTGACCAATCAGATTTGTATTTTACTATTTTGTTTTGGGGCCTAAATATTTTTTGTTAATTGACTTCCGATCCTATTTTTCTAGAATGTTCTTATTCTATGTTTTTAGCTGATTAGTTGAGAAATATAAAAATGTAATTTAAATTCTAATGCCGTTTTGATCCAAAATTTCTATAATGTTTTTATGTATTTTCTTATTGCTTATTTTAATAGAAAAAAATGTGTATCCCATAATCCCATTAAAGTCCTCAGTGTGTATCTAAGACAGAAGTGCATTTTGATTTCCAAAAATATAATAAACGAAGAAGTACAAATGAAAGGGTTTTAAGTTTTTCTGGAAAAAGAAAAATAATTACAGAACAGGTAAGAAGTAATTAAAATCAGTTCATAAGTCAATATAAAGCATATGGCATTTTTGAAATAATATTTTATCATCAAATGTAAGGCCCAATAGCCACTAATAGTATTGAGTTACTAAATAAGGTTTTTCATGGGGGTACATTGAAGGAATAAGAAGTGCTTGCAGAAAATATGTAGAATAGATAATGGTTGATCCAAGGTTTGAGTTTTGTTTAACAGCATATCAACCTCTGTGGGTTATTTAAAAAGGTGGGGTTTTAAGGTATTTTTTTAATGTTCAGTTATAGTGAAAAGGTTGATTGAGTCAGGTTTTAATGAAAATTTTTTTTGTTTTTATTCTTTTTTATTTTAAAAAACTGAAAATGTCTTCTAGTTTTGTATTAAAAAATGTTTTGCAGAGAAGAATTTTTTCCTTCAAAAATGTGTTATGGTAATAATTTTTTCTTCAAAAATGTATTGTTTGTAATATTTTCCTTCAAAAATGTACATTTTTCTATGAATGTCTATTTTTATACTTTCATAGTGTTTTGACCCCAGTTTGGAGGGTTAACTATTTGCTCATAACTGGGATCCTAACAGGTGCTACCACTCCTGGTCTTGGTGGACCTGAGAACAACACCAGTTAAGAGGTGGTGCCATGCTCCTCACAACCTCCCAGTCAGAGGCCTTGTTGCTGGATGCAGTTTACTGTCATACCCAGGAACGGTTGATCCTAGGCTTGGAGAGATTAAGATTATAATTCTGGAGAAGAATTCTGATGGAATATGAATGGAATGAGGATGAATTGACTCAGTGTATATGGCCTGGCAGGTCCTAGCTGTGAAGGTCTTGACAAGCAGAACCAAGGAATGTTGTTCAACTGAACATCCATTCATGAAAATAGCATTGAGGTAGCAAAAGGCTAGCAACTTTTGTTCTGTAGAAAAAAACAATGGAGAACAATCCATTAAAAGAAAAGGCTGCACACTCACTTTTGAACTCAGTCAAGGCTGGAAAGTTAGGATTGAGCAGACACCATTTATTAAAGAATAACGAGAATAGGGCATCAGAAATAGCAAATACAAATTGAGCAATGAAAAAGTAAAATGAAGTGATTAAGATTGTAATTCTGGAGGAGAAGCTGTATGGGTGGATCTTCCTACTTACCAATGGAATATAAGAATTAGGATGAGCTCTTTCTCAGTATGTAGTATGGTAGATTCTAACTGTGAAGGTATCAACTAGTGCTACTAAGGAATGAAACTTGTCTGAATATCTACTATGAAAATATCAATTGGGTAGCAAGAGATTAGCAACATTTCATCTGCAGGGAAAGGGTTTGTAGGGTGGAATATAATTCATGCAGTAAGATTTGTACCATAACAGAATATGCAACTAATACACAATAAACATCATAAAACATTTTTCATAGCGTACATTGCTTGCTGACATGAAAGGGGGGGGTCGAAAAAATGTGATAGAGTCTCTTAATTTGGAAAATTCTGATACGCATAACACCTCCCTTTTATTCAAGAGACAGGAATAAGCATTTCCAACTCTACTATTAAAGTATTTCAACATCTCTCTCGAGGCAACTGAATTGAAAAGAATTAAGAGATAAATAAATAAAAAAGCTTGAATATCATTAAATATTGTTGGCCAGTTCCATTAAAAACTTAAAATGTTTCTGTCAGCTGATCAAATTATTTAATATTTTTTTTCCTTTTTTGTCAGTTAATTTCATTGAAATGATTTTAAAGGATCCTCCCAGCAAAGTGACCAAAATTCAATTAATGGAGAGACATAAAAAATAGATTCATAAGACCGACATCTTGGAGACATCAGGATTATTAGTCATCCGAGTTTTTTCCAAACATATTTCTGGAAATGTCAGCTGCAATTAGAAACTCTGATGACAGCTCAGTTTTTGCCAGTTTACAAAATAGGACATTTTGTAACATCTTTTTCAGTGGTGAAAATTATTAGAGATAAAGTGACAGTAAATTTCCTTAATGCTTCAGGACTCCTCACAGTATCTGTAGTAAGTTTTCACATGAAAAGATTTCAATATATCAACTGTTATTAGAATTATTAATATTTACTTCATTTTTTTACAATATCTTCATTTACTTCATATATTACAATATCTTTATTTACTTCATATTTTACAATATCTTCATTTTTTAATTCTCCATCATATTCACAATCATTTTCTTCCAATTATTATTATTATTATTATTATTATTAATCACCTCTGCTCTTTTCTTCATTATCGTCATCTTCATTTTCTACATCTCCATCCTATTCACCATCCTCTTCTTCTTCCCATTATTATTATTATTATTAGCCTTTGCCTTTTCCTTCTTCTTTATCCTCATCTTCTTCATTTTCTACTTCTCCATCCTATTCACCATCCTCTTCTTCTTCTCATTACTATTATTATTAGCCACTGCCTTTTCCTTCTTCTTTATCCTCATCTTCTTCATTTTCTACTTCTCCATCCTGTTCTCCGTCCTCTTCTTCTTCTTCTCATTACTATTATTATTATCATAACCCAGCTACCCAGGTGCTGCTTGACCAATCCTTCCTGACCCTTAACCAGTCTGCCAAAGTTGTGTTTGTTTTGATCAGGACTGCCCATTATCACCTGACCAAATTATCTTTCACATTCAGGGGTCAAGTATGTTGTTAAGAGTGGATTCACAAGATCCACAATAGGAAGCTTAATCAGTAGAACACTGCAACACAATGGGCACCAGATATAATGTGAATTATAACCCAGGGAGGTAGTGGGGGGGTGGGGGTGCGAGTATATTGTCAGAACTGGATTTTATATGATTCACACTACGAAATATAATCAGTAGAGCACTTCAATGCCATGGGTGTAGTTCTATATATGTATATATATTGATTATATACACAATAATAATAAGCAAGTCTAAGCTGGTTACACTCTACAGTTGACTGGTATTTCAAATATACATTATTCTTGGAGATGGGGTTTACTCAATTGTCTTTTAGCAGCACGACTTTTTCAGTCCAATTGTCTTATTCACATCACTTGCCCGAATATCTTTTTCTAATGTCTTTTTCAAATCACTAGCCATAACTAACTAATTTCGTCCTGCACCCCAGTTTTATTAAACAAGCACAAAACCAGATTAGTAAAGAGTAGTTCAATTTTCCCCTCACTGTATAATTCTTGCCAGGTTGAAATGAAAATATTATCAGTTATCCATTTCAACTGAGTCTCTGGGCCCTTCACTAATGAGTGGGAGTGAACTCAACTCTCTGTTATCACTTGCTTGTCCAATTTCAACAGTCCAGTAGCACCAGACAAGAAATTCTCAGAGTCTAATTTTGATCTAGGGTCACACTTTATCAAAACAGGATAACTATTAAATTGTCCCAAAAGTTCGTAAACACTTGCAAAAAATTAAAATTTTACTCGCCAAGTAATCTAAGGTTACCAGAAAACAGTTGCAAAAAATTGAAATTTTACTCGCAAAAACAACAAAAATTATTGCTCAAAATAAAGACCATCATTTTCCAAGACTTTCTGCCATTGATCTGCAAGCTTTCGGATCTGGTCAAAGTACCATTCAGCTGGCTTCGAATCAAAGAATTCTTGACATGCTTCCTCAATGTCATCAAACGAGTCGAATCAACGGCCCTTCAGAAAGTGTGGCATTGAGCGGAAAAGGCCATAATCTGATGGAGCATAGTCAGGACTGTAGGCTGGATATGGCAGAACCTCAACGCCGTCCAGCTCTTCAAACTTCTCTTTGGTCTTCCTGGCTGTGTGTGGTTTGGCATTGTCTTACTGTATCAAAGCGCACTTTTGGTTGATCAGAGCCGGGTATGTTTGCTTCAGCTTTTCGTAGGCCCGCTCAAGTTGCTGACAGTAAAGTTCAGCACTGATGGCAATACCATTCGGAACCAACTCAAAATGCAAGATTCCTTCAAAGTTCCAAACGTACAACATGACATTCTTGCCAAATCGATCTTGTTTTGGAACCGACGGTGCCTCTTGCCCTTTCTGAACCCATCACTTGTCTCGATTGTGCTGGACCAGATAGACCCATTTCACAAGTGTTTATGAACTTTTGGGACAATCTAATATGATGACAAGAATTGTTTTACCAGAATTTAACCAGTTCAGTTACACTTCCTGACAGAAATAATTGTATTCTTCCATTTTAGTGAAATCTCTTTTTATCTTTAAAATTAATAAAAATTAATACCAGCCATCTGGAAATAGGGATACATTAGCCTCTGCCTTTTTTGTCTTCTTTATCCTCATCTTCTTCATTTTCTACTTCTCCATCGCCTTCATCGTCCTCTTCTTCTCATTACTATTATTAGTAGCCTCTGTGTTTTCCTTCTTCTTTATCCTCATCTTCTTCATTTTCTGCTACTCCATCCTATTCACTATCCTCTTCTTCTTCTTCTCATTTCTATTATTAGGCTCTGCCTTTTCTTTCTTCTTTATCCTCATCTTCTTCATTTTCTACATCTCCATCCTATTCACAATCCTCTTCTTCTTCTTCTCATTACTATTATTAGCCTCTGCCTTTTCCTTCTTCTTTATCCTCATCTTCTTCATTTTCTACTTCTCCATCCTATTCACAATCCTCTTCTTCTTCTTCTCATTACTATTATTAGCCTCTGCCTTTTCCTTCTTCTTTCTCCTCATCTTCTTCATTTTCTACTTCTCCATCCTATTCACCATCCTCTTCTTCTTCTTCTTCTTCTCATAACTATTATTATTATTAGGTTCTGCCTTTTCCTTCTTCTTTATCCTCATCTTCTTATCTACTTCTCCATCCTATTCACCATCCTCTTTTTCTTCTTCTCATTACTATTATTATTATTAGCCTCTGCCTTTCCCTTCTTCTTTATCCCCATCTTCTTCATTTTCTACTTCTCCATCCTATTCACCATCCTCTTTTTCTTCTTCTCATTACTATTATTATTATTAGCCTCTGCCTTTTCCTTCTTATTTATCCCCATCTTCTTCATTTTCTACTTCTCCCTCCTATTCACCATCCTCTTCTTCCCACCATTAATATTATCAGTAGTAGGAATATTAATCGTACAATCTAACCTGGTGAAGGAAAGAAAGAGTTAATTTCTAAATTTTAATCACCTGATGAAAGTCAGAGCATTCAATGATCAAAATGTGATTATAGCATGAGCATAAGATGAGCACAACAATCCATACAATGTATACAATCTAAATGAATACAATACCTTATGTCACAAATATAGACAAATATATCTGTAGTTTTTGATAAAATAATCTTGTTTGTTTGTAGATAAAAGTTTAAAAAAGAAAATGCCCATGAAAGTTTTTTTTTTTAATTCTGAAAATCAGAATCTCTTTTCCCAAATTTATTTATATGAGAGCTTTTCACTACAAAATCTGTCCACTGCATACAATTTAGAAAGTTTACGTGTAAAAGCACGTCACGGTGGGCCTTCAGAAAATGTTATGTTGTGGACGATGTGGCAGAATCAACCATATGTTTGTTTACTATTTAATATTGATTACTAACAAGGAACCCTACCGAAAGGCAGAGCATCTTTATTAAATCTCAATTATCTAGCCCTGTAGATGTCGTTTACATTGTTTAATAAAAAAAATTATGATATCTATCTTATATTACGTTTATATTTATCTTGTTCTAATTCAAAGTGTTCCTCTTTTAGTTTCTTAGTAATTACATATGTTATGCCCTGTAAATAATTCATAAGAGACTATTCCCTTTTGATAGCATAGAAAGACAATAAAGACTTATCAGGCATGCTACTTGGCTTCAGCGAATAAATGATTAAAGAAAGAAGGGAAGATAAAAGTGTTTAACATCTGTTTCAGTGAAATGGAAAAAATTGCCAGTTTAAAATCTGTTCATTTGTGTCCAATAATTTATGATTGTTATTGAAATATTTTGTTAAAGTTGTAAAACCCAAATATTTAACAGATACAAGACAATGCTTGATTTTAGTGAGAATATAGAAATAATGAAAGGAAATAAAAAGTCTTTAAAATAAAAATCCAATTACAAAAAAAAAACCATTCTTTTTCAATTATTATTCAGAGAAATGTACATAAGACAAAAAGAAAGAGACTTAACATCTATGAGAAAAGACACAATTTGATTTCAGTGAGAAAAAGAAAAAAAAAGACACATAAACACAAACATACAGTTCCAGTGACATTCTTTCTTCCTCCCAAGACATCAGCAGTTGTGAATATCAGTCAATCTCCTCTGCATATTTCACGCATTTTTCAAGAAAGAAAAATTCACCTATCTCACTTGACAATAATAATGGCGGATATAAATGGCTCATTATATTATAGATTATTATTATTATTAGCCTCTGCCTTTTCCTTCTTCTTTATCCTCATCTTCTTCATTTTCTACTTCTCCATCCTATTCACCATCTTCTTCTCATTACTATTATTATTATTAGCCTCTGCCTTTTCCTTCTTCTTTATCCTCATCTTCTTCATTTTCTACTTCTCCATCCTATTCACCATCCTCTTCTTCTTCTTCTTCTCATTACTATTATTATAATTAGCCTCTGCCTTTTCCTTCTTCTTTATCCTCATCTTCTTCATTTTCTACTTCTCCATCCTATTCACCATCCTCTTCATCTTCTTCTCATTACTATTATTATTATTAGCCTCTGCCTTTTCCTTCTTCTTTATCCTCATCTTCTTCATTTTCTAATTCTCCATCCTATTCACCATCCTCTTCTTCTTCTTCTCATTACTATTATTATTATTAGCCTCTGCCTTTTCCTTCTTCTTTATCCTCATCTTCTTCATTTTCTACTTCTCCATCCTATTCACCATCCTCTTCATCTTCTTCTCATTACTATTATTATTATTAGCCTCTGCCTTTTCCTTCTTCTTTATCCTCATCTTCTTCATTTTCTAATTCTCCATCCTATTCACCATCCTCTTCTTCTTCTTCTCATTACTATTATTATAATTAGCCTCTGCCTTTTCCTTCTTCTTTATCCTCATCTTCTTCATTTTCTACTTCTCCATCCTATTCACCATCCTCTTCATCTTCTTCTCATTACTATTATTATTATTAGCCTCTGCCTTTTCCTTCTTCTTTATCCTCATCTTCTTCATTTTCTAATTCTCCATCCTATTCACCATCCTCTTCTTCTTCTTCTCATTACTATTATTATAATTAGCCTCTGCCTTTTCCTTCTTCTTTATCCTCATCTTCTTCATTTTCTACTTCTCCATCCTATTCACCATCCTCTTCATCTTCTTCTCATTACTATTATTATTATTAGCCTCTGCCTTTTCCTTCTTCTTTATCCTCATCTTCTTCATTTTCTACTTCTCCATCCTATTCGCCATCCTCTTCTTCTTCTTCTCATTACTATTATTAACCTCTGCCTTTTTTCTTCTTTATCTGTATCTTCCTCAGTTTCTCCCTCTACATCATAATTATTTTGGGGAATCATGGTCACACACATCCTGAAAAGACAACATCCATAGAAAAAAACCAGCATGACAAATATGAGCAAATGGATGGAGGAACAAGTACCACAAAGACAAACAGATGTCATAAAGGAGTAAGCATTGTTGAAAGTAACAAATGAGAAAAGGCTGTGGAGAGTCATGTTTATCCATGTTCTGAAAGTACATAGTGACAGAGAGAATAACTGACTTGACAGATATGAGCAAATGGACAAAGGAACAAATACAACAAAGCTATGTTGTCATAAAGAGAAATGATTACTGTGTGTAGCTAAAGAAAGAAAGCTGTGGAGTGCTATGCTCATGCTTGTTTTGAAAGGACATGGTGTAATGAGAAAGAGAGAAACTTACTTGAATAAACTGAGTAAACAGAGGAAGAAACATGTCATAAAGAAGGAACTTGTTTGTTTTTGTTTTATGGCATATCAATGTCATCGGGTCATTTACTGCCAACTAAATTGTATTTATTTATTGCTGGTAATACCTTTTTCTTTCAACAATATATTGTTGTTGTTTTATATAAGTTTTGTGTTTAGTAATACTTTTTTCTTTTTCGAGTATCAAGATTCATTGGGATTTGTTTTTAAGGGCGGGGTCCCCAATTCCTACCCTGTTATTTAACCCATAACTGGAGGGAAGGGATGGCTTAATACCTTTCCCAAGGGTACACAGTGCTTAAGTGAATGCAAAGTATTCAACTGGAATTTGAACTCGGCTCACCGATTTCTTTTTCCGAGCCAATATCCACTGCACCACAATGCATATCCATCACTAAATGCTTACAGCACCTGATATTCCCAAGCGGTCACCCATCTAAGTACTGACCAGGCTCAACGTTGCTTAACTTCGGTGATCGAGCGAGAACCAGTGTATTCAACATGATATGGACTTAAGCAAAGAAGGAAGTATTCTTGAGAGTGAAAAGGCAGGAAATTGTTGAGAACTATGTTCACCAATGTTCTAAAAGATTATGTCACATAGAGAGAGAAAAAGAGAAAAAAATTATGTCTGTAATTTTAGTTAAAGATAGAGGAACAAGTACCAAAATAAAAAGCTGTGGAGAACCATGATTGGCTGAGAGACATGGCACACAGAAAGATTTTTATGCCTTCTGATACAAAACAGTGATTGAGTGTTTTCATTCTAATCTGCTCGTATAATGTTCTTTTAGCATTTCTCATACTTTCCCTGAACTGTTACATAATATCTGTCAGTTCTTCCATATGGCAGTGAATGCTGAACCGTCTTATCACAGAGGAAGAAGATAATTGAGGTGACAGAAATATGGTTCTACAGGATGCTGATAATATTATGAAATGAACAACAAAGTTTTAAGGAAAATAGAAACAAAAAAAAAACAGTTATATTTTGGATCACAAAGAGATAGTTAAAATTTCTCAGGCACGTAACGAGGAAAGAGTACTCAGAGAATTGAACACTGAAGGACAAAAAAACTCTGGTATATTAGAATTTTTATTAACATATAGATGTTCTTGTAGTTTCTATTCTTTTGGAAGAACCCATCTCTTCAACCGCACATAACTGAAAGCCATGTTGACAGGTCGATATCTTGGATTTGGCGGAAGAGAAAAAAGTATTCATTGACATTTAGATCATCACAATCACAAAGGGCGAAACTGAATTTTTATTTTAGCAACACTTTTTGGCATTGGATTCCTTGCTGATCCTGCCAAGATGTCAGGTCAATTCCAAAGAATCCTCATATGTTGGGCTTAGAATTTTTTTTTTTTTTGTAGAAATCAGTATGGTATATTTGATAATATTTAGTGACAGAATAAATGTTTTAATGCTTGATGCACTGATCTTTTGTCTCTTTCTGAAAGTCAGTCCAAAGAGAAAAAAGAGGATGCAGTCAAAGCAATTCATAATGTATTGCTTCCCTGACAGCTACAATCTCCAGGAGTTTAAATGTAAGGTTAATAGACACCTAACACACTAACTCGCATCCATTCTCTCAAACACTATTCCCATCTACCCAACCCTCAGCCTCGGTATCCATACCTGTCTATCACCCTCCTTCTGACATTTCCTATATCTAACCACTCTTTCTCTTTACCTTCCCATATATAACCCCTTGCGAAATAGTGGCAGTGGAATACCTTGCTTGGGGTGAAATGATTAAAATAATAAAAAAAAATCTCATGAAAATAACATTGATTTTATCATAAGTAAAGTAATGATGGCACTAGGTCACAAAGAGAGTGAAAGAGAATGAGAGATGAAGTTAGGAGAAAGGGCAATAAAGAAACCGGGTTCAAAAAGAGAGAAGAAGGTGATTAGAACTGCATTTCAATTTTTGAAGATCATAAATGGCTGGCAAAGCAAGAAACTAAAAGAGACTTCCACAAGCAAAAAGTGCAAGAAAAGAAACTATTAGAATAGAACAGACGGCTGCATCTAGCTATTTCAATAACAATAAACATTAAAATGGTGAGACCTAACTTCCAGTCTAGTAGCACACTTAAATGTATTCAGTTGGTACATCAAAGAGGAAAGTTCATCAGAAAAATTGCAATGAATATATTTATGAATACAGAGAGGGAAGCCACATCATTTAAGACAAGTGGTAAGATAGTGGTAAGGATGTGCGTCGTGGTGCAGTGGATATCGGCTTGGAAAGAGAAATCGGGAAGCCGAGGAGCCGAGTTCGAATTCCAGTTGAATCCATTGTATTCACTTACGCGCAAATACCCTTGGGAAAGGTCTTAATCCATCTCTTCCTTCCAGTTATGGGTTAAATAGCAGGACAGATTGGGTTCTATAGCCTTGGTCGGCAACCAGTCTACCGCAGAAAGCAAATGCAACCTACTGTGGGATAATCTCCTGCCCAGTCAGTCATGTCTCTTTCGAGACATGATCGCCCAAGCGTGTATCACATATGGCACTTAACTGGTAAGACAGAGATTTCTTGTTAATGACATTATTTATTCTTCTTTGCAAGCAGAAACAAGGGAAACATTTTCTGCACAATTTAAAGGTAGATCTTCATTGCTTGTTTAACAAACACTGCCTTCAAGTTATAAAAAAGCTCAGCAGAGATCAAAGCTTATTCTTTATGTGTAGTGTCCCTTCAAAGCAGAGGTGATCATGACCCTCCACAATTTCCTATCTTTCATAACTGCTAATCAATTTTGTTTTTTGTTGTTTCTTTTAAACCTTGTTCCACCATCCATTTAATCACGCTTGCTAGGTAGGGTAAGGGTCGTTTTCCTGACCCTCATGCTTTCATTTTGTTCTATCACATTTTCCAAGCCCTCTTTCCTCATTATGTGCTTTGGGAAAATTTAAAAAATGGTGACGTATTTATGTGTGGGTCAAAACATGGCTATGTATTTATGTACGGTTGCCAACCAAGGATATAGGGCCAACAAAACAGAAAAATTCAGAAACAAAGAAAAGAGTGCTGCATTGTTACATAATGTCAGTCCTTCTTCACAATAGGGAATGCTAGACAATCTCCTCAGTGATGAAGAAGAGACTTGAGACAACAAAAATGTGGTTCTACAGAAGGATACTGAGAACACCATGGGTTGAGTATGCTGGTAATGATGCAATTTTAGAGAAAATGGAAACAAAAAGAGAATTTATACTTGGCATCAGGAACTTCATCTGTCTCTCTGAATCACCTCACCGTATAAGTTGAATAAGTCTGGTGTGGCAACACCTCCTTGTCTTACACCCATTTCAATCTTTGTATATCTGCTGAACTCATTTCCTGTCCATATGCAGAGAGTTTGCTGCCAGTAGACGTTCTTGATAAACTCTAAGGTCTTTCCTGAATATGCCTAGGTTGCTGAGCAGTTCTATCAAATTTTTGTGGTGTAAGGTTAACTTATTAAAAACAAGGTTTTTACAGAAACAGCAAATTATTTGTAGAACATTTTCAACAAGAAATATGCAGATAGAATTTTTTCAATATCACTCTATATTTCTGAGATGCTGTATTGCAACTATTTATATTATTGGCATTATTCACCTTTAATTCCCAAGGACACATGAATAAAAGCATTGGTTGAGTAATCCAAAAATAAACAAAGAATTCTGCATTCAATATCTGGCAAAAAAAAAAAACAAACAAAGAAAGGGCATGGCACATGGAATTAGAACAATCTATTGCCGTAGATTAAACAAAGATTTGGTTCCCGATTTCAATGTCTACATTATTTACATTGTTCAGACTGTTGTAGGGGCGAGAAACCTCAAACTCTTTATTTCAATCCTTGGGGTATATCATTCTCATTAAAATTTCATGGCACTTCCAATACCATGTAGTTATCTCTCTTTAACTTAACCCTAAGTTATTGGTTCACCAATGCTGTACCCTGGTATTGAACTTACAACTATTTGGGTCGAGTCACTGGAGCTAATCAATGCCTATATCCACCTAATGTCTCAGTAACCATTTTTTCCAGAGCTCATATTGCAATCTTTGACACTTATGATTTTCTGTAGCACTTTATCTTACTGGTTCCCATATTGTATTCATGTCTACGTTCAGCCAGCTTAGGAAATTTTTGTGGCCTAATATATGCATTGATCCCTTAAGTTTAAGCAGTTTCCAGTGGTATTCTCTATCAATCATTTTAACTTCATCCCATAGATGATTTCCATTCTCTCATCATATGTGATCAGCTGCACCTGATTTTTCTATCTCCCCTCATGTTATAACCTTGCGATGTACTTGAAACCTTGCCTTAAGTGGACGGCCTGTTCCTCCTTTATATTTCTTTCAGTTTTATTTACGTTATAGCAATAGGCATTATTTAATAAACAGATTTTTTTGGCAGTAGTCAAAGGTTAACATTTTTCAGTTTGTATTGTTTGAGGATGTGTGTTGTAGTGCATTGGATATCGGCTCAGAACGAGAAATCGGGGAGCCGAGTTCGAATTCCAGCTGAATTCATTGCATTCACTTATGCACAAATACTCTTGGGAAAGATATTAATCCGTCTATTCCTTCCAGTTATGGGTTAAATAACAGGACTGATTGGGTTCTATAGCCTTGGTCGACAACCAGTCTACTGCAGAAAGCAATGGTAACCTACTGTGGGATAATCTTCTGCCCAGTCAGTCATGTCTCTTTTGAGACATGATCACCCAAGCGTGTATCACATATGGCACTTAACTGACTGACCGATTGTTTTAGTAGTGAATGCGTAGACAATGAATAACAGCTCAAACTGAAAAACTGTAGATCCAATTACAAATTACAGTTGAGATCTTTACGTTCACTTCTGTACAAATACCCTTGAGCAATGTATAAATATATCTCTCTCTCAATCTATGGATAAGATAGCAGGACAAACTTGGCCCTATATCCTTGACTGGCAATCATACTTATATACATATTCATGTTTGTTTGTTCATTTTTTTTTTTGTTGTTGAAGCAGAATTGTGATTAATCTTGCACAAAGCAATGTGGGTCATTGTAATAATGATTTGAAGCAAGATTTTTGCAAGGCTAAATGCTCTTCCTGAAACGTGCAATCCAAGTACACTGAGTATTCTTATCAAGATACCATCACTAGGAAAGTGGCTGTTTAAGGCTTGAGACCCCATCCTAGCCAGTCTAGAAGAAGAAAAACTCTGGATTTAAACCAGGCTGGAGAAGGTTCAGCTATGCAAGGCTATCTTACCAATTTTTTTTTAATCATTCATTCATTTTTTATGGCTTCTCAACCCTTTGTAGGTTACTTAATGCCAGCAAATATTTTTAGATTGTAAAAATTTTACTTTTTTGAGATAACGGTTTAGTGATACAAGTCTTACTAATTAACTCATAGCTGGGTAAGAAGAGGCGGATTCATACTTATAAGTGAATATAACAAACCGAGTTGGAATTTGAACTCAGTTCGCCAATTAATAATTTAAGGCCATTATCTATAAACATGTGGCATTTAGAAGGCTGTAGTGGATGAGTTAATTGATTAAATTATATTGGTAAATATTTGTTGAGAAATAGGCTGCCTGATGAATTAACAATTTCCACTAACATTAAAATTACAATATTCAACACACACAGAATAAAAAACAACATGAGAAATAAGAATAAATCCTTTTTTTGATAGCAAACAATAGCCATTTTATATTTAGTAAGACATTCCCCCACTGACGAAATGTGGCCTCCCTTTGTCTGTTCTATAAATACTTTCATGGCTTCTGCTCCAATGAACTTAAGTCACTGGTGCCTCCTCAACAGGTGTTTACTCGTACAACCAGATTGGCAACTGGGTCCCACCCATTCACAGTTAGGTTAGCCAAATGCAGACGACAATTCTACTCCTGCAGCTTCTTCTCTCACACTTCCCACCTGTGGAACTCGCTGCCATATTTTGCTTTTCTGACGGCTACAACCTCCAGAAATTTAAATAAAATGTCAATACTCATTTATTAAACACTTGACTCAAGCTCTTTCCCCACCCCATATATCCTTTCCTTTCTCTTCACCTTTGAAACTGTCATCAAACCTGCATTCTCAACTTTCTATTGCTCTTTTCTAACTGGTTCGTCTTCCTCTTCACTCTCTTCTAATTAATCTTTTTACACTTATGTAGCCCCCTGCACATCAGTGGCATTTCCGTCTTGCTCAGAGTGAAACAATTAAAAAAAAAAAATACTAAGAAATTTGTATTGATTAAGATTTCTGAGTGGATATGAATTGTTTATGTATTAAATTTGTTAAAGTAATAATTAAACAGTTTTGTGTAGTAGTATTTTTGTAATGTAAATTGTAAGAGTTTGCTTACAAAGTTGTCTTCCTTTGACCATAATCTTTAGGGAATAAATAAAAATGCTTTATGGAATGCTGGATGAAAATTTGTTCTATTGTTGAGAACTTTAACTGTATAGTTAATGAAATCCAGGGAAAGAAAATGTTCTATAGATTCTGGATGAATATAAGTCTTGTGATCGAGAACTTCCACTGTGTGGTGAATGAATCCAGTCAATGATGAGTAAGTAAATTGAAGTTTGCTTCATGCTAAGAAATTTTAACTTTGCAATTTCAAAAGTATAAGTGACATAAAGTACTTTGTCACTTGTTTATCCATCATGTAATTCACTGGTAAATTTGTGCTCATGCATTATATTTATTTCAATTATTGGTCACGTGATCAGATCAAGAACACGTTTCGAGATTTTGATGATCTTTTGAGTTTAAACATGTTTGCATAGACATTGTTAGGACTTTGAGATAAATTGACTAATCAGAAACAATTATTTTAAGACTTGAGTCTGGAGCCTGCATTGTGTTTAGCTTGCACCAAATCTATAACTAGCACATGAAAATATACAGTAGAAATGTTTTAATACTTATTGTCCAATAAGGATGTAGTTAATTCACAATAATATGGTGATTGGTTCTGATCCACTGGCATGCAGAGGTTAAGCTCTACAAAACTTTAATGAACTAACAGAATGGCTACATTTTATATCTGGAGAGTGACAATCAAGGGAGATTAATCAAAAGTCAAAGGGAGATTAGTAGAAGACATGTTTTAAAGTAATAAAATACTCATTGATGGAGATATATTCTTTATATTTTCTCTGAAGAAAAAAGTAGTTTTCAGATGAACAACTGATAATAAAAATGAGGCAAGAAATAGATTTAATTTTCTAGAGATTTTGCTTTCATAATCAGCACATATTTTTTTACTCCCCACAAATCCCAAAACTAACCCCCTTCAAATTCAGGTCAGCTGAGGGAAAAGATCAATATAAATTTGTGAGCCTATATGAAATTTTTTTTTTGCCCAACAAAACTGACTTCATAGAGATTGGTTGGTCAGTTGAGAAAAATATAAATGCAAATTTGTGAGCCTATGTAAACATCTTTAGACCAATGAAAACCTCGTTTTCATAAGAATTACCCATTGAGGCTAGGAAAAAAAAAAGCAAACCTATATGAAACACTTTTTATATAAAAATAAGGAAAAAAATTAAATCAACAAGAGAAGAGTGACTGAAGTCATCTGAAAAGTTTTGTTTCTGTTCATGCATCCAATATTCAGATTTTAAATAGTGTCAAATTAGTCACTAATTATATTAACCAGCTATGGCTATATCATGTTGAATGCACCGGTTCCCGGCCGATCACCGAAGTTAAGCAACATCGAGCCTGGTCAGTAGTTAAATGGGTGACCACTTGGGAATACCAGGTGCTGTTAGCGTTCACGGATGTGCGTTGTGGTGCGGTGGATGTCGGCTTGGAGGGGGAAATCGGTGAGCCGAGTTCCAATTTCAGTCGAGCACACTGCACTCACTTGCGCACTAGTACCCTTGGGAAAGGTATTAATCCGTCCGTTCCCTCCAGTTATGGGTTAAATAACGGGGTAGGACTTGGGACCCTGCCCTTAAACAAATCCCAATGAGACTTGCTCCGTCAGGGAGGAAGCCCGCTCAACCCGACTAGGGTGAATGCGGCATACATACATACATACAGGGTTGGGCGCAGGGCTAACAACTCTGCCCTCAGCAACAAAAAGTTGCTGCCCGATGCACCAATGGGTGTGATGGCTAAATGATGATATTAATCAGCCTTAACCAAGCTCCTTGCATTTTAAAGAACTTTATTTCAACAATCCAAGAAAGCTAAGTATTTCAAACAATTTCTCTTTATTTACTTTTGAATATATGCAACCACATAACTCTTCTTTGAACCATAAACTCTCTCAGCTTTATTTTAAACATTCTTGAATGCTATTTTGTGAGATGATTCAATCCATGATCGTTTTTCATGAAAAGATGTTGAAACTGTAGTGTTCAGAATTTTACTGTGTGTTCTTTGTGGAGTTACCATTATGCAGACTCCATGTTCCTAGCATGTGATCACCAAAATATAGAGTGCATCGACCATGCTTGGTACAAGGCCACTTCCAAACTTAATTGACAATCCCCGCATTTTGAAATATCATCATGTTGTTGAAAAAGTAAGTGGAATTTTGTTTGCTGAACATTAACATAAATGTGTAAGAAAAAGAAGACGAATGTTCTTATGAAACTATGAACTTTATGATTTATTTTCCTGAATTGAGCTACTGACACAACTTCAAGCTTAAATTCTTTATCTTGTTTTCTTAAAATTACTTGTGTGCATCTGACTCTATTAACCTTCTTGGTGTGTATAAATCAATTGTTCATTTTAACCCTGAAGTCTTACATGACTATAAATTAAAGACTTTCTTTGTACACTTGTGGGCTACACTTCAACAGAACATGGTCATTTTCAACCTTCACTAATTTCTAATTCAAAATGTTTGGTAGCAATCCTTATTCAAATAAAGGGTGAAAAATGTAGATACCCTTTGAATTATATAGAACTTATGAAGATATTTTCTTTCTCTTTTAATCTGAGATGATCCCGTATATTTAGAGGTCTGTAATTTTTCTCTGGCCAATGGCTGAAACGGTTCAGTCTGAATCCAGAGAATGTGGAAGCAAAAGAAAACAAGGCTAACAAGAAAGAAGAGTTGTGAATGGCTATGGCAAATTGATCAAGCAGCAGGAAGGAAAGCATAAAATGATTGTGCTAATTAGCAATTAGCTCCTTCCTCAGTGGAGAATTTAAACATCTATAACTTGCATCCCATTTTATCAACCTTGCCTGCTAGGAAAGTACTGTAGGGTTGGGCACGAAAGAAAAAAACATTCCTTACCTTCTATGATTTTTATATTGAATTACCTTCTAACTCTACAGGATTGGTAATTTTGTGGGCTGGGGTTACAAGCTGAGAGAACAATTGCTTAGAGAGTGTAATATATAGCTGTGTTGGGAACAGGAAGTTAGAGGAAATAGATAATTAGAAAGAACAAAGAAAGGATTGGATTCTGAAGTCATTGATGGACAAGCTTAAATACATTTAGAGTGCCCTGAAAACATAAAATCCAAGTACAACCCCCCACCGATCCAATTTTTATTTTTATCCTAATCACTTCCATGTATTTTTCTTTTGGTGAATCAATAACAAACTGATAACAATTTAGGACTTATCTAATTTATTTTTAGACTTTTCCTTTTCCTTTCATATATTTTAGGATCAGTTATTGTCTGGTGTTTTTCCAGAACTTATTTCATTTCAACCAGAGCAAGGTGCTAAAGCCACTAAAACATTACATTGCTTTCTTTTGCTTCCACATTTCCTGGATTCAGACTGAACTGTTTCAGCCATTGGCCAGAGAAAAATTACAGACCTCTAAATATACAGGATCATCTCAGATTAAAAGAGAAAGAAAATATCTTCATATGTTCTATATAATTCAAAGGATATCTTCATATGCTCTATATAGTTCAAAGGGTATCTTCATATGTTCTATATAATTCAAAGGGTATCTTCATATGTTCTATATAGTTCAAAGGGTATCTTCATATGTTCTATATAGTTCAAAGGGTATCTTCATATGTTCTATATAGTTCAAAGGGTATCTTCATATGTTCTATATAGTTCAAAAAGTATCTTCATATGTTCTATATAGTTCAAAGGGTATCTTCATATGTTCTATATAATTCAAAGGGTATCTACATTTCTGAGTGTGAATGATTGATGTATCTGTGTTTTACAGATCATCAACCTTTTGCATGGTATTTAAAGCCAAAAAATGGTTTTAGATTATAGGAATTGTTTTGAGAAATAATGATTTACTGATACAAGTCACACTAATTAACCCACAACTGGGGGAGAAGAGGTGGATTCATATCTTTCCAAATGGTATAAGTGAATATAACAAACATGACTTAAATTGGAACTTGGCTCTCTGATCTACAATTCCGAGCTCTTATCCATTACATCAACCATCAAGCCTTCAGCAACTAGTATTCCCAAGCGGTCACCCATCTAGCCAGTGAGCATGCTTGATGTTGCTTAACCTTGGTTATCATACCAAAACTGGTGTTTCAACTTGATATGGTGTGAGCCACTGAAGGTGAAAAAGAATGAGAAGAGCTTGAGTTTTGTTTAACGGCATATCAACCTCTGTGGGTTATTTAATGCCAAAAAGGTGGGGTTTTGAAGTTCTTTTTTTTTTTTAATATTTGCTTTTAGTGAGAAGGTTGATTTAGTCAGATTTTAATAAAAATTTATGGTTTTTGTCCTTTTTCATTTTAGAAAACTGAAAATGTCTTCTAGTTTTGTATTCAAAAATGTTTTGTTGAGAATATTTATTTTTCCTTCAAAAATGTGTTATGGTAATAATTTTTTCTTTCAAAAATGTATTTTTGATAATATTTTTCTTTCAAAAATGTATTTTTGATAATATTTTTCTTTCAAAAATGTATTTTTGATAATATTTTTCTTTCAAAAATGTATTTTTGATTATATTTTTCTTTCAAAAATGTATTTTTGATAATATTTTTCTTTCAAAAATGTATTTTTGATTATATTTTTCTTTCAAAAATGTATTTTTGATTATATTTTTTTTCAAAAATGTATATTTTTCTATAAAAGTCTGTTTTTATGTATATATTTCTATAAAAGTGTTTTTTATACTTTCATTGCATTTTGATTCCAGTTTGGAGTCAAACTATTTGCCCATAGTTGGGACCCTAACAGGTGCTACCACTCCGAATCAGGGTGAACCTGAGAACAACAGCAATTAAGAGGTGGTTTCATGCTCCTCACAACCTCCCAATCAGAGGCCTTGCTGCCAGATGCAGTTTACCGTCATGCCCAGGACCAGAATTAGAAGACTTTAGTGAGGATAAAAGACAATAGAAAAACAGGATTCAAGAAGATACAATATGGCAATTGGCATTAATCTTTGACAATTGTAGGCGGTAAGAAACCAGAAAGTGATCAGGTGATGAGAAGTGTGAGAAAAGAAACTATTAGAATAGAACATATAGTTGAATCTACCTAGTTCAACAGTAAAATGGTAAGACCTAGTTGCCATTCTAGTAGCTTCATTAAATTCATGCAGTTGAGGCAACAAGAAGGAACAATTACCATGAAAATATTTATAGAAAAGATAGTGGGAAGACATGTCATGTTTGTGAGAAAGTAACTGAAATTGAGATGCCAGGTCAGGATCTATTATATTACAAGTGCTTCTTTGAATTTTCTACCTCTATGTTTACATTTTCATGTACAAAAAATTCCTTTTTATAATTATAGATTTTATAAGCACAGAATGGTTCATTGACAAGGCCTTTTCAAGATTTTCTTTCCTATGATAAAATTCTTTCTGGGTACCTGACAATTGTAGAAATCTATAATGCTGTAAAACATGTTATGGTAAGCTGGTTGATACGGGGCTGCGATATGACAAAGGTCATGTTGACCTTCTTTGATTTTTTTAAAGTGTTTTCTTTTTATTAATGATAATGAAAAAACATATATATATATATATATATATATATATATAGTTTAATCCTCACTGGGTGTGCCACAATGCTTAGTAAATCAATATACTATCAGGCATAATATATTTAACCATGCATGTCCTAAAGCTAGTAGCAAATTTTTAGTCTAGGTGCGTGCGGAATACTGACCATATTCAGTTGGGTTGCCTATTGAAAAAGTCTGTTGTTTATTTAGACCCAAAACTTCTAGTGACATAGGAGTAACAACACTGAAGACACACCTAGATTTGGCACTTAAAGGTGTATTCTTAATAATAACCAAGCATGAAGATTATATTTTTGTGTAGAGTGTTTTGTTTAAAAATTTTCTTTTTAAAATATCTAACTTACTTATTTCTAAAATAAAAGCATAAAAAAAAATTTAAAATTAATTTCACCTCCTAATAATCTGGACATCACCTACTAAGAAATATATTCCTTATATTGTTACACACTATTTTATTTCAAACCTATACCTACTCCATATATTTAAGTTACCAAAACTGTGTCTGGGGGATTGAATACATTTCTTTTCTTTCTGCGACCTTCACATTCTCCAAGCCCTCCTTCCTCACTATATGTCCCAGAAACTTTAGCTGTCTTTTCATGACATTAAACATCAGTTTCCTTTTGATTTCCATATTCTCAAAAATTTCCTTGTTGCTCATATGTTTGGTCTGTGGTATCCTCAGTATCCTTCTGTAGAACCACATTTTGGCTGCTTCAAGTCTTTCCTTCATCTTTAATGAGATTGTCCAACATTCACTATCATATTAAAGGACAGGCATCATATAACAGTACAGTACTCTCTTCTTTGTTTCCAGCAAATCTTCCTTGTTAAATTATGAAGAATTCTTTTGGAAATTATAAATGACTAAATTGATGGATGCTTATCTCAAACAATTTCCATACTGCTTGCCTTCATGTGAAAACTATCTTAGCTGTTGGGAGATTTTCCCTTGAAAATTAATCCTGAAGTTAATCTGTTAGGGGAATAGAGTCAGAGATAATCTTATATGCTATTTATTTTTTTCTCCTTATCAAAGATTAAGCAATAATAATATCACAGATTAAGCAATAATAATGCTGACAAACTTTTAAAGGAGGATTAGAATTCTTCCGTTGGGAGTTATTGTCCTAACAATGACTAGGCTTTGATTGTTCTTTTAAGCTTCAGAATCAAA
Organism: Ascarosepion bandense; assembly: GCA_037127315.1. Lineage (NCBI taxonomy): Eukaryota > Metazoa > Mollusca > Cephalopoda > Sepiida > Sepiidae > Ascarosepion > Ascarosepion bandense. The sequence goes on from JBBBDQ010001775.1 coordinate 182,848, forward strand.
GTTCTACTTTTAGCATCAGCACAATACAAATTCTACAAGGTAACCAAAAAAGTTCTTTCCAATTTTAAAGGAATACAAGAAAATGCTTCACAGTATGTGTAACTTATATTTAGTCTTCGAAGTAATCACCATTGGCATCCAGCACCTTCTGCCAATGTATCTCAAGCTCTTCAATGCCCTTGCGATAGAAGTCGGGGGGTTTTGATGCAAAGAAGTCTGGGAGGGCTTTGCGCAAGTCTGCTTCATTAGTGAAGGATTTCCCACGAAGATGATTATCCAGGGAGCGGAAGAGGTGGTAATCGGATGGTGCAAGGTCTTTATGTAGAAGTGTCAATGAGTACTTTTTTTTTTCTTCTTAGATTTCCCAAATGTAAAATTATATCATTTCCTTTATTGCTTCAACTGACTGCGTCCCAACAACAATATTAACAACCTCAGTACTGGACATTTTGGCTCTCTTCGTCTAACAATTTACTTCTCCATTTAAATTCCCCAACAGTGCACTACCGTTACTCTCCATAGTAGAATGACTAATGTTGACTCCGGTTGAGTTCACCTTGCCGGATGTGCATTGTGGTGCAGTGGATATCAACTCGGAACAACAACTCTGGGAGCCGAGTTCTAATTCTACTTGAATTCCTTGCATTCATTTATGCACAAATACCCTTGGGAAAGGTATTAATCCGTTTCTTCCCCCCAGTTATGGGTTAAATAATAAGACAGATTGGGTTCTATAGCCTTGGTTGGTAACCAGTCTACTGCAGAAATCAATGGCAACCTACTGCGGGATAATCTTCTACCCAGTCAGTCATGTCTCTTTCAAGACATGATCGCCTAAAGCGTGTATCACGTATGGCACTTAACTGACTGACTGATAGTGGATACTAGTATTTGAAATAGATTTCCCTTTTATACTTTCTCACAAGTGTGTGTGTGAAAGGTTAGAATTTTCCCTCAGAGATAATAATTTTACTGCCTGTTTTGTAATAGGCTGTTAGAAGTTAATGTATGAAATGTGCATACAATTATTACGGAAATTTGAAAACATGCAAAAGTATTTGTAAAAATGCATTTTTTAAATTATATATATTCAAAAGACCAAGTACAGTTTACACTCCTTCTGGTCTTTTGAACAGGAGTAGAGGTTTATCCCTATTTAGGGTTCTGTTGAGATATTTTGTTAATTTGTGTGTGTCTAGGTTTACTTTGGTTTGGTTGTTTTGTTTTGTTTTTATGGCATATCAACCTCAGTAGGTTATTTATTGCCAACTAAATTTTATTTATTTATTTATTGCTGGTAATACCTTTTTTTTTTCAACAATTTATTGTTGCTTTTATAAGTTTTGTGTCTAGTAATACTTTTTTCTTTTTGAGTATCAAGATTCATTAGGATTTCTTTTTAAGGGTGGGGTCCCCAAGTCCTACCCTGTTAGTTAACCCATAGCCGGAGGAAAGGGATGGATTAATACCTTTCCCAAGAGTACCAGTGCTTAAGTGAATGCAGGGTGTTCAACTGGAATTCGAACTTGGCTCACCGATTTCTCTTTCCGAGCCGATATCCACTGCACCACAACACACATCCATCACTAAACGCTTACAGCACCTGGTATTCCTAAGTGGTTACCCATCTAAGTACTGACCAGGCTCAACGTTGCTTAACTTCAGTGATCGAGCAAGAACCGGTGTATTCAATGTGATATGGCCGTAAGCCCTGGGTTTACTGTCCATTTGTTGATTTTCTTGTGTTATCATCAGTTAAGAGGGATTATAATTTTTCAATGTAGTTGCTGGTGTCCGTGATGATTATTCCAACACCTTTATTGGATGGAGTTATTGTCATTTCTCTAGTCTTTTAGTGTCAGTAGCTACGGAAAATGCAACACTGAGATCCAAAGGCAAATTGGCATGGCGAAGGACATATTCCAGAAGCAAAGCAGAGTATTAAAAAACAGGAAAATTTTGCTAGAAACAAAGAAGAGAGTACTGGATTGCTATGTGATGTCAGTTCTTCAATATGGTAGTGAATGCTCTACAATATCATCAAAGATGAAGAAAAACTTGAAGCAACTGAAATGTTCTACAGAAGGATGCTGCGGGTATCATAGATTGAGCATGTGAGCAATGATGAGGTTTTGGAAAGAATGAAAATGAAAAGGAAACTAATCATCAGGAAAAGACAGCTAAAGTTCCTGGGACATGTGATGAGGAAGGAAGGCTTGGAGGATCTGATACTCACAGGTCAGACAAAAAGAGAGATTGGGGAAAGCAGCGGATAACATATTTGACAGGCCTGAGCAGGGAGATGGCAGAGCGGGGTTTGGGTCGGGTAACAGGAGAAAGTGTGCTAAACGCCACCAGTGATATGAAGACATGGAAGTCCATGATTGTCTATGTCCTGAAGGGACATGGCACATAGAAGAAGAAGATGCTATTGTCTGTGTAGGTGGTAGTTATGATTCCTTGTGTGAAAACTTTTTCAAAGTCTGTGTGGGCAAATCTATGATTTTTGTTTATGATGGTTAGGTGGAAATTTTAAGACTGTAGTGGTTGTAAACACAAGGCTACTAATCTTTCTGCATTTAGCTGGTTGCTTTAGTTGACTCTGTTTAGTGGTGTATCAACTTCTATGGGTTATTTAAAGTCAAAATCTGATAATTTGGTATGCAATTTTTGTTTTTGAGATAATGGTTTCAGTGATACAAGTCTTATTAATTAACCCATACATTGGGGGAAAGATTCATACCTTTCCCAAGGGTAGCAAACCAAAATGAAATAAGATCTTAGCTCTACAATTCACAATTCTGAGTCATTATCCATTACACCACCCACACATCCAAGCTTACAGCACCAGGTATTCCCACCATTTAGCTGGAAGATTTATATAGTGCTTTATAATATTTTATAAACTTTACTAAGACTTCGTATAAATAAATACTTTATAATATTTAATATAAATATTTCTATAAGACTTTACATAAATTTTCTTTGGCAAATGCAAATTTGCTGTAAATTATACAAAAAAACAATGTATTTTGTTAAAATCTCTTGTAATGAAGAACAGAATTATTATGCCACAAGTATATTTATTCCTTTGCAAAGACTTAATTTTAATATCCAAACAAAAACGGATAACAAAATTTGTAAGTTATTTCAACTGAAAAAGTGAAGAGTCCAACAGAGAGAAATTATTGTTCTGGGTTTAAATTTCTTTTTTTTTTTTTTTTTTCACTTTTGCTACTAATATATGAACGAGAAATCTTAACTGACTATGAATGAGTTATGAGTCTCAGTCAATAAAGGAAGTCTTGGTTAAAGGCATTGTGCTTGAAGAATTGTAAGATTTCATTTTTGAATGTGAAAACCAAAAGAGGAGAAAAAAACCTTGTTAACTGGATTGAAAAGAACTGTGTGTGTATTATCATTTTTCTAACAGGACCAAATTTAATGAAGAATTATTTTTCTAATGTGTGCATACTCAGAAATATACAGAGAAAATCTCTCTCACTATAAAATCATCAGTTTGTATATGTTGCTGCGCTAACATATATATACACATATATACATATGTATATATAAGAAAACATATATGCAAACACAATATAAAATAGACTTAAATATAGAAAAGTGTGTGCGTAATATATATATATATACATATATATACACACTACATTATATATATATATATACACACTACATTATATATATACACACTACATTATTATATATATATATATATATATACACACTACATTATATATATATACACACTACACACTATATATATATATATATATACACACATACACTACATTATATATATATACACACTACATATATATATATATATATATATATACACACATACACTACATTATATATATATACACTACATATATATATATATATATATATATACACTACATTATATATATATATATATATACACTACATTATATATATATATAATCTCCATACACGCTTTTCTATATTTAAGTCTATTTTATATTGTGTATGTATATGTGTTTTCTTATTTATATAATCAGCTGAAATGTTATAATAACAATAGTCCAAATGTAAATACAATCATCAGTTTGTATATGTTGCTCCCCTAACATACACACACACACATATATATATATATATATATATATATATATATATATATAAATACATATATAAACATAGTATGAAAGACTTAAATATAGAAAAGTGTATGTGTGTATATATATATATATATAAGTACAACCATCATAACTTTACATTTGCAATAAATGCTTCATTTATTTTATTAAACAATGTATATTTTATCAATATGCCTGAGCATTTCAGAAATCAGTGTGTATGTGTGTGTGTATATATATATATATATATATATATATATATATATATATATAAAATCTACAAATACATGAAAAGATTTTGAGATGCATGTACACCCACAATGTATGCATCTGTAAGATATATGGTCAATTATGTAATGTATGGCCATTATATATAAATATATTAAATAATTTAATTGGTGCAGAAACCTCATGGGAAGCATAAGAATTATTGAAGCACTCAAATTTCAATATCAACTTGAAGGAAACTAACGTTCTATTTACTCAGTCATAGAAATTCCTTATTCAATGCGAATTTAGCACATCTTCCTTTAAAGAGATCCACAAATGCTCCATACCGCATGAATAAATAAAATAAAAGGTTTATGGGTAATTTGGTTAGACTTGCTACACAAAACAGACTGAAAGATTGTATCATGAATATATATATATATATATATATATATATATATATATATATATGAGATGCAACTTAAGAGGCACTGTGAGGTATTTACGATTCAACAGACCAGCTACAGGAACTTTGCTTTCTGGTGATTATTTTACAGAGAGCAGAAATGTCTGAAGTGAGTCATTTTTTTTCAGCAGAGAATTAAAACGAAAAATCAATGGAATGACTGGGTTGGACATCTGTGATTGGGCAGATGCAAGGATGCATTAGATGTCTGTGATTGGTTAGATTCAAAGATGGGTAGAAGCATTAGACCTCTGTGATTGGGTAGAAGCATTAGACCTCTGTGATTGGGTAGAAGCATTAGACCTCTGTGATTGGATAGAAGCATTAGACCACTGTGATTGGATAGAAGCATATATATATTTATGGGAGAGTGCTCTGTATCAGATTTATAAAAGCATTTATAAATAAGAATACTGTGAATATGGAAATCAACACTGCATGGTGACTTCATTTCATTGCCCTCTAGCTTTGAATTTGCATGAGATACTAGATTAGCAACTAGATCCCACCCTTTTACAGTGAAACCGATAAAATGCAACCGCAACTTCTACTCCAACAGTTTCTTTTCTCGCACTTCCCGACTGTGGAATTCCCTTCCACATGACTACTTCCCCGACGGCTACAATCTCCAGGAGTTTAAATGTAAGGTCAATAGACACCTACTAACACACTAACTCGCTTCCATTCTTTCAAACACTCTTCTCATCCTCCCAACTATCTATCACCCCTCTTCTGACATTTCCTATATCTAACCACTCTTTCTATTTACCTTCCCCTATGTAGCCCTAAGCGCAATAGTGGCAGTGAAATGCCTTGCTTGGGGGTGAAACAATTAAAAAAAAAAACAATTAGTCCTTTCTTTATGCTTATCTTTATTTCTTACTTTGCTTTGATATTCCTGTAGTTTTCTTTCTGTGTATGACATCAACATAGTATTATCTGCATTGTAATGTTACTAACATTGTGCCCAGCAGTAATAAATCCTAGTTGAACTTCTAGTTTTCTGGGGAATGCCTCATTGTATAGATTTAAATAAATCCAGTGAGAAGGTGCATCCCTATTGGACACCTTTTTTCTATTTTTGCATACTTGCTCAATTCATTTTCTGTTGGTATGCAGGCTGTTTGTTGCCAGTAAACATTCCCGATTACTCTAATATTTTTTCCAAACAAATCAAGTTTTCCTAGTAGTTCAAATAGCTCTTTGTGTTGTACCTCACCAACTGCTTTTTTTTTTTTGCATAGTCTCTGAAACTAATAATAATAACTAATTTGTAATTGGCATATCAGACTGACCCTAACAATGATGCATTCTGTCTTCATAGTCATTTCTTAGCTTTTCTTTTCTACTTAGTCTATGAGTTTTCTTTTTGTGTTTGCTATCAACATAGTGTCATCAGTGTATCTGATATGGTTAAGACAGTGTTCCCACTAATAACATTTCCTGATAGGACTTCTAGTTCTGTTAGGAATGCTCTGCTGTATAAATTAAACAAATCTGGTGAGAAGACATATCCTTGCCTTATACTCCTTTCTATTTTTGTGTACTTGCTCAATTCATTTTCTATTGGTATGCAGGCTGTTTGTTCCCAGTAAATGTTCCAGATTATTCTAATATCTTTTCAAAATAAATCTTTTTATGATGTTCAAATAGAGCTTTGTGACATAGCTTACCAAATACTTTTTTGTAGCCTATGAAACTGTTATACATCCTTTTATCATAAAACAGAGAAGACTACTCCAACAGAAAACTTACAGCTTAGCAATCACTTTGGCCATCGCAGCATATTGAGCTACTGATTAAGAGTCTTCCTTCTATTCATTGTGTCCCTACAAAATGTTGGTGATCATAGACCTTCACAACTTCCTGGGATTATGGCCACATCTTGTTGAAACACTAGTTTTTGTAAGATCATAAAAGTTAAGCAATGTCAAGCCTGGCTAGTACTTAGATGGATGACCACTTGGGAATAGCAGGTTCTGTAAACTTGAATATGTGGGTGATGTAATGGTTAACCCTCTAGGGCCATTTGTATCATATTTGATACAGTATGAAAACAAGCCTTGAAAGAAATATTTTCCTGAAAAATTTTTTAAGAGAAATATTTTATAAATTTCAAATGAAAGCAGTACTGACTGCTCAGTCAATGAATACCAAATGTTTCCTTACAGGTTTCCTTATAGGGAAATACTGTATCAAATATGATACGAATGGCCCTAGAGGGTTAATGGCTTTGAATGACTTGGAAACCTTAGTTCCAATTGCAGCTGGCTTTTTTATATTTTCTTACATAAAAATACCCTTGGGAAAGTTTTGAATCCACATCTCCCCCAGCTATAGGTTAATTAGTAAGCCTTGTATCACTAAATCATTATATAAAAAATTCTTACAATTTAAAAATATTTTCTGACTTTAAATACCTGCAAATGGTTGATAAGCCATAAAAATCGAATCAATCAATGAAAAGTAACTTCTTGTCTTTTGTAGCCCTTAGTAAAATTTGTCTTATTGTTATCTCACCTAATCCCTGTTCTGCCAACCATTGACCTTTTTCTTCTTCTATATACCATATCTCTTCTGGTCATGGCTTTCCACAATTTCTTCTTTATATCTCTAAGTAAGAATTGGTTTTTTGCTATCTCTTCTAATCTCAGTTCATCCAACCATTGACAAAAGTTCCTTTATCTATATGCCATATCACTTCCAGTCGTGGCTTTCCACAACTTCTTCTTTGTATCTCTAAGTAGGAATTATCTTTTTGCTATCTCTCCTAATCCCTGTCCTGCCAATCATTTAAACAAGCTCATTAAGTCATGCACCTAATGTGCACGACCTGACCTCCACTTTAAACAGAGTGTAGGCGGGAGAAGGAAACTGTAGTAGAATACAGATCCGCTATAAAAACAAGACAAAAAAAAAAGCCCTTGAGTAACTGCCTTTCTTTCGATATAGATTGTATCGGCTGGAACTTCACTAACAACAAAAGTAATGTGTCCAACCATCTGAACAGCTCTTAGAACAGATGCTATCTGGTTTAATAAGTTCAAAATTTAACCAAAAAAAAGAAACAAAAAAGAAAAAACAAAGAAAAAAAGCAAACAAATGTACATCCCAATTAATTACATTTTTATTCAAAGTGGACATTTATTTTTTATTTGTTGATAATTTTTATTTAAGCTTATTTTGTTTTTAAATATTTTTTCTTTTGCATTATGACAAATTGGCAATTGACATTTCATTGATGTCTTCCCCATCTCTTGAAACATTAATCAAGAGTTCTCTTTTTTCATTGGTTCATCTTACCCCATTCTCACTAACAATTGCTTAAATTACACATTACCATAAATGCAACAACCCCCTGTAAAATTAATTCAGTGTAAAGTTGCTCTAAAGCAAAAACAAAACAAATTAGTGCAAATAGCAATCAAAAACTTAATGATATAATTAGATTAACTTTCTTCTATTCATTATAACAAAGATTAGATGAACGAGAAGATGTTTTGTAATGGGAAAAAGAAGCAGAACAGAACAGAGCAGACAGCAGGCTGATTATTTTGATACTGATGGGTGGGTGTAGGTAGAAAGTAAACCTGTATGATTTTGATAACTTTTTTTTTATTAATTTACTCCAAGCAAAGCAATAAAGCCACTAAGATGCAATTAGTTACAGAGAGTGAAGAATTTGATTGACTTATTTTCATAGCTTAACTTTCTGCAGATTATTTAAAGTCAGAAAATATTTTAGGATTTCTTTTTTTTAGATAATGATTTACTGAGACAAGTCATACTAATTACCCTTTAGCTTTTGGAGGAAAAGAGGTGGATTCATGCCTTTCCCCAAAATATTTGCTTGTAAATGAGTATAATGAACCTGACTGGAATTAGAACTTGACTCTGATTTCCAATTTCGAGCCGTTACTCATTACACCACATTCCTAATTGATCACCTGTCTTGGTTCTGATCAAGCTTCACCTTGCTTAACTTTAGTGTTTGAATGAGAATTAGTGTTTCAACATGAATGACTGTGTTGGGGCGCTCTCCACCTTTCCATGGAAATGGACTATTCGAATCACTATATAAAATAGTAGTGATTATACCTCGAGGGAGGAAGTTGAGTGAGCAAGTCAGTCGGGTATTTCCGGTATTGCACCGGAAGTGTTCTACTGGTCAATCTATCATGTCTCTATGATGATACTGTATACTAATTACCTTGTTTCTGTATTCTACTAATCCTCACCTCTTGTAAATACTTCTCTTTCCTGTCAATACACCTACTTTTATACTATTATATTGTTTTGTATTATTTCACATAATTCTGTGACCTGATGTAACAGACTGTAAGCCAGAGAGTCAAGAGAAAATACAAAGCATTTATTGAGAAGAAAAGGTAATAAAAGACCCGATCACAAGTGGAGTTGTATTTATATTTATGAAGATCGTAGCCAACAGGAAAATAATATATTGGAAGAGAGTTTCATAAGTTAGAAATGCAAGAGAAGAAAATGTTAGCATAGAATTTATGGGTTCATCTATTTCAACAGTAAAATGATAAAACTTAGCTCCCAAGTAAGTACAATACTTAAATTCATCCTGTTGTGCTACCAAAGAGGAAAACTCTTAAGAAAATTTGCTATAAAAATATTTATAGAAAAAGGATAAAAAAAGCTATTCTATGGTAGTGGGAGAGTGATTGAAGCCAAGATGCCAGGTCAGAACCAATAATATTTCAAATTTTTCTTTTAATTTTGTCTAGCTGCACCAGCTAATGAAACTCTCAGCTTAAGAAAAGGCATGAAACCTAAGTTTCCTGCATTGAACTCAATAGAATGACAGTTTGATTTCGTCTCATTTCAACTGTACAAAGAGCAGACATTAAAGTGAGAGTGAAAGAGTTTTTTTTGTTGTTATAATCAGAACTGCCACAGGTGCATAGGGGGTTACATAAGAGGTGAGTGATGAGAAAGAGGAACAAGTTATGAGGGTATCAGAGAATGAGTAAAAGAAGGATGAGAATACAGGTGTGAAGAGGGCTGCATGAGGTAGAGTGGAAAGGAAGAAAATGATACAACAGTTGTCAGGGAAAGAAAATGAGTCAAGGAGATAAGAGATGGCAATTGACTTTGCATTTAAATTCTTGGAGATTGTAGCTGTCAGGGAAGCAAGAATACAAAAGGAAATTTAAAAGGCAGAAAATGTGAGCAAAGAAGCTGATGGAGTAGAAGTTGCAGTTACATTTGATTGGTCTCACTGTAAAAGGGTGGGACCTAACCACTAGTCTAGTAGCTCAACTAAATTCATGCAGAGGGGGCACCAGGGAGCTAAGCTCATTGGAGCAGAAGATGTGAAAGTATTTGTTGAAGAGACAGAGGGAAGCCACATTACATCGGTGAGAAAGTGACTGAAGTTGAGCTATGAGGTCAGGATCAGTTACATTGCAAATTCTTTGTTGGATTTTGTCAAGAAGCCTGAGATGAAGAGCAAGAGCACTTGACCAGATGTGACAGCAGTATTCAATGCACAGGCAGATGGTAGATTTATATATGTGCAAGATGGATTTATATATGTGCAAGATGTGCATTGTGGTGCAGTGGATATCGGCTTGGAACTAGAAATCGGGGAGCCGAGTTCAAATTCCAGTTGAATTCATTGCATTCACTTACGCGCAAATACCATTAGGAAAGGTATTAATCCATCTCTTCCTTCCAGTTATGGGTTAAATAACAGGACAGATTGGGTTCTATAGCCTTGGCTGACAACCAATCTACCGCAGAAAGCAATGGCAACCTACTGCGGGATAATCTTCTGCCCAGTCAGTCATGTCTCTTTCGAGACATGATTGCCCAAGCGTGTTTCATGTATGGCACTTAACTGACTGACTGAAGATGGATTTCAATGAAAAAAACTTCCTGGCTCTACACAGGGAACCAACCTTCCTAACAGCGGATATAGCTATGGATTCACTGTAGTCATTCCACTTGAGGTTGGCTGATAGAGTTAGGCGCAATGTTTTGCTTTCAAGGAGACTAGCCTGATTCATTCTGATGGTGGGTAAGAGTGGTTGTTTATGGTGGTTAAAGGATAGCAGCTTTGTTTTGGAAACATTAAAATTTACAAACCATTTCTTACCCCAGTCCACCACAGATTGGATGCCCTTTTCAAGTTCAGCAGTGAAGTTTGCTTTGTCAGCCTCGGCAGATTTCTTATCGAGGTGAGAGTAAATGGTTGTGCAGTCAGCATAAATGCCTACTTGGGATCTGATTACATCAGGTTTATTGTTGATGAAGATCAGAAAAAGTGTAGGAACTAGAATAGAGTCTTGAGGGACACCTGCGTTTGTATGATAGTATCTGGAAGCATGCCCATTCAATACTACCTTCATTATGTGATTTGAAAGGAAAGAATGGATTAAATCAAACAATCATCCAGTTATACCATAACCATGTAGCTTGCATAGAAGGCCTGCATACCAAACTCTGTCAAATGCTTTGGAAATATCTAGTACAACAGCTTGAGCGTTGCCATTCTCATAGTGAGCCTGGTATATATACTTTGAGATGGCTGTTAATGCATCAGCAGTAGACCTGGTGAAGCGGAAACCATACTATTGATTGGAGAAGAGGCCATCGGCTGTGAGCTGTTGAACCACTTCAGCATTAATAATAACCTCAAGCACTTTGCCAAAAATCAGTAGGAGACTGATAGGGTTATAATTAGAGGGGTCTGAGGGTCCTTCAGCATTCTTAAATACAGGAACCACAGAGGAGTACTTCCAGCAGGCAAGGAAGCAAGAAGCAGAGAGGCAATAGTTGTAGATTTTGGAGAGGACAGAGAAGAGTTCAGGGGACACATTTCTTCAGTACAATGATTGGGATTCTGTCACCTCTACTTGCCTTACATGGGTTAAGCTTTGAAATTAAGTTAGAGAGCAGCAAGGGAGTATATATAAGTTTTACTGGCCAATCAATCAGTCAGTCAGTTAAGTGCCATACATGAAACACGCTTGGGTGATCATGTCTCGAAAGAGACATGACTGACTGGGCAGAAGATTATCCTGCAGTAGGTTGCCATTGCTTTCTGCGGTAGACTGGTTGCCAATCAAGGCTATAGAAGCCAATCTGTCCTGTTATTTAACCCATAACTGGAAGGAAGAGATGGATTAATACCTTTCCCAAGGGTATTTGCATGTAAGTGAATGCAATACATGGTATAATTGACTCTAATAGTGAGAACAATTTAAGGAGTACTGATATGACTTACAAATGTAATAAAAATGGTGACACAGAGTGAGTGATATGTGACAAAAAAATGAGGTGGGACAAAGAGGAAGACATAAAATTGAGACATAAACTTAAAAAGCTTGTTATTTCATTAAATTAAAAAAATCACTAATTATATTAATTATGCCTGATTGACTACAGTGGAGTCTGAACCTGGAAATGATTTTGGACAATCCCTTGACAATAATTAGTGTGATTGTGCCATTCATTGGAAATATGTGTACAGCTGGTACTCATTACCCTCAATTTACTGAGTCAGTCTGCAATTTATATGGGCTCAAGGGCTTGCAACATTATGCTAGAGTGCTTTGTAATCTTTATAACAGACGGCTAGTCCAAGATATGTGCTGGCATTAAGTTCTGTGTGAATCTTGGCAAATCTGCAAACATTGAAATGCTTTGTCAGGTTTTTGGTAAATGTTTTTCAGGTTGACTATAAGAGTGGCATTTTTGTTTCACATCTGGTCAAGTGTCCCTTCAAAAAGATGAGTATTCAAAGTAACCAGTGACCAGCAAAATAGGAAACAAATAGTGAATACATCTCTGAAATCTACTGCAGAAGAATTCCCCAGCTCTCGTGATTGGAATTGATTATAGAATCTGTTAGGAGGTCCTAGTCTGGAAACTTTCTGATAACATTCATACGGGACAATGATTTTTTTTTTTTTAAACAAATCACTGACATGTCAGTCAGTTAAGTGCCATGCGCGATACACACTTGGGCGATCATGTCTCGAAAGAGACATGACTGACTGGGCAGAAGATTATCCCGCAGTAGGTTGCCATTGCTTTCTGCAGTAGACTGGTTGCTGACCAAGGCTATAGAACCCAATCTGTCCTATTATTTAACCCATAACTGGAAGAGACGGATTAATACCTTTCCCAAGGGTATTTGTGCGTAAGTGAAGGCAATGAATTCAGTTGGAATTCGAACTCGGTTCCCCGATTTCTTGTTCCTAGCCGATATCCACTGCACCACAACACACTCACATGTACACTTCTCTATTAACCAAAATATATTTTTCTCAAGGTATTTGGTAATGGGACAAGAAGTGAACTGCACGTCTTTATTATTGGTATCTGCCAGGTAGCAAAGGTGATGAAAATATAGAAGAAATTTCTGCCAGAATTTTATCCCAGTTCAGTAATTCTATTTTTCTTGAGAGTAACCATTAAGATATTTCCTCTTAAACCATCTGATAAACATAATAATGAATCATCCAATAATCTCAAATTGCACTTGGGAGGATAAGTATTTTTGTTTTTATAATCATTTCATCTCAAGTAAGACAAGATTGCTCCAAGTGTGCAGGGAGTTTAATTACAAAAAAAATATTAAAATATTACTATTTTATGACTTTGGTCTGTTTTTTTTTTTTTTGTCGTTGTATGCCAATGGCTGAGATGATCTTATGAACTAAAGCAGTATACAGATTTACTGGGCTATAACAATATCACTGCCTTTTCTTATTTATTTAATAAGATTTTTATCAGTTATTTGCTTAATCTGACAGAGAGATGCATTAGCATTTGGTTCCATTAAAATCAAGAATAAAGAAAGTTACTTTGATGATCAAAAAAGATTAAAAATGAATTCATAATATCACATTTTTAATCCAAAGCATGTTTTTGATTTTATGGATATATAGTGATGTAATGAAACTATTTTTGTTCTTTAATCAATGAGAGAAAAATGTAAATAAAGGAAAACATGAAGAATGTAAGATAGAGAAAAGGGGAAAAAAGTGGAAGAAGTTGAGAAAAAGAAAGAGGAGAAAGAGAAAGGAAGAAATAATAAAGTAAGAAAAAAACGGAGAGAAAATAAAGGAAAGGAAGAAGGAAAAAGGGAGAAAAAGAAAATAAGGGGGAGAAAAAGAAAGTAAGAAGGAAAAGGGGAGAAAAAGAAAGTAAGAAGAAAAAGAGAGAGAAAAAGAAAAAGGAAAAAGGAGAGAGAAAAAAAAGGAAAAGGAGAGAGAAAAAGAAAAGGAAAAGGAGAGAGAAAAAGAAAGGAAAGAAGGAAAAGGAGAGAAAAGAAAGGGAAAGGAAAAGGGGAGAAAAAGAAGAGAAAGGAAAAGGAGAGAAAGGAAAAGGGGAGAAAAAAGAAAATGAAAAAAGGGAGAAAAAGAAAGAAGGAAAAGGAGAGAAAAAGAAAGTAAGAAGAAAAAAGACAGAAAAAGAAAGTAGAAGGAAAAGGAAAGGAAAAAGGAAAAGGAAAAAGGAAGAAAAAGGAAAACAGGAAGAAAAAGAGAGAAAGATGGAAAAGGGGAGCAAAAGAAAAAAACCCAAAGGAAAAAAAGTAAACTAGAAACTTATTTTCGTATATCAATAATTCCAAAATCAAATTTTGAAAAAGAATTTATTTTACTCAACAAATGTTTGTTTTTCAACATAATCTCTTTCCATGTTAATGCTCTAGATCAATGGCGAATATCATTTCTTGATCTACCCTGAGTAAAACAGAAACCAAAGAGAAAAGAAAAAACAAACATGCAAATGACTAATATAATGAACACTAGAAAAGGCATTTCCATGAAACAAAAAACAAAAAATACTGAAAATGTTAAAAAAAGAATAAGAAAAAGAAAAAGAATAAGCAAAAGAATAAGAAAAAATGAGCCAAAAAATGTTTGGTTGAATGAAGACAGAAAACTATGACTGTCAGGTCGCATGAAAATAAATGGTCATTGCAGAGAATTATATTTTATAGCCTAGTTCAGGTTTCCTTGCAGGTAGGGAGAAAAATTATTGGAACCAGAACTTAGTTGTTCAAAATGGCCTGCCATTTAATAGTGTGAAGCCAGAAGTAAAGGAGCCAGTCAGAAGACAGAAGCAGCCTGCCAAGCTTACTTTCTGACTCTGTAATTGGTGAATTATTCAAAAGATAAAAATTGAATCCATATCTCTTACATCAACATATCCATTTGTATTATTTAGTTGATGTTGGATGCTGCAACACATACATACATTTATAAACAATGAAGCCATTTGTTAGAGTTAAAAAATGGCAGTACTTAGCGTAAAGGGTTCAACCTTTTTTTTATATATTTTTTTAATTAAAAAGTAAAAAAAAAATAGGGGGGAATCATTTTTGTTTATTATCATTCTTTAGACCTTCCTAAAGTCACAGAATTTTGTTTTTGATATTTACAAAGGATACTTGTGGCATGGTGTAATTTTAGTAGCTTGAATAGAGAAATTGAAGAGCCAAGTTCAAATTTCAGTTCAGGCCAATTATATCTAAATCTAAACTTATTTATAAATGGAACTTTGTCTCTGTGTGTGTGTGTGTATCCATTACCTATAGACTCCGAAACGGCTGAACTGATTTTCTTGAAAATTTACACAGTTGTATTATAAGCATCTGCGAGTGTTCTTAGCTCAGTTTTATGTCGAGGTATCCCCGATAAATATTGAAAATCGATAATCAAAAAAATCTTATAGAAGGAGTGGTCCGATTTTAATCAAATTTGATACACTCATAGACAAAGACATAAGAAACGATATTCAGAAGTTTCAAGGTTGCAGTTCTTACAATAGTGCAGAAAATCAATAATATATATATATATATATATATATATATATATAAGGCAAGATGTTTGTGTGTGTGTGTGTGTGTGTGTGTGTTTTTCTATCTGTCTGTATGTCCTTTATACAAATCCACAATTTTTATCTGATTCTCACCAAACATCACATAAACATTCTTTAGGCTGAGTCTGAGCTCCAGAACCATGGATTAGTTTTAAAGCTTTCATTACACCCAAGCAACGCCGGGCTATACTGTTAGTACCAATATATTTGAGAAAAGTATGAAGCTATCACTTCTCCACTCAAGCTATCAGTAAATAGCAAGACAGACTGAGTTCAATAGCTTTAAGTGGTAACCAGTCTAGGAGAAGGACACTCTGAATTCAAAAACCTCCAACTATGGCCACACCAATTGCAATTGGCCAAGTGTGATAAGTATGGCTGCATTTCTGAAGACATAGTCAATAAAGGAGGGCTTTCTTCAACAGGAGTGAGAAGGTTTTGGATTTGGATATTAACATTGAGAAATTCAAGAACCGTTGAGTTTTGTTACGTTTACTTATGGGTAAATATGCTTGGGAAAGACATGAATCCATAACTTCTTGTTATATCCACAACTCAGGTGGAATGATTACATCGAATCCATAGCTAAATCCATAGCTAAATCCACTGATAAGAAGGTTGGTTCTCTGTGTAGGGCCAGGAAGTTTTTCCTGTCTGTAACCGTCTTGCACATATATAAATCTACCATCCGCCCTTGCATTGAATACTGCTGCCATATTTGGTCAGGTGCCCCTGCTATCCTCCTAGGAATCCTTGACAAAATCCAATGGAAAATCTGTAATGTAATCAATCCCAACCTGGCAGCTCAGATACAGTCACTTTCTCACCGGTACAATGTGGCTTCCCTGCGTCTCTTCTACAAATACTTTCACAGCTTCTGCTCTGATGAACTTAGCTCACTGGTGCCTTCTAAGCATGAGTTTACTCGAGCCACAAGATTAGCAACTAGATTCCACCCTTTTACTGTGAAACCAATAAAATGTAAATGTAAATTCTACTCCAGCATCTTCTTTTCTTGCACTTCCAATCTGTGGAATTCTCTTCTGTTTACTTGCTTCCCCGACAGCTACAATCTTCAGGAGTTTAAATGTAAAGTCAATAGTCATCTCCTATCTCGCTAACTTGCATCCTCTTTCTCATGCTCCTTTCTTTGTCCACTCCACTCTCAGTATCTTAATCCTTCTCTTACCTACTTCCAGATACACCCTATAACCTGTCACTCTTTCTTATAACTTTTCTCCTATGTAGCCCCCCTGCACACCAGTGGCAGTAGAATGTCTTGCTTGGGGTGATATGATTATAAAAAATATACTGTCACTGCTGTTACTAGAAACAACAATTGTCTTAATGGATAAATGATGGATATGTATATATAAACTTATATTTTTATTCTTGTTGATGACGATTGTGTGGGGGTTGGTAGTCAGAAGAAATCATGCACATCCAAGGAAGTGGTTGATAGTTGTCTTCTCTTCTCTTTTCTGCGCTCTCTCCGAGTCCTCTCAGTGTTCTACCGTTTGCTAAAAAAAGCCTCATTCTTAATTTCAGCTTAAATTTCCTCAAATTCTGCTTAATAGCATCATCTATGGCTAGGCACATCTATTAATAATTTTTGCTTGTAGCTGGCTACCTTTGACATCATTAACTTTTTGTCATTGTTCATATTTTCTGACCTTGAAGTTGTCTGCCTTTGACATAATCACACTTTTGTTTGTCACTGTTTACATTTCTGCCTTTGATGTCAATCATATTTCTGTGGGTCACAGAAATATATTACATTCCCCCATCCCCAACTATGGGTAAATAGCAGGACAGACAGTGTCCTACAGCCTTGAGTGGCAAACAGTCTAGCAGAAGAACAACTTTGAATTCAAAACCTCCAACTATGAGTTAAATAGTCCAACTAATTAACGCACCATTTAGAATATAATAAAAATTTAAACATTTTACATTTAATTAAAGAAAAAAAAATTACTTTTTTCTTCAATGAAATTATTATCCCAATAAAAATTCAATTAATTTATTGATTTTACCAGAATATCAACCTTTGTTGTTTTTTTTATCAGTTTGCTCCAAGCAAGGCAACAATACCACTAAGATACAAGGGGCTACTGGGAATAAAATAGAGTGAAAGATTTTAAAAGGAACCAGAAACCTGGTTCTAAACAGGGAACAAAGGATCAGCATTTAATCCTGTTCAAAAAAGCAGGGAGGAATGTGACAAAGATGATAGGAAAACCTATTTACTCCTGTTGAGGTGTAAAAAAAATTAGTAAATCAAATTTCACAGTTTACAAAGAGACATTAAATGTATAGAGTTAAAGTAAATTTTACAAGGAGCTAGAAATCCAACCATAAACAATGAAGAAGAAATAAACCTCTACACCTTTTCAAAAGATTGGGGAGGAGTGTGAACAGGATGACAAGGAAACATAAATCCTCCTTTTGAGGAGAAAAAAATTATTAGATAAAATTTCAGAGTTCAGAAAGAGATGTTAAAAATATTCATTAATTAATGCTAAATTTTGCATGGAGTACTCAGTGAAAATTGAAGTCACAACTCAGAAGTAATGGTCAACTTGACTAACCTTGAATTGGCTGTAGAAGGGTAAATGTTGAATTATCCTGAGCAACATAATGGTTCCACCTAATGATGGTTTGATTTGAAACTAGCCATTTATTTTGTGCCTATTTCTGCTGATAGATGATTTTGATACAGTTCTGATACCATAACTACAAAGCCTTGTCTAATGAATGTTCAGGGGGCTTTTGGAGGCCATTTTTGACTAATGACAAGTTTGACAATTGGTGGTGGGCAAATGATAATTTGAACTTTGACAGCATTGGCAGCAGGCCAAGTACAAGAGCAGAAAAGATGCCACTGAGAGTTATACACACACACACACACACACATATATATATATATATATATATATATATATAGGTAGGTAGGTAGGGAGGACCAGCCAGTTACACTATCAGTTTCATCAGGTGATTTGCTTTGACTGATGGTTTAACAGTTAATGTTTCTATAAATTCATAACCGGAAGTTCAAAGTGAGGGAGTGGTTTGTTATTGGGAATCCTTTCATCTAGGTTTGTATGAGCCTAGAAAATATTTTCTAATGTGTCTTCATCCAGGTATTATTTCAAACCTTTCATTTTTTTTTAGCTTTTATTGTTCTGGAAGTAATACAATAGCCAACTTTTCTTCTTGGCACAAGCTGCAGATGTCATCACTGTTGCAGGATTTGGTTTTTTAAAAAATATTTTTCATGTCATGTGGGGGTTTCTGCCATTCTTTTAATTTCCATACATAGTTGACTAGTTTGGCATGATTTTTAAGTTTTTCTAATCTGAAAGTGGACTTGTGATTATTCCATCATGTTTTAAAACTGCCTTCAGTACATCCTTAGTATATTTTATCTTTTACTTCTACTCTGTAGATAACGTCTTTGTTTTTACAAACTCCTTCAAGCAGACATTTTTTTTTATCTCTGCAGTTACATTTTTCAATTGTTAATGAAAAAATTTTTATTTCTTGTCTTTAACTAGATCTCTGAAGAAGCTTTAATAAAAGTGAAACCTGTTAGATTAAGACATATCTCCTACTTTATATTGTTCTTTATTTATTCTATCATTTTGTTAGATTTTAATTCAACCCCCCCTCTCTCTCTCTCTCTATATATATATATATATATTGTTATGGTACCCTCCTACAAGGAAGGAACTCTTCCTCTTGCTATATATCTGCTTTACTTCTAAGGAGCAGTGAAAAGTAGTTAAGTACAGCAGTTAATGACATCTACCAGTTAAGCAGCGTAATAATACTTTGGACTTACTTATTTCTATATTACTATTTACTAACACTTTCTTTGTATATCTTGTTTCTGGTAACACTAATACGGATGTGTGTTGTGATGCATTGGATTTCGGCTTGGATGAGAAATTTGTTATGAACTTGAATTCCAGTTGAATTCCTTGCATTCAATTACGCGCAAATACCCTTGAGAAAGGTATTAATCTGTTTCTTCCTTCCCATTATGAATTAAATAACAAGACAGATTGGGTTCTATAGCCTTGGCTGGCAACCAGTCTACTGCAGAAAGCAATGGCTACCTACTGTGTGATAACCTTCTGCCCAGTCAGTCATGTCTCTTTCGAGACATGATCGCCCAAGCATGTTTCATGTATGGTACTTAACTGACTGACACTAATACACTGTTTTGAACCTTCTTGTTTCGTGTCATACTTCTGGCACAAAGTTGTCGCTACAACTTTGCGGCGAGGTTTCAATACAACTACACAACAATTGGCGATAAAGATCAACAACATATATATAATTCATTTTTCTGCGGTTTTATTGTATTTTTTTTTCTGCAGTTTTATTGTGGAAACAACCCAAACCAGATATTTGTGCATAAAAAAACTATGCCTAAAAACCCTAAACATAATTTTATAAGAATACATAAAATATTTTATCCAATGCAAAGTGATAATTCCACTAAAGCAAAAGGGATTACTGTGAGTAAAAATAAAATGAGAAAGAATACCAGAGAAACATAACAGCCAACATACGTGCACACAAACACAAATGTGTTGGTTGTTCATTTCTTTAAGAAGCTCATCCACCCTTTGACAGGTCCTGTTTTTCATGCTGTGGGGTGACATGTCACCCTCCTCACCATCAGCAAAGCTAGAAGTAGAGCTGGTTTAGATGGCAACCACCCAGGAGGTTGGACTAGGTTGCATGTTAACAGTAGCAGGCCTAAGCTTGACTAGAACAAGTTGAATATTTTTGCATGTGTAATTTTGATAGGTCATACCAAGAATTTTTTGTTCTATTGAAAAAAACATTTTTCATTTCAATTATAGAACATGATAAAGAAGATATTTTCATGTGCTTGTCTTAATGTCTTGGCACATCTCATAAGTAAATGACGTTTAGCTCTGTGATTTATTGGTTATATTCTTTGAGCCTCAACTTGACAACAAGGACATCTGACCATGACAAGTGCTAGATATATTTGTCTGCTTCCATTTTCCGTAATAACTTTATACTTTCACAGCTTCGGCTTCGATGAACATAGCTCACTCGTTTAGCTCTGTGATTTATTGGTTATATTCCTTGAGCCTCAACTTGACAACAAGGACATCTGACCATGACAAGTGCTAGATATATTTGTCTGCTTCCATTTTCCGTAATAACTTTAGACTTTCACAGCTTCTGCTTCGATGAACATAGCTCACTCGTGCCCCCTATATATGAATTTACTTGAGCAACAAGATTAGCAACTAGGTTCCACCCTTTTACTGTGAAACCAATAAAATGTAAACTCAAATTCTACTCCATCAGCTTCTTTCCTCACACTTCCTGCCTGTGGAATTCCCTTGCATTTACTTGCTATCCCGACAACTACAATCTCCAAGAATTTAAATGTAAAGTAAATAGCCATCTCCTATCTCACTAACTTGCATCCTCTCTTTCATGCTCTTTTCTCTGTCCACTCCACTCTCATCAGTATTCTCATCCTTCTCTTACCCACTTTCTGACACCCTCTATAACCTGTCACTCTTTTTCAAAACTTTCCTCCTATGTAACCCCCAGCAAAACAAAGGCAGTAAAATGCCTTGTTTGAGGCGATATGATTATCAAAAAGAAAAAGAAAAAAAAAGTGGTTTCATTATCCTTTCTGCGGTCAGACTTCTTCTATGTGTCCTATTCTTTCAGGGCGTAGATGATCATGGCTTTCCACGTCTCTCTATCCCTGGTGGCTCTTAATATGTTTTCTCCTGTTACTCCACGCAATCCCCGTTCCGTCAGCCACCTGATCAGGCCCTTCAAATATGTTATCCACTGCCTTCCTTTCTCTTTTTCCCTCTGTCCTGTAAGTATCAGGTTCTCCAAGCCCTCCTTCTTCATTGCATGTCCCAGGAACTTCAGTTGTCTCTTCTTGATGCTCAGTATTAGTTTCTTTTTTAATGCCATTCTTTCCTAAACCTCATCATTGCTCACATGTTCGGTCCATGATATCTGCAGCATCCTTCTGAAAAACCAAATTTCTGCTGCTTCAAGTTTTTTCCTCATCTTTGATAATATTGTCCCGCATTCAGCGCCGTATTGACAAACTGACATCACATATCAATCTAGCACTCTCTTCTTTGTTTCTAAGGAAATTTTCCTGTCTTAGTACTTTACTCAGCTTCTGGAATGTGTCCTTCGCCATTCCAATTTGCCTTCGGATCTCTGTGTCTCACTTTCCATCTCCTGTTAGAACACTTATAGACTAAACTATTGCCCAGTTCACACTCCATCCACATCTATTGAACAGGTGAAGAGGCTCATCCCTTGTTTCCTGTTTAGGATGTGGTTTCCGGTTTTTTCTTTTCTAATCTTCTCACTTTTTTTTTTTCTTTCAATTGGAGTAGATAGACTAAACTATCGCCCGGTTCACACTTCGCCCACATCTGTTGAACAGGTAAAGAGGCTCATCCCTTGTTTCCTGTTTAGGATGTGGTTTCCGGTTTTCTCTTTTCTAATCTTCTCACTCTTATGTAGCCCCCTGCACATCAGTGGTATTACCGCATTGCTTGGGGTGATATGATTAAAAAAAAAAATTTAAACTTTTGTACTTGCTTGATTCTAGTATCCCCCCACTTGTATTTGGCATTTTGGGTTGTTCCTTTTGCTGATGACAATGCATTCAGTTTTCTTGCTGTTTATTTGTAGTCCTTTTTTGTCACTCTTCTGTAGGAGGTCCTGTAGTTTTCTTTCCGTGTCTGCAATCAGCACTGTATCATCTGCATACCTTATGTTGTTCAAATTGTGGCCTTTGAATAACAAATCCTGGTGTAGCATCTATAGTCCTCAAAATATTCTCACTGTCAGACTTAATTAGTCTCAAAATCATGGCACACCACCCAACACTGCTGAAAACCTTAATAAAACACAAAGGATCTTGACGCTTATCACAAGCCAGTTTCACTCTATTAACTTCTTCCATGTGCTAAGTCTATTCAGGTTTCCTGCCATTTTTACTTCTTAATAGATTTTGTACTTTTGTTATCTCTCTTAAACATTGTTCTGCCATTGATTTACTCAGGCTCTCCAGGGAGGTTATGCATCATTTTATTCTGTCCCACTTGTCTTCAGTCTATTCAGTGAGTATCAAATTTTCTAAACCTACTTTCCCCATTAGATGCCCTATAAATTTCAACTATCTCTTGTGATGTGAAACATAAGTGTTTTTCATTTCTATTGTCTCTAAAACTATGTCATAGCTCACATGTTCATTCAGTGATATTCTCAATATCCTTCTGTAGAACTATATTTTTGTTGCTTCACATCTCTTCTTCATCTGCAAGATGATTGTTCAGCATTCACTGTCATAAAGATGAACTGATATTATGTAACAGTTCAGTACTTTTTTTTTTGTTTTATAATACTTTGCTTAGCTTTTAAAAGGCATCTTTCACTATCTCAATACGCCTTTTGGATTTCATTGTTACACTTTCTGTCCTGTGTTAAAACATTTCCCAGATATTTAAATTGTCAGACAGGTCAGTTGAGTGGCATATGTGACACACGCTTAAGGTGATCATGTCTTGAAAGAGACTGACCGATTTGTCGGTCCGAGTTGATATTCACTGCACCACAATGCACTTTAAATTGTACTTGCTTGATTTTGGTGTCTCTAATTTGTAATTTGCATGTTGGGTTGTTCTTTTTGCTAACAAACATGCATTCTATCTTCTTGCAATTGATGTTTAGTCCTTTCCTATCTCTTTCCTTCACTACCTTCTGTAGAAGTAGTTGTTTCCTTTCTGTATCTATCAATTCTGTCATCTACATATGTTAAGATTGTACCTGCCAGTAATGAATCTTGGTAAGACTTTTGATTCTCTCAGAATCGCTTCACTGTATAGGTTGAATAAATATGGGGAGAAGACATGTTTCTCTTGCAACACTGGTGCCCCCTAAGTACGAATTTGCAAGAGATACTAGATTAGCAACTAGGTCCCACTCTTTTACAGTGAAACCGATAAAATGTAACCGCAATTTCTACTCCAACAGCTTCTTTTCTCGCACTTCCCACTTGTGGAATTCCCTTCCATATACTTGCTTCCCCAACAGCTACAATCTTCAGGAGTTTAAATGTAAGGTCAATAGACACCTCCTAACACACTAACTTGCATCCATTCTTTCAAACACTCTTCCCATCTACTCAACCCTCATCCTTGGTATCCTTGCCCATCTATCACTCTCCTTTTGACATTTCCTATATCTAACCACTTTTTCTCATCATTTTCTCCTATGTAACCCCCTGCGCAATTGTGGCAGTGGAATGTCTTGCTTGGGGTGAAATGATTAAAAAAAAAAACACTTTCATAAACAAAAACATTCAGTTTATCTTAATTCTCAGTTTCCTTCGATTGAAAAAGACATTTTTTATTTCAAACATTGAACATTAAAGAAGATATTTTCATGTGCTTGTCTTAATGTCTTGGCACATCTCATAAGTAAATGACGTTTAGCTCTGTGATTTATTGGTTATATTCTTTGAGCCTCAACCTGACAACAAAGACATCTGACCTATGACAAGTGCTAAATACATTTGTCAGCTTTCATTTACCCGAATGAGTGTTTTCATTTTCCTTTCTGCAGTCAGACTTCATTGCTCTCAAAATCACTGCTCAAAACCTGAATAAAACTAATAGGATCTTGACTCTTGTCACAGACCTGATGATGGTTTAAACCAAAAGGATTGAAATTATGTTCAATTTAGCAAAATTGTTATTTAATGTTCAAATTCCAGTTGAATTTGTTACATTCACTTATGCATAAATACCCTTGGGTAAGGTATTAATTTGTCTCTCCCCTCCAATTATGGGTTGAATAATAGGACAGATTGGGTTCTATAGCCTTGGCTAGCAACCAGTCTACTGCAGGATAATCTTCTGTCCAGTCAGTCATGTCTCTTTTGAGACGTGATCACCCAAACGTGTTAACCCTCTAGGGCCATTCGTATCATATTTGATACAGTATTTCCCTATAAGGAAACATTTGGTATTCATTGACTGAGCAGTCAGTACTGCTTTCATTTGAAATTTATAAAATATTTCTCTTAAAAAATTTTTCAGGAAAATATTTCTTTCAAGGCTTGTTTTCATACTGTATCAAATATGATACGAATGGCCCTAGAGGGTTAAATAGATAGATAGATAGATAGATAGATAGATAGATAGATAGATAGATAGATAGAAAAGAAAAGAAATTAACCCTCTAGGGCCATTCGTATCATATTTGATACAGTATTTCCCTATAAGGAAACATTTGGTATTTCCCTATAAGGAA
The DNA here is from genome assembly GCA_037127315.1 of Ascarosepion bandense. Classification (NCBI taxonomy): domain Eukaryota; kingdom Metazoa; phylum Mollusca; class Cephalopoda; order Sepiida; family Sepiidae; genus Ascarosepion; species Ascarosepion bandense. The sequence goes on from JBBBDQ010001775.1 coordinate 207,865, forward strand.
ACATTTGGTATTCATTGACTGAGCAGTCAGTACTGCTTTCATTTGAAATTTATAAAATATTTCTCTTAAAAAATTTTTCAGGAAAATATTTCTTTCAAGGCTTGTTTTCATACTGTATCAAATATGATACGAATGGCCCTAGAGGGTTAATTGACTTAATTGACTAAGTGACTATTTAAAAGCAAAAACAGCCCAACATACAAATTACAAATTTTAAATACCAAAATCAAACAAGTACAACAACCTGGGGGAGCATTTTAAGAGAGGAGAGAAAGTGCAACACTGAAAACTGAAAATGCATTGGGAGAATGAAAGATGCTTTACAAAAGTTAAGCAAATTAAGAAACAAAAGCATTAGAAACAAAGAAAAGAGCGCAGAACTGTTACACCATATCAACTCTCTTATACAGCAGTGAATGCTGGCCATCATCTCAAAGATGAAGAGACATGAAGCAACAGAAAAGAGGTTCTACAGAAGGATAGTGAGAATACCATGGACCAAACATGTGAGCAAAAAGAAAGTTTTAGAGACAATGGGAACAACAAAATGTAAGAGATAGTTGGCATTTCTTGAGCAAATAATGAGGAAAGTGGGCTTGGAAAATTTGATACCCACAGGATAGTTTGACGGTGAGAGAGATAAAGGAAAACAATGCATAATCTACCTGGAAAAGCTTGGGTAAATCAATAGCTGAACAAGATTAAAGAGAAAAACCAAAAAACATACAATTTGTTTATAAAGAGTTGCAACGGAAAGAACATTTGGGAGAACCATTATAACTAATGGCCCGCAAGGACATGGTACATAGAAGTCCAACATGGATTGAAACAGGATATAAAGACTGTGTTGTCCCCATCTCTAAAATGGGAAGGGCTTGCACAAATTATCCTCTTATGCATGTTTTATTTTCATACTTTTTCATGCATTTTCTATTTTCTTCTTTTTCTGCAATTCCTATTTTCATTGTTTTTTAAGGCATTTCCTATTTTCATTGCTTTTTAAGGCATTTCCTATTTTCATTGCTTTTTAAGGCATTTCCTATTTTCATTGTTTTTTAAAGGCATTTCCTATTTTCATTGTTTTTTAAGGCATTGCCTATTTTCATTGTTTTTTAAGGCATTTCCTATTTTCATTGTTTTTTATTGTTTTTTAATGCAATTCCTATTTTCATTGTTTTTTATTCCTCATTTCTTATTTTCCATATTTTTCCTTTGTTCTTGCATTCCTTTTTTTTTTTTGTCTTTCCTATTTTCAATTTTTCTCACATTTCCTATTTATCTTTTTTTTACATTTCCTATTTTCCTTTTTCCTCACATTACCTATTTTTTGGCATTTCCCATTTTCCTTTTTTTTGCATATTTTTCTTTTTCTTCATATTTTCTATTTTCCTTTTTTTGCATTTCATATTTTTTTCTCACCTTCTCTTACTTTTCTTTTTTTTTTTGCATTTCCAATTTTCCTCATATTTCCTATTTTCCTTTTTTCATTTCCTATTTTTCTTTTTTCTCACATTTCCTATTTTTCATTCTCCTCGCATTTCCTTTCTTTTGCATTTCCTAATTTCCTTTTTTCTCGCATTCTCATATTTTTCATTTTTTTTGTGTTTCCTATTTTCTTTTTCTTACAATTCCTATTTTTTTTGTTTGTATTTCATTTTTTCCTTTTATCTCGCATTTTTTAATTTTCCTTTCTCCTTAAATTTCCTATTTTAATTTTTTTGCATTTCCTATTTTTTGTTTTGCCTTTCCGATTTTCTTTTTTCTTGCATTTCCTATTTTTGATTTTTTTATCACATTTCCTATTCATCTTTTTGCTGCATTTCCTATTTTTCAGCATTTTCAAGATTCCTTCTTTTTTCAAATTTTTTATTTTTCTCTTTTTTCACATTGCTTGTTTTCCTTCTTTTCTGCATTTCTATTTTTCTTTTTTTCCCTGCATTTCCTATTTTCTATCTTTTTTACCATATTTTCAATTTTCCTTTGTTTTCCTCACTTCCTTTTTCTATCTTTTTTTCTGCATTTCCTATTTTCCCTTTATGTTTTTTACATTTCCCATTTTCTTTCTTCTTTCTGAATTTCCTATTTTCCTTGCTTTCATTTTCATTCTTTGTATGTATTTTCTATTTCCTTTTTTCTGTATTTTTTTATTCTCTTTAATGTTTCTACTATTGTTCTTCATTATCTCTCATATACTTTTTCTCTTTTGTTTGTTTTCATGGATGTCAATTACTTTAACTCATTATTTCTTTTTCTCTTTTCTTTATGCATCTTTTGATTCCTTGTCATTTTTTCTTTCTTTCATTTAATTATTTTCCTTTTTTCTCACACATCTTTTTTCTCCTTTTTTTTAATCACAAATTAAAATATTTGCCCTTACATTAAAATTATGTTTCAACACCCTGAAGCCACTGTAAGGATTTATAACACCAAAGTCTTAAATGACTTAACCAAATAGCTACTGCTACAGTCAATGTATAAATCATAAGCAATACATGTACAGAAATTATAATTAAAATCTTGTTTTCTAAGAGAAACTATCTCTATTTTTAATATTATCCCTAATATTATCATTTTTAGCCTTTTGACATAATTTAGTCGTCTTTTGCACACTCTACATCTTGAATACTAAAATAGGGTTCCCAGAAAAAAGAAAAGAGGAAGAAAGAAAGAAGTCTAAAGTTTTCTGATCCCAATATCCTGATGAAGGGTTCAACATCTTTGATAAATACCTAAAGTGCAGAGGTTTGTAATGCTGGTCATGCAAGTAACTGATACTAAATTTTATTCCCAGTCAGCTTAACAAAAATCTTGGCTTTAGGTACAATGTCTAACTTAATGGGATCTTGCTCGGCACATCTGCAAGTGGGCAGGGAAGTTCTAGACAATTGCCAGGGGCTTATCAAGGATGTATGTCACATCCAGGAATGTTAAGGAGGATTTCAATCACAACTATTTATATATATATATATATATATATATATATAGAGAGAGAGAGAGAGAGAGAGATAGATAAAGGTGTTTCACTATTTTATAACTAGTTTTACACCATCTTAGATTAAGTATATTAACAATTATTTATTATTTATAACAATTATTTCTTGTTTGATGCCATCTTATTGTTGCTTTTAGATAAAGCTATTATTATTTTTATGACTAGATTTATTCTTATTATTGTTGCTTTTTTAGATGAAGCATTATTATTATTGTTTTTACTACTAGTTTTATTCCTTCTAATTATTGTTGCTTTTTTAGATGAAGCATTATTATTATTGTATTTACTACTAGTTTTATTCCTTCTTATTATTGTTGCTTTTTTAGATGAAGCATTATTATTATTGTTTTTACTACTAGTTTTATTCCTTATTATTATTGTTGCTTTTTTAGATGAAGCATTATTATTATTGTTTTTACTACTAGTTTTATTCCTTCTTATTATTGTTGCTTTTTTAGATGAAGCATTATTATTATTGTTTTCTCTACTAGTTTTATTCCTTCTTATTATTGTTGCTTTTTTAGATGAAGCATTATTATTATTGTTTTTACTACTGGTTTTATTCCTTATTATTATTGTTGCTTTTTTAGATGAAGCATTATTATTATTGTTTTTACTACTAGTTTTATTCCTTATTATTATTGTTGCTTTTTTAGATGAAGCATTATTATTATTGTTTTTACTACTAGTTTTATTCCTTATTATTGATGCTTTTTAGATGATGTTTCACTATTTTTATTTTATTACACCTTATTGTTGTTGCTTTTTACATGGCACATTCACAATTATTATTTTAATATATGGAAGCAGGTAAAACCTAAACTAAACAACGAATGATGCTGCATCTAAATAAAAACACAATCAAGATGAAGGCTGGGGCATATAATGACTGAAACATTGTGAAAATGGAAATGAATAGTTTGTAAAATATAGTGTAAATACTAACAATACCTCATTTCAGAAACAGAGAGAGATGAGAAATCACCATAAAAATATAACAAAGAAATTTCTGGTGATATTGGAATTCCATGGTACTAAACGTAAAATTTCGCAAAAATGAAAAAAAGATAAAGTGAGAAATAAATAAAACAAATCTGTTTTGAAAGAATCAGGAATATTTCAGAGATTTAGTTAGGAAGTGGTTTAGCTTATTGAATCAGACCATGTGGTGGTCTGTAAAAAAAGATGGTGCTGTTTTTTCTGACAATGTAAAAAAAAAGAATTTTTAAAGAAGTGTTTATGAGGAAAGTGAAATATACAAGGTATCATTGATTTGGAAGTTCTGCTTGGAAGATTAAGTGGATGATATAGACACACACATGTATGTGTGTGTGTGTGTGTGTATATATTGTCATTTATTGTCATCCGCAGACAGATCTGTTTCACTGTATCACAGCTCATCAGTATGGTTAGACTCCGATTGCCTTTTTACCCAGGATTGAAACCCGACCAAAATGCCGTCATATATATACATACAAATACTTATATATATATATATATATATATATATGCATACACAAGCACACACATATACATATATATATACAAGCACACATGTATGTATATATATATGCATGCAGAAGCACACACATATACATATATATATACAAGCACACATGTATGTATATATATATGCATGCAGAAGCACACACGCATATATATATATATATATATATATATATACACACACAAACACACACATAAAGAAGAATCTGCAATGTAACTGACCCCCATCTGGCAGCTTGACTCCAGTCACTTTCTTACCAACAAGATGTGGCTTCTGTCTCTTCTACAAATATTTTCACGCCTTTTGCTCTGATGAGCTTAGCTCTCTGGTGCCCTCTCTCTGCAAATTTACGTGAACCACTCGACTGGCAACTAGGTCCCACCATTTTACAGTGAAAACAATCAAATGTAACTGCAACTTCTATTCTAATTGCTTCTTTGCTCACATTTCCCGCTTATGGAATTCCCTTCTGTATACTTGTTTTGCTGACAGCTACAATCTCCAAGAGTTTAAATGCAATGTCAGTTGCCATCTCTTATCTCCTTGACTCCCAACCTTTCTCTGACAGCCCTGTATCTTCTTGTTCTCCCTTTCCACTCTACTCTCTCACGCAGCTTTCTTCACACCAGTGTTTCCATCCTTCTCTTATCCATTCTAATATACCTCCTTTCTGAGAGAGAGAGAGAGAGAGAGTGTGTGTGTGTGTGTATAATCTCTCATGATCAGCCATTTGAACAATGTCAGAATGCTCAAATACTTGGTCTCCATGGTTTGTCTCTTCCTGCTAGCACAGACATCAATGGCTTGCAAACAGTTCCATCTATTTAATTTCACTCACAATGCATTGTATACTTTTCAGACAATTTCCAAAGGTGCTGCACACTGAGACCACCTCCCCCATCTATAACATCAAGACATCACCTTCCTGACATAGTGAACATGGCAAGATTCAGACCCATGTTCGTTAGTCTAAAAATGAAGGTGCTGTAGATTTGTAATTAATGTCTTCTATACCCTTTGTTTTCTCTATGTAACTGCAGAGTAGATTGGATTTTACAATATACAGAAATTATAACGCATACAGACTAGTAACTAGATGCCATACAAGGTAAGATCCAATTGGTTCCCTGGTCTAAAGATTACAAGAAAATCATAAACACCATTTTACTATAAATCAGGAATCAGTAGGTCTTCAAGTTCTGCATTTGAATGAGCTCTATATCAATCTTTGTCATTGAAGAAGGAAATGCCTGAAGTAAAATATCCGTTCTGCTCAGTTAATATAAACCTTATTTGTGTTCTGAATATTGTCTTTCCAACTGCATAAAAAATGCAAGATTATTCGTGACAGGTTCAAAAGAAACAATATTTATAAGTTAAAATATCAAAATATTAATATAGAGTCAACAGGAGAAATAGACATATATCAAATGAATAATATATCTTATTCCAATTATATATTCACATATATCTTTGTGTGCTTGTGCATGCTAAGGCATATTCTGATAGGCGAAAATATTGTTAAGTTCTATTCTATAGACAATATTTATTACCCAGCATAGGGAGTGAACTTATATACTCCTTGTTATAAAAACTAATGTTTTGCTGCTAGTTCAGATGGGTTCAGCAGAAGTAGCTCAATTTAAGTAAATTGTTTTTTTGCTTGTGAAAAAAAAAAGTTTTCAGTTGCCTTGTGAATGCTTGTCAGTGTAATTCAAGGGTGAGCAGACTTTCTGTGGTTAGGATAAGATGCATAAAATAATTTAACAATTATGACCAGTGATAAGAATGACAACTACTATCTCATAACAACCCTGTATGTCAGGGTCAGAGATGTATAAGCAGGAGTAGATAGGTTCTCTTCTCATCCAGTTTACACTCCTTCTTGGTCTTTTGAAAAAGAGAAGAAGTTTATCCCTTGTTTCCTGTTTAAGACTGGGTTTCCAGTTCCTTTAAAATTTTCTCATTTTCTTTCACTCCCAGTAACCCCTTGCATCTTTGTGGCATTATCACCTTTCTTGGAGTGAATTGATTAAAAAAAAAAAAAAGAAAAAAAGATATACTTAATTTTGATGTTTTGAATGGTGCAAAGATGGAAAAGGCAAAAGATCCGAATCACTGTTGAAAGCCAAATTGCTATGATAAGATTAGTTCAGAGCATTCCTGAAACATTTTTTACAATAGATTTGTATGAATAGAATAGTCTTTGTAAGAAATAGGCTTCTAGATTAGGTTTCATTGTCGTATTTTTTGTAAAGTGGGTTTTCTTGAGAGTCAGATGTATTGCTGGTATGCATTTTTTTTCCTAAAATGTATTGCTGGTAATATTTTTTTCCTCCAAAAATGTATTCCTGGAATTTTTACTATAAAAATCTATTTTTATACTTTCATAGTATTTTGACCCCGCTTTAAGGGAAAATGTTTGCCCATAGCTGGGACCCTAACAGGTGCTACCACCCCAGGTTAAGATGGACCTGAAACTGAAAATGAGTACCTCACAGGTGCTCATTTTCAGTTGAAGTTAGTACATATGTTGTATCGTCGAAGTGGATATGGTACACAGTGGCAGTGCAATATTATTCAGCACAATATCCGGTGGTAAATGAATATATACAGAACTGTACAATAGTTACAATAACGGACAAGACAGAACTTACAAAGCAGAGATGAGGGCTTTGGAATGCAATTGTCACCAAAGTAATCAGTCCAAATATTACTTGAATGACACTCAAATATTATGCCTTGAATACTACTATTCTTTACTTAAATAGACCATTTTCAGGCTATGAGCTATTGCATCACTGAGAGTGCTGCAGGGGTGTCAGCCACCCTATATAAACTTACCAGTAGCGTTTACAAAAGTAACAAGTGTAAAATGATAAATCTCCCACATGACTGACTAAATCGAGTGGGCATTAAATGAGTTTATCTTAGTCTTAAGTCTTTTGTTTGTTTTTCATTTATGACCAGTGGTAAAGTTTGTGAAATATGATCGGTGAAGGAGACACTTATTTGGCCAAAAGCTCCATGGCTACAGTATAATGGGACAAATAATTGTTGGGTTGAATGGGCTTACTTCCAAATACTTTCATATGAACATGGGGGTTCTTCAAGGATTAATCCTGGATCTTATTGTTATATATCATGCAGCTGGATTGGAACAAACAACAAGGATCACCTATATATATATATATATAAAAATATAATCATATTTTTATTCTTTGTTGGCGATGCTTTTGTGAAGTAAGAGAGCAGATAGAGATTGATTGATTGATTGACTGGCTTGTTTTACCGCAAATCAACCTTTTGTAGGTCATTTAATGCTGAAGCATTAGTTGTTGTAGTATAATGGGTGGAAATTAAATTTTACCTATGATTCAGAGGAACTTTTTGACTATATCTTGTTGTATAGTTTCATCTTTCTTAGATATCTAAGAATATTTTTAGGGTCAACCTTGTTGAAAATATCCCTTAGATTATTTTCTTGATGGTGTTTTATTCGGATCTGTTCAAGGTCTATGCAGTTTGTCAGTATATGGTGTACTGTGTAGGGTTCTTGGCATGGTATGCAGATTGGTACTTCTCCTTTCAGTAAGTATGAGTGGGTGATATAGGTGTGTCCAGCAGCTGGAGAGAGATCACACAACTAAAAGGGTCGTCTAAGCTAACAGTGGATCCCTGTCTTCAGTGAAAAATTCTTGACTTTAGTCTAAAATTTCCCAGGCATTTTTGGTTTTTGTGTTGTTGCTTTGTTGACATTATCTATGGCCAGATGTATCTGCCAATCATTCCCGGTGGTCCATTGCTTTTCAAGTGGGTTGTCGCTTAATTTTTTTTTGTTGTTGCACTTTGTTGACATTCTCTACAGCCTGATATATATGTCAACCACATTTTTCCTTTGTTGACCTTACCTAAAGCTGGATGTACCTGTCAATTAGTCTGACATTCAAGGTAATATATTACACTAAACTGTTTCTGATCTTTGTCGATGATCTCCTCGACGTCATCAGTTCCTGACTAGGTATTCATGCAGATGGCACTATGATTTACTCATGTGTCTGTAGAAAATCCGACAGAACAAAGTAAACCTGGTAGCTGCTCTTGAAAAGAACCTATCAGTGGTTAACTGGGACAAGGAATAGCTTGTAAATTTTACAAGCTTACAAAACAAAACTGCTGTCATTTAGCCACCACAGATAATCTTTTCTGCCTGCCAGATGTGAGATTCCAAGAGAGCAACGCACTATGCATTCTTGGCCTTATTTTTTCCACTGACATAGAATGAAGCGACTATATAAAATCAACAGCTGCATCTATTGCAAGGAAAGTTAGTTCGCTGCATTGTACCAGAAAATCTTTCTCATCAAAATCTATCTTGCACATTTATAAATGTACCATTTGTACTGCTGCCATATTTGGCCTGGAGCTCCTGCTGCACATCTTGAGATTGACAAAATCCAAAGAATGTTCTGTAATGTAACTGATCCTGACTAGGCATCTTGACTTCAGGCATTTTCTCACTGATGGGACATGGCTTCCCTCTGCCTTTTCTACAAATATTTTCATTGCAACTGTTTTAACAAGATTTCTTTCCTAGACCCTCGACTAAATCAATTTCAGTGGGCTACTAGATTGCCAACTGGTTGAAATAGCTAAATACAACTGTCACTTCTACTTCAGCAGTTTCTTTTCTTGCACTTCACACTGGTTAAACTCTTTTGTTTCCATGCTTCCCTGATAACTACAATCTTCAATAATTTCAAGCCATCATCAATCACCATCTATCTTCTTGAACGCCATTCATATTCTGTCTTTTCTTTAATCCTCTCTTTTCTCAAGATTCTTTTACTTTTACTCTCTGTAACCCCCTGTGCACTAGTGGCATTCCTGCCTTGTTTGGTGAAATGAAATATTAAATAAATAAATGAAAGTTATGAAAACAAGTGACATTTGACTTGATATAAGAAATTTCTGTTCAGAAACATATATTAGCACAGAACTGAAAGTAGTTCTGTGTTATCAGTTTGCAGGGGAAATAGGCAGTTTTTTTGCAAGAGAGAATTCCAAAACTGTGTTGAGAAATGGCAAAGAGAGGGTCAGAGTTATTTTTGGTTGAAGGGAAAAGCTGGTCCATGAATTCATTATGACAGAAATAACAGAATTTGTCCCAAGTTGTAACCTACAGACCCCACAAGTGAATCTCTGAGTAAACACAACCAAAAACAGAATTTATGTCTTCATTTCTCACCATGACATTAATTACTGCCTTTCATTTCCTTGTGAAGGTGCAACGGGCCTTTCTCAGTTTTTGTGCACACTGATGCAAATGAGAGTACAGACACTGTGTAGGGTTACAGACACTGTGTAGGGTTAGTAAAAACTTGGCAAGGAATCTCATGTTTTTAAAAGACTGATATCAGAAGTAGCTTTCCAAGTACAGGCAAACAAAAGTGTGACTGCAACACAATTTGCAGAGAGCACATCCAAGCAGACAGGATCTAGTATTCCTATTGTTCACTCATTTAGGTATTGTCCAGGCTCAATGTAGCTTAACTTTGGTGGTGATTGTACTAGAACCAGTATTTCATTGATTCGTTTTCTACAATTTTTCAACCCTTTTAAGGTTATTTAAAGTCAAAAATGGATGTGCATTTTGGTGCTGATGTGCATTGTGGTGCAGTGGATATCAGCTTGGAATGAGAAATCGAGGAGCCGAGTTTGAATTCCATTTGAATTCATTGCATTTACTTATGCACAAATACCCTTGGGAAAGGTATTAATCCATCTCTTCCCTCCAGTTATGGGCTAAATAACAGGACAGATAGCCTTGGCTGGCAACAAGTCTACTGCAGAAAGCAATGGCAACTGACTGCGGGATAATCTTCAGCCCAGTCAGTCATGTCTCTTTCAAGACATGATCGCCCAAGCATGTATCATGTATGGCACTTAATTGACTGAAAGTCAAAAAATGTTTTTAGATTGTAAGAATTTCTTTTTTTGAGATAATAATGGTCTTACTAATTAACCCATAACTGGGAGGCAAAGTGGATTCATAACTTTCCCAAAGGTTTGCCCATAAATGAATATAATGAACCAAATGAGAATTGGAATTTGGATTGGCAATTAACATTTCTGAGCTATTATTCATTACACCAATTGCATATCCAAGCTTACAGCACCAGGTATTCCCAAGCAGTCACCTATCTAGGTACTGAACAGGCTTGACATTGCTTAACTTTGGTCTTTGAACATGATGTGGTCATAAGCTACTGGTGTTTCAAGTGGTCACCCATTTATGTACAGCACAGGCTCAATAAATACCACCAGTGTTTCCAGTATTCACCTATGTAGGTACTGCTCAGGCTTAATGTTGCTTAACTTCAGTGACCATACAAGAACCAGTATTTCATTGACTTTTTTTTTACTGCTTATCAACCCTTTACAGTTTATTTAAAGTTAGAAAACATATTTAGATTGTAAAATTTTTTATTTTGAGATAATAATGGTTTAGTGATACAAATCTTACTAATTAACTTATAATTGGGAGGAGAAGATGTGGATTCATGTGTTTCCCAAGGTTATTTGCATGTAAGTGAATATAACAAATCTTATGGGAATTGAAATTTGAACCTCTGATTAACATTTCTGAGCCATTATCCATTACACCAGTTGGTCCTGGGTATGACAATAAACTGCATCTGGCAGCAAGGCCTCTGATTGGGAGGTTGTGAGGAGCATGGAACCACCTCTTAATTGCTGTTGTTTCCAGGTCCATTTTAACCTGGGGTGGTAGCACTCTTAACAAAACCCACTTTACAAAAAATACGACAATGAAACCTGATCTAGAAGCCTATTTCTTACAAAGACTATATATTCTATTCATACAAATCTATTGTTAAAATCGTATTGGCATTAAATAACCCATTGAGGTTGATATGCCATAAAACACTAAACCAAACCACCAGTGATTCCCAGTGTTGTGCACCTCTCAGATGTGGTGAAAGAGGATAACAGGTGAGACGGAATGATTGAAAGAAAATCAAAGATTTAGAAACAGTTTCAAAAAATTTCTATGACAAAAATAAATATGATTTCAAAAATTAGAATATTATTATGGATTACTTGTACTTGTATGCATGAGTCCCACCAGTATAAATAGTTATAAAATAATTATTGACCTATTTTTTTATTGATATTTTTGCATGATATCAAGTACTAAGAATATAATTAACTATTGTCTGCAAATTGGAGGAGAGAGTTATCAATGATAATGTTTTGACTTTGAATTCATGGTCATCTCACCACAACACTATTTTTTCTATTTTTAAATGTAAATTTTATCACATAAAATTTTGTGTGGCATGAGCAAATATTAATTTATGTAAATGCGGCCCAGAGAAAAAATTTAGAAACTGCTGTATTACATCAACCTCTTATTCAAGTTTACAGCACCTGATATTCTCATACAATCCATTGTCTAGGTACTGACAAAGTTTGACATTGCTTAACTTGGTGACTGTATGAGAAAATATGTTTCAGTGTGATATTGTTGTCGGTTAATGTCTGTTTCCATGCTAGCATGGGTTGGACAGGGTTTTCTTGATTACTCCATAATTGAACCATCATGAAATACTGGAGTGAGTTTTACAGCTGTATGCCCTTACTAACACCAATGAGTTTAGGAGACTGTTGTGGTACTCACGTATACATCTTTACATTCACACCCACATACACATTCACATATATACATTGTATTTCACACCTACGCATGTATTTCTGTCTCATGTGTTCTCATCTTTGAGACATGCACCTCTCATTTGTTTATCACATGCATCTTTCCTGCGCAGTTCGGTTTGCATATTTAACCAGCGGACACACCTGATCCAGACAGTTGGGTGTCCACAATCAGCTGGCGATAGTGGAATAATGTGCAGCAGTTTTCCAACTTGAGTGAGACCCCCTTGCTATCCAGTATGGCAGATGGACATTAGTTTAATTTCTTGCTCAAACACCTGCACTAATTGCAGGTTGCAATTAGGCGGCAATTTATTTCTTTAACACACATGTGCACAATCACACATTTTCCAATTGGAACTTCCTTCAACTTAACAATATGTACATTACATTATTTTTCCTTTCAGGAACTTTATTCAATTATTGATTTTATGTTTCTTAATGTTACAATGGAAACAACCTTTCCTTCACTATTTGCATGCTTAATCTATTCTATGTAACCTATTGTTAATAATACATGTTTTTAATTGTTATTTACACTGATGTCATCATATTTCCTCTGCCATTGCTGATCGAATCGTAATATAAATTTGTTAGCAGATACTCCAGTCTAGGAAGATTACCTACCAAAGTTAAAGAGTTCAGTCTACCCTATTCTACACAGAGTAGGTGTAGAGGTTTTTATTTCAGAGATTTCCTTGCCCTAGACAATTTTGCATCTAAAGCTAAAGGCTCTTATTCCATGTATCTTTTCTTTTTAAATGACCTAGTTTGGGGGTTAACTATTTACCCATAGCTAAAACCCTAATAGGTGCTACCACCAGAGGTCAAGGTGGACCTGGCAACAACAGTTCCATGGGCTGCTAAACCACCTGATCAGAGGCCTTGCTGCCAGATGTAGTTTATCATCATACCCTGGATATAGACTTAAATATTAGTAAAATAAATGCCTTATGCCTTTGATGTTTTCATCTCATTCCTTCAAGATCTAAGCTTCATGGATAAATTTTTCATTTTCAGTTTGAATACTGAAATATTTTAATGTAGAAAGAAATAAACGCTCTTTGGAAAGCAGGAAACAGTAAAAATAAAAATTTCTTATACTCTTTCTAAAATGCAATCATCAAAGATTGTCAATTTCTGGAAATGGTTATTAATTCTGAACACACATTTATTGGTGTTATTTTTATTTTCACTTTTTTTTTTTGCAACATGCATTAATGCTAACTAAATTACATCTGCTCCAGGTTCGAATTGAATCAATAAATTTATACCCTAGTCAGTTCCTGTTTCTATTCAAGGAGAAAATTTAAAATAAACAAGAAAAGATGAAGAGTGTAGTCGTGCTTGAGTAGGAAGCAATATTTTAATTCATTTCCAATTGCAGTCAAAATTTAAATAAATAAAAAAAGTTAATTTCTTTGAAATTCAGGGATAAATTAAAACAAATCAAAAACCACTAACAAAAAAATGATGCCGTTGCAGATATCAGATAATAAGATGTGCAGTTTTTAAGGTATTTTTTTTGTGTTAGCTTTTCTTTATCAAATGAAATTCATGCCCATCATATAATATTAATATTCAGGAGAGTATATCTATAATAATAAAGAGCGAAATCAAAATCAGAAGTTGTTGATGAACAGTTAATCTGATGCATTCATATTAAATGAAATTTATGAACATCACATACAGTTAATCTTTATCAGTTGCTCGCCTTGCCAATTATTCAACTTGAAAAGGGGTGGCTTACCTGGAAAGGGCTGAGCAGTCATGTTTTTATAGGGTCAGTCAGTTAAGTGCCATATGTGATATACCCTTTGGGCGATCATGTCTCGAAAGAGACATGAATGACTGGGCAGAACATTATCCTGCAGTAGGTTGCCATTACTTTCTGCGGTACACTAGTTGCCAGCCAAGGCTATAAAACCCAATCTGTCCTATTATTTAACCCATAACTGGAGGGAAGAGACGGATGTTTACCTTTCCCAAAGGTATTTGTGCATCAGTGAATGCAAAGAATTCAACTGGAATTTGAACCTGGCCCTCCGATTTGTCATTCTGAGCTGATATCCACTGCACCAAAATGCACATTCATTATATAAAGTACATGTTGTGAATGAAGTAGTCTGAATTAAATATTCACTTTCCATCATATGTGAGAGTTGCTTTAATTTAAATTTACACACACTATCAAAATCATCTATAAGACTATCTATAGTAATAATGAGGGAAATCAAATATCAAATGAAATTTACACCCATCACATACAATCAATACCTTCTAGAACAGTATACTGATAATAATAATGAATGAAATAAACACCAAAAATTGTTGATTAATGTGTTGCATTCATATCAAATTAAATTTACACCCATCACATACAATCAATAATTTAGAACAGTATACTGATGATAATAATGAATGAAATAAACACCAAAAATTGTTGATTAATGTGTTGCATTCATATCAAATTAAATTTACACCCATCACATACAATCAATACCTTCTAGAACAGTATACTGATGATAATAATGAATAAAATAACACTAAAAATTGTTGATTAATGTGTTGCATTCATATCAAATTAAATTTACACTCCATCACATACAATCAATACCTCTAGAACAGTATACTGATAATAATAATGAGTGAAATAAACACCAAAATTGTTGATTAATGTGCTGCATCTATATCAAATAATTTACACCCATCACATACAATCAATACCTTCTAGAACAGTATACTGATGATAATAATGAATGAAATAAACACCTCAAAAATTGTTGATTAATGTGTTGCATTCATATCAAATTAAATTTACACCCATCACATACAATCAATACCTTCTAGAACAGTATACTGATGATAATAATGAATGAAATAAACACCAAAAATTGTTGATTAATGTGTTGCATTCATATCAAATTAAATTTTACACCCATCACATACAATCAATACCTTCTAGAACAGTATACTGATAATAATAATGAGTGAAATAAACACCAAAAATTGTTGATTAATGTGTTGCATTCATATCAAATTAAATTTACACCCATCACATACAATCAATACCTTCTAGAACAGTATACTGATAATAATAATGAATGAAATAAACACCAAAAATTGTTGATTAATGTGTTGCATTCATATCAAATTAAATTACACCCATCACATACAATCAATACCTTCTAGAACAGTATACTGATGATAATAATGAAATGAAATAAAACACCAAAAATTGTTGATTAATGTGTTGCATTCATATCAAATTAAATTTACACCCATCACATACAATCAATACCTTCTAGAACAGTATACTGATGATAATAATGAATGAAATAAACACCAAAAATTGTTGATTAATGTGTTGCATTCATATCAAATTAAATTTACACCCATCACATACAATCAATAATTCTCTAGAACAGTATACTGATGATAATAATGAATGAAATAAACACCAAAAATTGTTGATTAATGTGTTGCATTCATATCAAATTAAATTTATAATCATCACATATACAATCAATACCCTCTAGAACAGTATACTGATGATAATAATGAATGAAATAAACACCAAAAATTGTTGATTAATGTGTTGCATTCATATCAAATTAAATTTACACCCATCACATACAATCAATACCTTCTAGAACAGTATACTGATAATAATAATGAGTGAAATAAACACCAAAAATTGTTGATTAATGTGTTGCATTCATACCAAATTAAATTTACACCCATCACATACAATCAATACCTTCTAGAACAGTATACTGATGATAATAATGAATGAAATAAACACCAAAAATTGTTGATTAATGTGTTGTGTATCTATCAAATTAAATTTACACCCATCACATACAATCAATACCTTCTAGAACAGTATACTGATGATAATAATGAATGAAATAAACACCAAAAATTGTTGATTAATGTGTTGCATTCATATCAAATTAAATTTACACCCATCACATACAATCAATACCTTCTAGAACAGTATACTGATGATAATAATGAATGAAATAAACACCAAAAATTGTTGATTAATGTGTTGCATTCATATATCAAATTAAATTTACACCCATCACATACAATCAATAATTTTCTAGAACAGTATACTGATAATAATAATGAGTGAAATAAACACCAAAAATTGTTGATTAATGTGTTGCATTCATATCAAATTAAATTTACACCCATCACATACAATCAATACCTTCTAGAACAGTATACTGATGATAATAATGAATGAAATAAACACCAAAAATTGTTGATTAATGTGTTGCATTCATATCAAATTAAATTTACACCCATCACATACAATCAATACCTTCTAGAACAGTATACTGATGATAATAATGAATGAAATAAACACCAAAAATTGTTGATTAATGTGTTGCATTCATATCAAATTAAATTTACACCCATCACATACAATCAATACCTTCTAGAACAGTATACTGATGATAATATTGAGTGAAATAAACACCAAAAATTGTTGATTAATGTGTTGCATTCATATCAAATTAAATTTACACCCATCACATACAATCAATACCTTCTAGAACAGTATACTGATGATAATAATGAATGAAATAAACACCAAAAATTGTTGATTAATGTGTTGCATTCATATCAAATTAAATTTACACCCATCACATACAATCAATACCTTCTAGAACAGTATACTGATGATAATATTGAGTGAAATAAACACCAAAAATTGTTGATTAATGTGTTGCATTCATATCAAATTAAATTTACACCCATCACATACTATCAATACTTCCCAGAAAAGTATATCTATAGTAATAATAAATGGCTGGTCACTTGTTTTTGAGGATACCTGTCTACCATGGCAACTAGCTAATCTGCATTGCAGACACTTGCTCAGACAGACTTGTGTTTGTTCAACACCCACAGAGCCCACTTGTGGTTTGTACTGTACTGCAACTATGCTGAGCAAACCTTAGTTACAGTTTCTGGGAGAGAGGGCTTTATCTAGGTTGTACAACAGTCTAAATAAGGCCAAAATGCCCAAATCCTCGGTCATTATGACTTCTGTCTTCGAGCTAGCACAACTATCAATGTCTCCTCAAGGGAAGCCATCTACCAAATTCCACTCACAAGGCTTGTGTCAATCCATGGTATGGTTTTCAGTCACTTTCCAAAGGTGTTGCATGCTTCGGTCACCTCCTCCAGACCAATAACATCACGAAGTCACCTTCCCGACAAATCGGCCATGGTGAGGTTTGAACCCGAGCTTCATGGTCAGCAAGCAAACATTCTAATCACTCAGTCATGTGCTCATATCTATAGTAATAATTAGTAAAAACACTATCAATTTTATTCTGAAAGACTGTCTACAGTACAAAGCTAGCAGCAGAAGCATATGCCTTGTTATACAGACAAACATTTTCATCTTGGTTGTAATACTCACCACATTCTGATGGTTGTAAACTCCATTCATCTTCCATTGTCTTTGTACTCAGTAACCTTCTTGGAATTTCGAATTTTCTTCTTCTTCTATGTGCCCTGTCCCTTCAGGACGTAGGCGATCATGGCCCTCCACGTCTCTCTAACCCTTGTGGCCCTCAGCATGTTTGTTCCCGTTACTCCTGGTAACCCCCGTTCCGTCAACCAGGCCCTGCAAATATGTTATCCGCTGCCTTCCTCTGTCTCTCTTTCCCTCTACCTGGCCAGTCAGTATCAGGTTCTCCAAACTCTCCTTCCTCATTTCATATCCCAGGAAATTCAGTTGTCTCTTCCTGATGCTTGGTATTAATTTCCTTTTGGTTGCCATTCTTTCCAACACCTCATTGTTGCTTGCATGTTCAGTCCACGATATCCGCAGCATCCTTCTGTAAAACCACATTTTCGCTGCTTCTAGTTTTGTCCTCATTTTCCATGATATTGTCCAGCACTCACGACTGTATTGAAGAACTGACATCACGTAGCAATCCAGCACTCTTTTCTTTGTTTCTAGTGAAATTTTCCTGTGTGTTAGTACTTTGCTCAGCTTCTAGAACGCGCCCTTTGCCATGCCAATTCACCTTCTGATTTCTGTGTCGCACTTTCCATCTTTTGTTAGAACACAAGACTACAATGACAGTGTGAGAAAGAAATATGAAGAACAAATTGGAAAAGGGCACTTAAAATGGCATTCACTAAAGGAAGTGATGGTGACATCAGCGAACAACATAGCCCCAAAGAAAATCAGACGCAGAAGAAAAAATTAGTGGATGACTGAAGAAATTCTCCACATGATGCAAAGGAGACAAAAAATAATGCCAAGACATGGAGATTGTCCAATTTCCACTTTCCACGCTTAGGGGAGATAACTCATATCAGTTAATAAACAAAAATCTTATTCTCCTTTGTGTCATTTGTTCATTTCTTCTATTGCTTCTACTGAAACCAGTCAGTCAGTCAGTTAAGTGCCATACGTGATACATGCTTGGGCGATCATGTCTCGAAAGAGACATGACTGACTGGGCAGAAGATTATCCCACAGTAGGTTGCCATTGCTTTCTGTGGTAGACTGGTTGCCACCCAAGGCTATAGAACCCAATCTGTCCTGTTATTTAACCCATAACTGGAAGGAAGAGATGGATTAATACCTTTCCCAATGGTATTTGCGCATAAGTAAATACAATGGATTCAATTGGAATTCGAAATCGGCTCCCTGGCTTCTCATTCCTAGCCGATATCCACTGTACCACAATGCAGGAAGACTAAAAGATCTAATATGTTCTAACAATGTCATGTGTTGTTTGTAAAAGAATTTTCCTTTTTTATTAAATATTTTCAATTAAAAATCAGTATTTAAAAACAAAAATACATATTTTAAAATTCAAAGATGAGATCCCAAAACTTGAATCTTTTCTGCAGCAAAAAATATCAGAAAGTTCATAGACAGTCTATATCATCAACTCTTAGATTTCTGTATTGTTTTTCTTGTGTGCTGTGTTGTTTCAGCATACTATGCACAAAACAGTACAAGAACTATTTGTTAATATCTTAAGAAAGTTGAAAGGCTACAGATAATTTATATTCAAATTTTCTCTGGAAACAAAAAAAAAAAAAAACTGTTTGAAATATTGTACCCCACCCAAGCTAAAAAACTAAACTAATCTTGGTAAGATATAATAAAAAATTAAACAGAGAGACATACTAGTTGAAATTAACAAAACTTGACTGGATGAACTCTTGCTGTTTAAATATAATGTATTATATACATGCAAGTGTACCCCTGCCATGAAAAATGACAGCAGAATATTTAAGATTATTATTAGCTGTTTCTTCATAGGTTATCTCTCTTGAGTGTGTCAAGAGGAGGAATATATATAAATATATATATTTTTTCTATTTGTAAACAAGTTATTACAAAACCTAGGTTTCTACTGTGAGTGGTGTCTTCAGACAATTTTCAATAACTGATTTTACCATTTATCATTTTTTTTAAGAATGCTCACATAATGGAGTTTTTTTTTAAACGCTCAAAAATTGCATGTTCGAAAATTCCCTGCCATGTGAGCATTAAAAAAAATACCTTTATGTGAGCGTTCTTAAAAAAAAAACAAAAAAAAAGGGTAAATAATAAAATCAGTTATTGAAAATCGCCTGAGGACACCACTCATGGTAGAAACCTAGGTTGTGTAATAACTCGTTTACAAAAGAAAAAAATTTCAAAAGTTCTACAATATAATTGTATTAAACACTTTTTAATACAAATGTGCACTGGTTTAATTTTATTATGACCAAAAACTAAGTAATTAAGCAATCAATGTGATCTGGCACGTCTTAGACCTCTCGACCACGAATGACCATTAGTCTAAACAAGGTTTTAATCAAACCTATATAACACAGTTATATGTGGATAGGAATCGCAGGTTTGAATCCTGCCGAATTACACAAATTTTTGTAATAAAAATTTATCGTAAATAATCAGGCCAGTAAATTTATATTATGGCTGAATGAACGATGCGTGATGCTATAGTAGCTACTGTTTTAAAAAAATAATGTATGTATCTTCTTTTTTTTTTTAGTATTTATTGCCAAGGGCAAAATTGTAAATAAAAATAGAATGGTTCTTTTGTTAATACTGCACAATAACATGTGCATCAAATGAATTTATAAATATTTAATAATTACCTATATTGCAGTTTCATCAATGAAAGAATGAAGAAAATTTAGGGTGATTTGGACGAGTTCATCTTTGCTTCCTTGCCTTGTAAAATTTTACAAAGTAATAATAACAAAAGAACCATTCTATTTTCATTTAGAATTATCCACTTGGCAAGAAATACTAAAAATAGCATGAAATGCATCATTTCTTTTAAAAAACTGGGGTGGCCTAATAATTATGGCCAGTAGTGTATCTGCATATATGTATGAGTATTTTTATTTTTGAAAGTATCTTTAATATATTCAACAACTACAGATTTTTTTAATCATTTCACTCGAAGCAAGATAATAACGCCATTAGAATGCAAGAGATTACAAAAAGTGCAAGAGAAAAAAAAGACAAAAAAGTGAATAGATTTTAGGAAGACAGAAGATGGAGACTGCCATTGCATTTAAAATTTTTCCTCTTTGCACTCCAGAAATTTCATTTGTCACTTTCTGATGTGAAGTAAAGCATCATTTTTGTTTCTATTTTTCTTAAAGCTTGCTTGTTACTCACATGTTCAGTCTATGGTATTCTCAGTTTCCTTCTGTAGGCCCACATTTTTGTTGCTTCAAGTTTCCTATTCATCTGTCAGGAGATAGTCCAAAATTCATTGCCATAAGAAGAACACTAATATTAAATAACAGTCCAGTACCATTTTCTTTCTTTCTAACAAAATGTTCTTGTTTCTTAATATTTTGCTTCATATTTTTTTTTTTAATCATATCACCCCAAGCAAGGCGATAACACCACTGATGAGAAGGGTGCTACATAAGGGTAAAAAGAATGGAAAAGAGAAAGCCGGAAACCACATCCTAAACAGGGAACAAGGGATGAGCCTCTTCACCTGTTCAATAGACGTGGATGGAGTGTGAACCGGGCGATAGTTTAGTCTATCTACTCCAATTGAAAAAAAACATAAAAGAAGAGAGTGAAAAGATTGGAAAAGAGAAAACCGGAAACCGCATCCTAAACAGGGAACAAGGGATGAGCCTCTTCACCTGTTCAATAGATATGGGTGGAGTGTGAACCGGGCGATAGTTTAGTCTATCTACTCCAATAAATTTGGAAGACATCTTTTGCTATTCCTATGCACCTTCAAATTTCGATGTCATATTTACCATCCTCTGTTAAAACACTCAAAAATATTTATATTTTTGACACTTGCTTGACTTTAAAATCTCCAATTTATGTCACATCTTGATGTGGTCCTGGATATTTTTTTTTTTTTTTTAATCATTTCACCTCGAGCAAGGCAGAAACGCCACTGATGTGCAGGGGGTTACATAAATGTAAAAAGATTAATTAGAAAAGAGTGAGGAGTACAAGCTAGTTAGAAAGGAACAATAGAAAGCTGAGAAAGCAGGTGCAATGACAGATACATAGGCGGAGAGAAAGTGAAGGTTATACAGGGGAGGGGAGAGAGCTAGAGTCCAGTGGTTAGTAGATGAGTATTAACTTTGCATTTAAATTTCTGGAGGTTGTAGCCGTCAGAAAAGCAAGAATACAGGAGTGAGTTCCACAGGCGGGAAGTGCGAGAGAGGAAGCTGCAGGAGTAGAATTGTCGTCTGCATTTGGCTAACCTGACTGTGAATGGGTGGGACCCAGTTGCCAGTCTGGTTGCACGGGTAAACACCTGTTGAGGAGGCATCAGTGACTTAAGCTCTTCCGAGCAGAAGCCATGAAAGTATTTATAGAAGAGACAGAGGGAGGCCACATTTCGACGATGGGAAAGTGGCTGCAGTTGAGTCGCCAGATCAGTACCTATCACATTACAGACTCTCCTTTGGAGCTTGTCAAGAACACTGAGGAGAACGGCAGGGGCACCTGACCATAAATGGCAGCAGTACTCCATGCACGGATGGATGGCTGACTTGTAATGACGGTAAACTGCATCCAGCAGCAAGGCCTCTGATTAGGAGGTTGTGAGAAGCATGGAACCACCTCTTAATTGCTGTTGTTCACAGGTCCACCCTGACCCGGAGTGGTAGCACCTGTTAGGGTCCCATCTATGGTTAAATAGCTAACCCCCAAACTGGGGTGAAAACACTATAAAAGTATAAAAATACACTTTTATAGAAATACAATATATATAAAAATAGACTTTTATAGAAAAATATACTTTTTAATGAAAAATGTTACCAACATTACTTTTTTTGAAGAAAAGTTATTACCATTACACATTTTTGAAGAAAAAAAATTATTGCCATTGTACATTTTTGAAGGAAAAAAAATTATTACTAGTAATACATTTTTGAATACGAAACTAGAAGACATCTTCAGTTTTCTAAAATAAAATAAAAATAAATTTTTTTTGTTAAAATCTGACTAAATCAACTTTCTTACGATAACCGAACATTAAAAAAAAATATCTTTAATCTCTACCTTTCGGCATTAAATTACCCACAGAGGTTGATATGCCATTAAACAAAACTCAAACATCTTGATGTGTTCTTCTAACTGACAACTATACCATCTTCATACAATTGATGATTAGTCCTTTCTTCCTGCTTTTTTTTTACTACCTCCAATTGATGCTTAGTCCTTTCTTCCTGCTTTCTTTTACTACCTCCAATTGATGCTTAGTCCTTTCTTCCTGCTTTTTTTTACTACCTCCAATTGATGCTTAGTCCTTTCTTCCTGCTTTTTTTTACTACCTCCAATTGATGATTTGTCCCTTCTTGTTTTATTTCACTACATCCAGTTCATAGATTGCATCTTGAACTGTTCCTCTTGCTGATAACCATGCATTTTGTCTTCTTACAATTGATAGTGAGTCCTTCCTTCTTGCTTTCTTTTACTATTTCAGCAGAAGTTCTTGTAGTTTTCTTTCTGTATCTGCCATCAAAATAGTGTTATCTGTGTATCTTATGTTGTTAAGCCTGTGTCTATTAATAAAAAAACTCTCAGAGGACTTCTGGGATTGCCTAAATGTAAAGGTTAACCCTTTAGGGCCATTCGTATCATATTTGATACAGTATGAAAACAAGCCTTGAAAGAAATATTTTCCTGAAAAATTTTTTTAAAGAAATATTTTATAAATTTCAAATGAAAGCAGTACTGACTGCTCAGTCAATGAATACCAAATGTTTCCTTATAGGGAAATACCAAATGTTTCCTTATAGGGAAATACTGTATCAAATATGATACGAATGGCCCTAGAGGGTTAAATAAGTCTGCTGAGAAGACACATTCTCGTCTTATACTCCTATCTCTTTTTGAGTATTTACTGAATTCATTTTCTATCTTTCATTGCTATACTTGTCTTATTTTGATTGAATTTTGTTTTTTTTATATATAAAACTGAAACAGAAAAATCAATTCTCATTTGGAAAATTTTAATTTTATACCATCATCAAAGTTAAAACACATCAAACCTGGTGAGTACCAAGATCTGTGACTGCTTGGGAATACTAGGTGCAGTAAGCTTGAATGTGCAGGTGATGTAATGGATAATGGAATCCATTACTGGAATTGTTAATCAGAGAGCAGAGTTCTAATTCCAGTTGGGTTTGTTATAGTCACTTAATGTACAAATACCCTTGGAAAAGATATGAATCCATCTCATCTCCCCGGCATGAGTTGTTAAGATTTGTATCACTAAATTAGCTCCCCAAAATTCTTACAATCAAAAAATACTTTCTGGCTTTAAATAACCTGCAAAGGGTTGGTAATCTGAAGAAAACAAATCAAATACTAATTAGCTACACAGGCATGTCTTTTAGATGTATTTATATTCTCTGGAATATAAATGTATAGAAACTACAATGGTCACAACGGAAAGGGTCAGTTTATATATTGATTTTAATATAGAATTGATCCCCCACTTTATATACACATTATAATTTCTGGTTTGTTGATAAGCTGTGGAAAAGGAATTGATCAAATACTGATTACCTACACAGGCCTGTCTTTTAGATATATTTACATTTGCTGGAATACAAATGTGTAGGAATTACAATGGTCTTAAAGTAAGGGGTCAGTTTATATATTGATTGTAATATAAAATTGATCCCCCAGTTTATATACACAATTTGTTTGTCAAATTCTGATTAGGTTCGAATCCACATTTTCTGCTCCCAGTTATGGGTTAATAAGTAATATGTGTATCAATAAACCATTATTATCAACCAAAAAAAAAAAAAAAAAAATTCTTACAATCTAAAAATATTTTATGGATTTAAATAACCTCTAATGGGTTGATAAGCCGTCAAAAATGAATGAATCAAACAATAAAATGAATTTCAGAAGAAGGATTCAGTTCACAAAAATTCTGTAAATAGTTAAAGTAAATTCATTCTTTCTCGATTTAAGATAAAAATCGTTGTTTGATGCAAACTTCTGGATATTTTGACCAAAATATTGGTATTTGGTCATATTGTTATTCAATAATATTGATATTCAGTAATATATTACTTTTAAACTACTTTGATGACATGATCAAACAAATATTTCTCAGCTCAAATCGCAAGTGATGCCACCACCATCCCCTATTTATTCTGCTAAATATTTGAGTTAATAAGAATCATATTGCTAATCCTGGCCATAACATCTTGTTTCTCATTTAATCTAATCACTTAACTCTCTCAGGGTTCTGATTAACAATTATTTAAGCTTCTTAAAAAGATTAAGTTCTTTCTTCGGATTAATTTAAATAATTGAGCAAGATGAAAAAAACAAGTAGGCATTCTGCAAGGAACTGCTGAAAAGTTCACAGCCTGACCCAAGATCAAACATCAGAAATTTTTGAGGAACAGTTGATTCTCTATAAATATATCAACAAAACATAATTCTTGTTAATAAACTTAATAATGTTGAATCTACAATAGATTTTATCTTTGAATCTGAGTCACTTTATCTTAATAACTATAATTAACTTAATAACAATCTTCAGTTTTGAGGTTTACAGAAAAGATACCAACAAGAATGACCTGGTTAATTTTTATTCGCACCATTGTATCAACATCAAATCAGGAATAATTATAGGATTGTATTTAAGAGCATTAAGAATCTGCAGCCCTCAATATTTACCCAAAGAAGAAATATACATAGAAACACTTTCAAAAACCTCCAATATTATATAATAATTCTGCTTGTTCCTTCCTTAGTTAGTCCATTCGTTACGCCACTTACTCTCTATACGAGCTTTTCCTTTCCCTCTATCTTTTTAAATGCTACTCTCCTCAGCCCTTCTTTCACCTTTGTCAAACAAAAGGGTAGTAAGGAGTTAGAGAGTAGGAGAAGAAAGTCTATAGCATTACTGTAGCAGCAGCAGCAGTTTAAGCTGTGTGTATATGTGTGTGTACCGTACAATATAGTAAAAATAGGTAGGTTTGTTGTTATATCCTGCGACCTAATAATGAAATTTCTGGCCTCTTTTACACCTTTGGCCATTACTCAGTTGGTCTTTGCTGTTTACAATGGACACAGTCAGTCAGTTAAGTGCCATGCGCGATACACGCTTTGGGCGATCATGTCTCGAAAGAGACATGACTGACTGGGAAGAAGAATATCCCGCAGTAGGTTGCCATTGCTTTCTGCGGTAGGCTGGTTGCCAACCAAGGCTATAGAACCCAATCTGTCCTATTACTTAACCTATAACTGGAGGGAAGAGACGGATTAATACCTTTCCCAAGGGTATTTGCGCGTAAGTGAATGCAAGGAATTCAAATGGAATTTGAACTTGGTTCCCTGATTTCTCATTCCGAGCCGATATCCACTGCGCCACAACGCACATCCTCAGGATCCTTTAAAGTAACTTTAATTATTTAAAAAAATTTTTTTAATCCTAACATTTTCAAAATTTTGTCAGAAAGTTTTGTTTTGATTTGAGTCAGCAGCTAAAGAAACGTTACGATTGCATCATCCACTTTTTTCGGTGACAAATACATTAATTTGGAAATTCTTGCAAAAATCAAATAATTGTTGGATTTTAATGAAACTATCAGTACTCATTCATAAATGGATTAAATTATTTTTGAAATTATTATTTTTTAAAAATCTTGATAAAAATATTATTTTTACCTCTTTTACACCCCCCTCCATGTAAATCCATGAAATTATAATAAAATTTATATTGATGGCTAGCTTTTGTTTTATTCAATGCAGGACTCATTGGGGAATATAAATCATCTATTTTTTTTATTTTAAGTTTGCAATCATTATCTGAAAATCTTCTCTGAAAAGTAAAATAAAGAATGCAATAGAACTCTGATAATTTGATAAGCTTTTAATTGATGGAATAAATAATAACTATTAAGGACATTATACTCTGAAAAATAAAATATTTTGATTAATAATAAAAACGACTTTTATTAAACTTTTCAATTTTAGATAGGCAATATAATCCTCAATTCTTAACTAAAAAGTCTACTCGCAATCAATTCTTTGAAGATTTTAAAAATATTTTTAAAAATTTATATATATTATTAAATTATTTAATAATAATAATAAAAATGAAAACAATTCTTTTAAAATTTTATTATTTTATTCATTTATTTTATTTATTAAGACGTTACTATCATTTGTAGTATGGCAAAGCAAAATTTTTCCAGGAAATCATAATTATCCTTCTATGGAAATTCCACAGGTTCCACTAGTCCTTATTATTATATCAACAATACTAATAGAAAGTCATACAGAATATTAGTTAGTCAGTTAAGGGCCTTATGAGATACACGCTTGGGCAATCATGTTTTAAAAGAGATGTGACTGAACAAGCAGTATAGCCCAGCGTTGCTTGGGTGTAATGAAAGCTTTAAAACTAATCCATGATCCTGGAGCTGAGACTCTTTGGACGTTGGCACAAAAGACTAAAAAGCAATAGTTGTTTCCAGTTAAAGCGAAACCGTAGATTGAAAGAAAAATGACTGGATATAAATCAAATTTTGATTTTCTGGTCTCGATATCAAATAAGTATTTTTCGTCATAAACTGAATTTTGAAGGCTAAATATGTCCTCTGAGTAAATGGTATCATGGCTGAGACTAAGAACTACAATTATACCTACCTAGAGCCAAACCCGAAGCAAAAACTAAAATAAAAGGGCTGAAAAAAATACAGACATACAGGCAGATAAAAAGACATACACACAAACATCTTGCCTTTTTTATATATATATATATATATATATATATATTATCGATTTTCTGCACTATTGTAAGAACTGCAACCTTAAAACTTCTGAATATCATTTCTTATGTCTTTGTCTATGAGTGTATCAAATTTGATTAAAATCGGACCACTCCTTCTATAACCTGATTTTTTTGATTTTTGATATTTATCGGGAGTACCTTGACACAAAACCTAGCTAAGAACACTTGCAGATGCTTATAGTACAACTGTGTAAATTTTCAAGAAAATCTGTTCAGCCGTTTCGGAGTCTATAGGTAATGGATACAGACATACACACAGACAAAGTTCCATTTATAAATAAGTTTAGATATGCAGAATTTTCCCGCAGTAGGTTGCCATTACTTTCTGTGGTAGACTGATTGTCAACCAAGGCTATAAAACCCAATCTGTTCTGCTATTTAACCCATAGCTAGAGGGGAAAGAGATGGATTAATACCTTTCCCAAGAGTATCTGTGCGTAAGTGAATACAACGTATTGAACTGGAATTTGAATTCGGCTCTCTTTGATTTCTCATTCCAAGCAGTTATCCACTGCACCACAATGCACAACTTATAAAGTCATGATAACGTGCAAATTTCTAAATAGGAATTGTTCCATCTTATCAACATAAGTATAAGGTGCCTTGGCAAGTCATAGTTGAACATTAGCTTTTTTTCTTTTTACAGTAAATAAAGGCTAAAATATCTTCTGATTTCTGAAATTGTGCAATCTTAGTCCTTATGCTAGACTAAACCACCTCCAGAGAATAGCAAGTGTCAAAAAATATATCCTCTTACAAGTGGGCCTGTGGCATAAAAAAACGACTGCAAAATATTTACATTAATATGCTGTCTAAAATGATGGCAACATATATATCGATGTACATATTATTGAGTATCTTACATTAAGACATAAGAAAATAAAACAAAAAACAAAGTAATCTTAACCTGAGTGTGACAAGAAAGAAATGTGTATGTGTGTATATATATATATATATATATATATATATAACACACACAAATAAACAACGGTCTTATTATAATAGAAATCATATATATATATATATATATATATATATATATATATTCTTCACTGCTCAATGAAATAATTATTGCAAAAAAAATAAAATAAGGCATTGTCAAAAAACAAGCTTTCATAAATGATGGTAAAGTTTAATAACTGGTAGTAAAGCGAATGAACTTAACCAACGCTGACTCTCTATTCTCTCTCTCTCCATGAGTCTGACAGGAGGAATATATATATATATATATATATATATATATATATATATATATATACACACACACACACACACACACACAAATAAATTCACAATAGTCTATATTATAATAGAAAGGATTATATTTATATTAATAAAATCTAGCTCCTGTCGTAAATTACTTGTAGGACAGATTATTAATGCCCAATGAACTCAGGTAATTATAAGATGAATTTTATGCTGTCTTGGATATAATCTATTAAATGTAACATTGTTGGTACACAGATATAACAAACTTAGAATTTTATCAATTAAAAATTTGTTATTGTCATTCCTGTAGGTTTCATTTACCAATTGAAATCTCCTAATACAAATTGATATTGTAAAATAAAAAACAAACAATTTTCTAGTGAACAAATACTGTGAAAGATAGGAAATATATTTTTGAGGAAAAATTCATCTGTAAATTTACATTTTCAAAGTCCTGAATATTTTCTCATAAGATACTAGTCAAAAAAGAAAAAAGAAGAAAAAAAGAGAGAAATTATAGTCTTACACCACATGACTGCAAACAGTATTTGTTACTAAAAAAACGTTTATATTTTAAGAAATAGCTTTCTACTTAACAGAAGACTGACAGTTTCTTTCTTTTCTCATACTGTTGTGTTGGGCAGAAAAAAGATCTGTACATATTGTTTAAAACACTATTTTAATTAGTCCAACCTTTTTAATATTATATATTTGTTTTACATTTAAACATATCTTTGAATAAATGAAAAATACTTTCTTATATCCATCTTCATATGTATTTATCTATTATTTAAACATGTCCATTCACTAAGAAAAAAAAAAACAACCAATACACACAGGCAGTTATAAATGAGGGTACTAATTTGTTTCACACTGTGGGCCTGTTGACAAAATATGGTGCATCGTATTTGAAATTTATGCCTAAAAAGATTTTGCATATTGGTAGACTGGAATAAAAAAAAACAAATAAAAAAACAAATAAAAACAAAGGCTTAAATAGAAAATTTATCACTAATGTTCATAGATGCCCATGGGTACAAAGATGCAAAGATATAGAGAATGGTTGACCTCAAGTCAGTCTGATGTCGAGTGAGGGTGGCCAAATTTTCCTTTTGTTTGAACAGCTAGGGAGTGAGAAGGGAACCATCATATCCTTTCACCCATGGTTGGAAACCCTTGTTGGTTTCCTTCTGCATTACGAGAAAATTAATTTTTTTATTATGATTTTCATTATGGCAGCATTCACCAACTTAAACAAGGAGAACATCCAGAAGAGTTACAGGAGATTCCACAGTCATCTGGGGGCTGTGGATGAAGGCAATTGTGATTTTATTGAATTTTACTATTTAGTATTTCAAGATATTTTTGTGCAGTTTAGGTAAATATATCGGTTAAAGTGAGATGTCAGTGTTATTTTCCTTTTTGCATAATTCAGATAGCAATTCATCCATTATACCCTGTACATATATTCAAAGAGGCCAAACAGTGTTACCACTGCTGTTTTCTCAAGATCATCTTTCATAGTTATTTGATGATATTTTCATAGGTAGTTGATGGTATTTTCACTTATGCTTGAATACCTTTGGGAAAGGTCTTAATCCATCTCTTCCCTCCATTTATTCTTAATCCTATCATTCTAGCAGATTCCAATCCATTTTTGATCTGCATTTGATCCCTATATCTATCTAAATCTAAACTTATTTATAAATGGAACTGTGTGTGTGTGTGTGTGTGTGTGTGTGTGTCCGTTACCTATAGACTCCGAAACGGCTGAACTGATTTTCTTGAAAATTTACACAGTTGTACTATAAGCGTCTGCAAGTGTTCTTAGCTAGGTTTTGTGTCGAGGTACCCCCGATAAATATCAAAAATCGATAATCGAAAAAATCAGGTTATAGAAGGAGTGGTCCGATTTTAATCAAATTTGATCCACTCATAGACAAAGATATGAGAAACGATATTCAGAAGTTTCAAGGTTTTTTTGTTTTTTTTTAATCATATCACCCCAAGCAAGGCGGTAATGCCACTGATGTGCAGGGGGCTACGTGAGAATGAAAAGATTTGGAAAAGAGAAAGCCGGAAACCACATCCTAAACAGGGAACAAGGAATGAGCCTCTACACCTGTACAATAGACGTGGGTGGAGTGTGAACCGGGTGATAGTTTAGTCTATCTACTCCAATTGAAAAAAAAAAATGAAAAAAAAAAAAAGAAAAGTGAAAAGATTGGCAAAGAGAAAGCCGGAAACCACATCCTGAGCAGGGAACAAGGGATGAGCCTCTACACCTGCACAACAGACGTGGGTGGAGTGTGAACCGGGTGATAGCAGGTTGCAGTTTTTACAATAGTTCAGAAAATCGATAATATATGTATATAAAAGGCAAGATGTTTGTGTGTGTGTCTGTTTATCTGTCTGTATTTCCTTTATACAAATCCACAATTTTTATTCGATTCTCACCAAACTTCACACAAATATTATTTGGCTGAGTCTGAGCTCCAGGACCATGGATTAGTTTTAAAGCTTTCATTACACCCGAGCAACGTCGGGCTATACTGCTTGTATATATATATATATTTCCATTTTTACATAAGTTAGATGACAATTTATCCATCGCGCTCTGTGTGTGTTTGTGTATATATATATATATATATATATACACAAACACACACTCTGTGTGTGTTTGTGTATATATATATATATATATATACACAAACACACACAGAGCGCGATGGATAAATTGTCATCTAACTTATGTAAAAATGGAAATAACACCGACATTACATTTTAACAGATATATTTTTGATTGGGTGTTTTGTTTTTATGGCATATAAACCTTGGCGGGTCATTTATTCCCAACTAAATTTTATTTATTTATTGCTGGTAATACCTTTTTCTTTTCACAATTTATTGTTGTTTTTATATAAGTTTTGTGTCTAGTAATACTTTTTTCTTTTCGAATATCAAGATTCATTGGGATTTGTTTTTCTTTTTAAGGGCAGGGTCCCCAAGTCCTACCATTGTTATTTAACCCATAACTGGAGGAAAGGGACGGATTAATACCTTTCTCAAGGGTACCAGTGCTTAAGTGAATGCAGGGTATTCAACTGGAATTTGAACTCGGCTCACCGATTTCTCTTTCTGAGCTGATATCCATTGCACCACAATGCACATCTGTCACTAAATGCTTACAGCACCTGGTATTCCCAAGCAGTCACCCATCTAAGTACTTGCTTAACTTTGGTGATCGAGCGAGAAACAGATATATTTACTAAAATTACACAAAATATTTTTTAAAATAATAAAAAGAGTAAATGTAAATTAAACAAATTTGCCATTGGTTTTGTCCATGGCCTCCAGACAACTACAGAATCTTCTGCATTTCTTATGGATGGTTTAATTTAAGTTAGTGAAAGTTGCCATAATTTTTGCCTCCAGTTTATCTTTGGCATTACAAAAAGTTTTGTTGGTTCATTGCACTCCACGCATAATAACCAAGAGGGGAGTCAGGTGGCCAGATGTAAGGGTTAATGTAGTCACAGAAATTGTCTGACAGTCATGACTGGGTTCTCATGCTTCTGTGACATGGTGCAGAGTTCTGATGCCAAACATGTTTTTCCAGCAGCCACCCTCTTGACCTATGGCAGCACTACCTCCTCAACACACTTGATGTAGGCCTTCATGTTGAGTCTGAGGCCCTGTGGGAAGATGAATTGAGACACAACATCGCCATCTTTAATGTTCACTCTAAACACCTTCGTAATCACCATTGTTACTTCCTGTGTATATATTTTTTTTCAGTTTGAATGCCCCCTTTATTTCATTTTAAACTGTGAATTGCAGTAACTGTCTTGTGCATTCAAGAATTCAAAATAAAAATGGGGCATCTACTTCAAACATGGGTATCCCCTAAAAATAATGAAGTAATGAAAATGGCAAAGGATTAAAAATAAATCTATTATTGTGTGTGTGTGTGTGTGTGTGTGTTTTACTGCATCTTGTTATTGTTGCTTTTAAGATGAAGTATTTTTGCTATTATTGTTTTATTACTGTTTTTATTTCAACACTTAGGGTAAATTAACTCTATAAAAAATTGAAACCCAAGTGACAAGAATGATTCTTCTCATCAAAGAAATCTGGACTGAATGAAATGAAAATAATTTTTCCATGGGAACTTACCAGGTTCTGGCATTTTTGCCTCGAGGTTCTTGAGGAAATCACGAATGCTGCCATTTCGCCATGGGCCTGAGATTGGGATTTTTTTCTCTCCACCTGCACAATAGGCAAATAAAAAAATAAAAAACAAAAAAACCTGAGTGGTGTTGAACAAAAATACCATTTTAAATGGATGAACAAATAAATAAATGATAAAATTAACCCATTAAAGCCCATTGTAAAACCAGAGATTAAAATAAAAATCCTGTATTAATTATCGATTTCTAAAAAATCCAGTGTTAATTAAAGGTCTGGGTGTGTGTGTGTGTGTGTATATATATATACACACATATGAATAATCATTGTTAATCAGTTTTTGGTCATAATTAAATAAGACCAGTAGACGGTTGTATAAAAAAGTGCTCAATACATATATAATGTACAGCTTTTCAATATTTTTCATTTGGAAACCAGTTATTTCCAAAACCTTCGTTTCAATCTTTTAATATCTTCAGATGATTTATAATAACTGATTTCCTAAGGTTTTTAAATGTACAACAGGGATTTTTACAAATGTGCGACTGAAAATATTAAACAACCAAAATTTCAAAATTAGGGAGGAATTAAGGGTCTTTCTTGCTGGATTGCTATGTGGTGTCAGTTCTTCAATACGGCAGTGAATGCTGGACAATATCATTGAAAATGAGGACAAAACTCGAAGCAGTGGAAATGTGGTTCTACAGAAGGATGCTGCGGATATCGTGGACTGAGCATGCAAGCAATAATGAGGTGTTGGAAAAGAAAGTTAACCAAAAGAAAGTTAATACTGAGCATCAGGAAGAGACAACTGAAGTTCCTGGGACATGCAATGAGGAAGGAGGGCTTGGAGAACCTGATACTGACAGGCCAGATAGAAGGAAAAAGAGGAAGGCAGTGGATAACATGTCTGAAGGGCCTGATCAGGTGGATGACGGAACGGGGATTGTGTGGAGTAACAGGAGAAAATATATTAAGAGCCACCAGGGATAGGGAGACGTGGAGAACCATGATCGCCTACGTCCTGAAGGGACAGGGCACATAGAAGAAGAAGAAGAAGAAGAAGAAGAAGATGACTTTCATCTCAGTTTGTATGATTCTAAGATGTATTTTTTGCTGTGATTACATCTAGATATATTTCTGATCTTTCATTTAGTAAGTTTTTTGGTCTGAAAACAATAATATGGCTGAATTTTCTTGTTGGCACAATCTGCAGATATCCACAGCATTGTAAGGTTTGGCCTTTTTTTTCTTACTATACTCCATCTTATATCAGGGTCTTTTCCATTTTTTTGTTTTAATTTCCACATGTGGTTAGCTAGTTTGGTACAATTTTTAAGCTTTTCCAGCTTGGACATAGATTTGTGATTATTCCATCTGTTTTTAAAAATACCTTTTGTAGATCCTAATATAATCGGATGTCAAGACGTTAACTATAACTTCCTTTCTATCTATATTGTTTGTTCTCCTTTCCTTTCTTTTCTTTATATTCTTTCCATTTATCAATTTTCTATATTTTATTTATAATTTTCTTTTATAAGTTTTAATTATTTTAACTACATTTATGATATAATACTACTAGTGGTTATATTTTAATTTGTATTAAAATTATGATTTATAATTTATTTTTTACCATATCCCATTATATTTAAAACTAAATTTTAATGTTAAATTTCCATGTCATGTTTTTCTAAGAAAGCAGACGAATTGTAATAGAAGCTGGTGTCAATCTAAAACATTAATTTTAATTTCTCTTTATACTGTTTGGTCTCCTTTCCTTTTTTTTTCTTTTTCTTTCTCTTCTTTCCATTTATCAATTGTCTATATTTTTTTTTTTTTTCTCTCTTTGGGGATTTTGAATGAGCGAGGAATTGTTTTTTTAGATTACCGTTACAAATGTCTATTCTCGATATCGACATGGGTCTGTGTGTAGTTATTTTCTGGATTATTTTGAATATTAACTATTGCATCATTTGGGTCTGATGAGCAAGCGAGGTCAGCCTGTAAAATACGTATTACCCATGAAATTGTATAATATCTAAAATTT
Source organism: Ascarosepion bandense (assembly GCA_037127315.1). Classification (NCBI taxonomy): domain Eukaryota; kingdom Metazoa; phylum Mollusca; class Cephalopoda; order Sepiida; family Sepiidae; genus Ascarosepion; species Ascarosepion bandense. The sequence continues at coordinate 242,868 of JBBBDQ010001775.1, forward strand.
TTTCTAAATTATATTACTCTGTTAAATTAAATAAATAAATTTAACATTGAGTTTGTCTCTACCGGAATTTACCTGACTTATATACCAAGTATTCTACGTTATATATATATATATATATATATATATAGTTTTAAGGTATGCTATGTTTATGGGTAAAAGTGTTCAATATCAGGAATAGTGTGTATGTAAATATAATATATAAAAGTGGACACTGTAGTCAACATCAGTCTATCTCATGCCATCGGATTGCCTTCAAATTCACTAGTACTTGGTTTTATGTATATATGAAACAAAACAATATTTGATGAAAAGAAGAAAAAATTATGAAGATGCCCTAAGAAAATCTGGCCATAAGAAAATTTTAGATTACAATCCTCAACCAAACAAACAAGTGAAAAACAATAATAGAAATCGACACATTATCTGGTTCAACCCACCATTTAACTTAAAAGTAAAAAATCGAAACAGGACAAATATTATTTAAACTGATTGATAAACACTTTCCAAAAAGTTCAGAATTAAACAAAATTTTCAATAAGAATACAATCAAACTGATTTATAGCTGTACTAGTAATTTAGATAATTACGTAAAAAAACAAAATGCCAGAAACCGAAATAACAATGTGCAAAACAAAATCATTAATGAGGTATGTAACTGTAGAGACAAAGATGAATGCCCACTTCAAGGACTTTGTAATACAAAAGGAGTTATTTACAAAGGAAAGTACATGACTTAAATGGTCAAAACAAAACATATTTGGGATCAACCAAAGATACTTTTAAGACTAGATGTTATAATCATAGGTATACATTTTAACTGGAAAACTTAAAAATTGTACAAAATTGGCTAGCCATGTGTGGAAACTGAAATTAAAATATGGAAAAGACCCAGATATAATGTGGAGTATAATAAAAACAGCCAAGCATTACAGCGCTGACAAAATATGAAGACGGTACCAGGAAGAAAAGTTAGTTATTATGTTATTCCCAAACAAAAATCAATTACTAAATGAAAGAACAAAAATTATGACCACGTGTAACCATACCAACAAATATCTATTAGGATTATACAATCAGAAATAAAAATGTTAAAATTTCTCGTAATTTCAAAAATTGCATGTTCATAAAAAATCTGTTATGTGAGTGTTTTCAAAAAAATGGTAAAAGCAGTTATTGTAAATTGGCTGAAGACACAGACAGGTAGAAACCTGGATTGTGTAATAACTTGTTTACAAATTATATATATATATATATATATATATATATATATTTTAATTCAGATACTTCAATCCAAGGGAAAAAAGCAGGAAGGTAAATTCAAAAAAACCCGATCCTAATTAATATTAAAAATTTATTTTAATATTAAAAAATCATACAGGAAGAGAGCTCCATGTAATAAAATATTACAGAGCAAATATATATTAAAAAATGATTAATTCAAAGATGTTGAATGGCCATTTCGATATGAAGATCCCCACGGGGGACGACACATCACCTCAGCAACAGAAAAAACCTTTCAGAAACTGGAGAAAAATTAGTCTACTTTTCCTTTTTAAATAGATTGCAAAGAAATTAAAAAATAAATAAATAATAAAATAAAAAAAAAAAAATAAAATAAAAATAAAAATAAAGGGAAAGAAAAAGAAAAAGAAAAAAAACGAAAAAGAAAAAGAAAAAGATAGAATAAAATCAAATAAATAAGAAAAGAAAAAAAATTGACATCGTCTGGGTTCGCAAAAAAAAAGGGAGAATGTAACTAAAAATTAACAGACAGCCGTGTTAAATCGACCTAAGTTTAAGCAACACGGAAGAAAGGTGGTAAGAGAGATAAAAGAAGGAAGGGAGGGAAAAAGAAAGAAACTAAAGAAAAATAATTTTTTAAATATTACAGACGCTGGACAAATTCAAAAACCTAATTTCCCCAAAATATATATATATATATATATATATATATATTCTAAACATATATTGTTCACTATAACAGACAATGAATGTCGATTATGTTTAATCATGAGCCATTCTAAACATTATATTTTGGCTTTAACTGAGAAGCTCAAGCCCACTTATGGCAGCTATAACTCCACATTTGATTGATTCTGATCATTTAAAAATTAAAACCTTGCAGAAGAAGTTAGGGACTTTGTAAAGTGATGGAATGAGCTAACCATTTTATCATCTGTTTAAATTGTTTGGGTAAGACAAATACTATAAGAAAGAAAAAAAAACACTCAACGAGTAAAAATAAGGACATTAGTATCGTTCATTCAGCAAAGAATTAGAACACTCTCAGCTATTGGGCATGTATAATGATAAGGTACACACTAAAAAGTTTGCCTCCTTCTACCGAGCGCCTATAGCTCAGAGGTAGAATCGCTGACTGATGCCAATTCGTTTGGGTTTCAATCCTGAGTAAAAAGCAATCAGATGTCTAATCGTACTGATGAGCTAGTGATGTAGCGAAACAGATCTGTCAGCGGATGACTATTTACGCTCTCACACCCTGATTGAGCACTCTTGAAGAATGGTAGACTTTGAAAAACACTAGCTACTCTAGCATCTACATATCGTTCATTCAGCAATGAATTAGAACACTCTCAGCTATTGGGTGTGTGTATAATGATAATTCACATGCTAAAAAGTTTGCCTCCTTCTACCGAGCGCCCATAGCTCATAGGTAGAATTGCTAACTGACACCAATTCGGTTGGGTTTCAATCCTGGGTAAAAAGCAATCAGATGTCTAACCATGCTGATGAGCTGTGATACAGTGAAACAGATCTGTCTGCGGATGACTAATATATATATATATATATATATATATATATAAACTGGCTTCCAAATTAAAAATATTCAAAAGCTCTACATTATACAATATATACATATTGAGCACTTTTTTTAATATGACTGCATAGTGGCCTAATTTAATTATGATCTGGTTAACAATAATTATATATATATATATATATATATGATGAATAGAATAAGTAAAGAACATGTAGGAAAAATGTCTGTAATCTAACATGTTACCTGTTCTTTACTTATTCTATTCATCGTTTCAGATTTTGATCCATATATTCAGCTCATATATATATATATATTATATAAAATAATGGCTGGACAGTTGTATATACTAGTCTACAAGGATGCTTAAAACCTCGGTCACGATAACTTGTGACTTTGAACTAGCACAACCACTGATGGCTCCTCAAAGGGAACTGTCTATCCAAATTCAGGTGTATATCATACTGGACTTTTCACAATTTGGAAATAAAAAAAAATCCAACATGATATGCACCCAATGATTACGAAAATGCATGAAGTTCTGAGTCATGCCTAAAATGTAAGATAATATGTATATTTATTTATATATATTTTTTGCCCTGCTATACATCATTGAGCACTGTTCTATTCACACCTGATAAATATATATATTTTGATCTCTATCTACGCGTATACATATATATATATCCTTATTTACCTCCTTACCTACCTATATAAGACAAAAGGAAAATATATTTTAGAGACACATTTTATACTCTGAGTTATAAAATAAAGTCTCTCAGTGTATGAAACATGTCACCTAAGATAAGTTTGCCTTTTGTCTTTATTCCTACTGCCCTTTAACAGATATACTGAAATTTATGTATATATATATATATATATATATATATATAATCTGGAGAAGTTTGTCACTTAGCTGAGTTGTGTTATTTCATGCTGACATTGAAGTTTCATGAATGCATTATTGTAAAAAGCAAACGACACTGAAGGGTCACAAAATTACAATAATGCCTTCACAAAACATTGAAGCCGGCCTGAAATAAGACTGCTCAGCTAAGTGACAAACTTCTCCACATTAAATCTATTAACACTATCTTCATATTGATATCAAGCACTTTATGTTAAAAAATCTGCTTGCTTAAAATGCCTTTCCACCAGTAAACTACTGAAAAAAACAGCAGTTTTGGCACCAAACATCATTACAATTTAACATTTTATATATATATATATTCTTTTTTTTTATAATCATATTGCACCAAGCAAGGCAGTTTACTGCCATTGGTGCACAGGGGGTTACATAGGAGGAAAGTTATGAGAAAGAGTGACAGGTTATAGGGGCTGTCAGGAAGTGGGTAAGTGCCCCTGCTATTCTCCTCGGGGTTCTTGACAAAATACAACGGAAAGTGTGTAATGTGATCGATACCGACTTGGCAGACCGGCTGCAGTCACTCTCTCACTGGCGTGACATGGCTTCCCTGTGCCTCTTCTATAAATACTTTCACAGCTTCTGCTCCAATGAACTTAGATCACTGGTGCTCCTTAGGTACGAATTTACACGAAATACTAGATTAGCAACTAGGTCCCACTCTTTTACAGTGAAACAGATAAAATGTCACCGTAATTTCTACTCCAACAGCTTCTTTTCTTGCACTTCCTGCCTGTGGAATTCCCTTCCACATGGTTGCTTCCCCGACAGCTACAATCTCCAGGAGTTTAAATGTAAGGTCAATAGACAGCTCCTAACACACTAACTTGCATCCATTCTCCCAAACAATCTTCCCATCTGCCCAACCCTCATCCTCGGTATCTTTACCCGTCTATCACCCTCCTTCTGATATTTCTGATATCTAACCACACTTTCTCTTCACCTTCCCCTATGTAACCCCCTGCGCAATAGTGGCAGTGGAATACCTTGGTGGGAGTGAAATGATTAAAAAAAAAAAAGAGAGAGAAGAATGAGAATACTGATGAGAGTGGAGTGGATGAAGAAAGGAGCATGAAAGAGAGGATGCAAGTTAGTGAGATAGGAGATGACTATTGACTTTACATTTAAATGCATGGAAATTATAGCTGTTGGGGAAGCAAGTATGTGGAAGCGAATTCCACAGGTGGGAAGTGCAAGAAAAGAAGCTGCTGGAATAGGATTTGCGTTTGCATTTTATTGATTTCACAGTAAATTGGGGGTGGGACCTTGTTGCTAATCTTGTATCTCAAGTAAATTCATATATAGGGAGCACCAGCGAGCTAAGTTCATCAGAGCTATATATATATATATATATATGTATGTATATATATATAGTCATCTGCATACAGTCATGCTTCGCTGTATCACAACTCATCAGTATGGCTAGACATCTGATTGCTACCATTAAGGATTGAAAGCCCACCAATTTGACATCAGCTGGAGATTTTTCCCCTAAGCTATTGACGTACAGTGAAGAAAGGCAGATTTTAGCGTGTTATATTCACAATGCAAACAAACTTTATTAGCCAAGAGTTCTTTAATTCATTGCTGAAGAACGATTCATAAATGCCAGTGAGTAGCTACTGCTTTTAGAATCTACCATTTCCCCAGAGAGCTCAATTGATGAAAGCGATCATAGACATCCACATACAGTCCTGTTTCACTGTATCACAGCTCATCAGTATGGCTAGACATCCGATTGCTTTCAGATGGGATTGAATAATATATCTATATATTACGAAATTTGTGAAGTTGGTATCACCAATACATTTACTTAAATTTATTTGTAATGAATACTGATATTTGAATGGATAGTCTGTTTTTTCTATAATCAAACAGTACATTTTAAATATTCAGCCGCCTAAATATTAGAGAAGTCATATTTGGAAAATATCTATCTTCTGGCTGGATTCAAACCTGCATACTCTCATACACTGAGGAGATGCCACCATTAGTTCATTAATTCAGACACACCCATAATTATATTGTTTAACTTCCTCCAACCACCCCTCCCTAACTTTTTGAATAATCATTTGATATTTTTTGAAATAAATTATTTTCACCATTTGGTTAAAATGTGAAGAAGAACAATAATATTCTGAAACATTACATTTTTATAAACCATTGTTAGTTGATTTACGAGTGATAACAACAAAATTGCGATATATATATATATATATATATATATATATATATATATATATATATATAAGGTGGTGATGAAATGTTCTTAGCCTGGCCCCACTTTCCAAAATCTAACTAAATAATCAAACATCAGAATCAGATCTATCATACTTTTACAAAAAAGGAAGTTATATATTATTGTATGTACATAAAAAAAAAAAAAATTATTTTAAAAATCATGGCGCAAAATGATTTGTATTAAGCTTTTCAACTTTTGATTCGTAAATATAGTTTTCATAAATAAACAATATCGGCTAACCAGATGAAAGTAACGCAAAATTTGAAAAGATTTATATATTATAAATTGTCTTAATTCAAATTTTTTAAAAAAGTGCTAACAATTCTTGTAAAAATTAATTATTCATCAAAAATTTTTTAAGACAATAGTATCCTTAATAAATCTTATTTATAAAATTAATTAAAAGCTTTTGAAATTAAATAATATATTTTTATTGCATTTTTTTATTTTCCAATTCAGAGCAGATTTTGGGGGAAATGAGCAGTAATAGATTGATGTAAAAAAAAAAAAAGAAAAAAATTGGTGATTTACATTCTTCAAGGAGCCCTACTTTTAACTAATAAAATTTTGGGGAGAAAATTTAATTTCACAAAATTTAAGTAAGTAGGGGAGGAGTAACATATGTAACAAAAAGAAACAAAATGTTTTTATGAAGATTTCCTTAAAAAGAAAAAAATTAATTTATTCATGAGTAAGTCCTGAAAGTTTCATTAACATCTGACAATTATTTGATTTTTGGAAGATCAAATCAACGTGTTTTTTACAAGAAAAAAAAAGCACAAAAACACTAATTGTAAATATTACGTAGACTGCTGATGAAAAAAAAAATTTTTTTTAACTAAAATTGTGAACATGCTCAAAACAGTAAAAAAAATTTAATAATATAATAAAAAAATACTTTTGTCTTTCCTCTTAATAAAACAAACATTTTAACAATAAAACAGTTTTAATTAAGTTTGGGGCTTTTTTTTTCATCATGCTATGCAATTTTTAAGCAAAATAGTATGAATTTGCACGAGATACTAGATTAGCAACCAGGTCCCACACTTTTACAGTGAAACAGATAAAATGTAACCACAATTTCTACTCCAACAGCTTCTTTCCTCGCACTTCCCGCCTGTGGAATTCCCTTCCACATACTTGCTTCCCTGACAGCTACAATCTCCAGGAGTTTAAATGTAAGGTCAATAGACACCTCCTAACAAACTAACTCGCATCCGTTCTCTCAAACACTCTTCCCATCTACCCAATCCTCATCCTCGGTATCCTTACCCGTCTATCACCCTCCTTCTGACATTTCCTATATCTAACCACTCTTTCTCATCACTTTCCCCTATGTAACCCCTGTGCAATAGTGGCAGTGAATGCCTTGCTTGGGGTGAAATGATTAAAAAAACACTAATATCATACTAATAATTTTACTTAGTATCTCAAGCATTCCATAATTATAACAAGAACACAGATATAAAAAAAATATACATAAAAGGAGTTCATTTTCCAACTTAGAATTTTATTTTTAATCAAACATGTTTCCTAAAACGGAAGGTGGGTAAACCAAGCAATAAGCAAACCTATCTACTCCTTACAGGATACATAGTTTAGTCAGTTGTTAGATCATAGAAGTGAGCAATACAAGAGAAAATGACTGACATAAGAGGCTGAAAAGTTCTCAGCTCATCAAAAAACTGCTTCCCCTATTCCAAATATGATTTTTGGCCAAAGAAAGTTTCTACATCTCCTCACAAACACCTTAGTTTAATAATGAACAAAAAAGACAAACTTAACTTATTGAATCCATGTTAGAGAGTAAATATTTACACGTAGATGTAGCAGCAGATATAATAGTCTTAATTTATTCAAATTTATTCGAATTTCTAGGATGAAGAGTTATCTTTGTTTACATTCAGACTATTGTCTTCATTTTTGTTTTTGCTATCACACTTCGGCCACTGTGTTCTCTGGCTTTCTTCAGGTGTCTATTAATCTGGGTAACTTTCAAAGAATTTCAATCTGTACACTTTAAATTTAAAAAGGTAGATGAATGATTGCTTTCAGCAGGACAGCTTTGGTATTAAATGTACCTTTTAAGTGAAATTTGATACAATGCATTTTAAGACAACATGTTCTACTATCATGTCTGGGGAAATTTCGTTTTGTCCTTTTCACTGTTACTCAGTTATTAGCTTTTCACTGAATTTAAGTCTGTATTACCCAGCCTAAAGATTGGACTTCTGCCACCAAACTCACAAATCACTATGCTATTGTCACATGGGACAATAATAACAATGCTTTGATAAAGGATTGCTATTAGGCATTTTTAACTGGTAGTTGTGGTGCAATGGATATCGGCCTGGGATGAGAAGTTGGAGAGCTGAGTTCAAATTTCACTTGTGTAAATACCATTTGGAAAGGTATGAATCCATCTCTTCTCTCTCCAACTATGGGTTAAATAGCAGAACAGATTAGGTTCTACAGCTTTTGGTTGGCAACCAGTCTACTGCAGAAAGAAATGGCAACCTACTAGTCAGTCATAGATCGAAAGAGGCATGATCGCCCAAGTGTGTATCCCGTATGGCATTTGACTGACTGGTGTGTGTGTGTGCATGGGTTTAGATACATTTTAAAATTTACTTAGTGTATAAGCTTTTATAAAAACATTCTGCTAATAACACAATATTCTTGTCTGGACCCTGATGAGTGAAATGTCACAAAACTTTGTCAGTTTTTGAAAAAATTTTAAATGTTTTATATTGCTGATGACCATTATAATCATTGCTTGAGATATCTATCGAGCACTTTGACAAAATTCTGCCCACTATTTGCCACATATGGTCACAAGCACATATTTAGAGATTCTTGATAAAACCCAAAGAAGAATCTGCAATGTTATTGGTCCTGACCTAGCATCTCAGCTTTACACTTCCATAATTGTAGCTTCCCTGGGCCTTTTCTATAAATACTTTCATGGTAACTGTTTGAATTAACTCTTCAATATGGCATTTAGAATTTAATAATTTAAGTAGAGTATAAGATTGAATGTAACTATTTGATGCTAACAGTTTTCTTTTTTCTCACACTTCTTGCTTGTGGAACTCTCTTCTGGCTCCATTGATTTCCAGTTAGCTTTGATCTTCAAAAATCTTAATGCAATGTCAATTGTTATTTACTTCTATTGTTCTTGCTTCTTAATAATGTTTCTCTTTTTTCTTATTCTTTCACACTCAGTAATCTCTTGCGTCTTAGTGGTTTTATTGCCTTGCATGTGGTGAAAAAAAAATGTCTGACTATTTAACAAAACTGTCCTTTTGTAACTTCTTAGAAAATGATGTAATGATATTCACAGACCTGAGAATCAAATTATAACAATTTTGCAATACGATATAAATTAAATAATAAAAAAATAGACACAAGGTGTGCATGATTTTATTTATAAACTTTATTGGGAATTAATTTTAAGCATGCCCTGCATATGCAATCTTTTGCATGGAATTATGCAGATAGATGTATCAAATGGTGCACATTGAATGCAAGCAGAAACTTTGCACACAGGTGAGTGAATGATTAAGAGTGGTTTTTCTTCTCTCTATCATTATCAAATGATGATCATTTTTTTATAAATTATTCATGGTATTTGGCCAGGTGAGGTCACCTGACAGTTTGCTAATTGATCCACGCAGACAATGAGGTGAATGGGTTTATAACAATGAATAGCAACTAAGTGGACAAGTAAAGTTGGACTGAGTCATTCCTTGCTCAATATTAAGTTGTTGCTGTTGGTGATGCCATCAAAATATCTACAGAATAACCTTAGGATATCTCGTTTCTCAATTGTGCATTGTTGTCTTAAAATGCATTGTATCAAATTTCACTTAAAAGGTACATTTAATACCAAAGCTGTCCTGCTGAAAGCAATCATTTTAAATGATATAACTAAGAGGGAAAACATTAGATAAACTATTTAAGGCTATTTATTCGAAAGCCATTTAGTCTTTGGTTAGTAAACAGTTTTTCTTTTGCAGTTATAAAAAAAAAAAACTCAGAATTATCTCCAATATTTCCCCAGATTTAATTCATAATTTTTTTTTTTAATCATTTCATCCCAAGCAAGGCATTCCACTGCCACTATTGCGCAGGGGGTTACATTGGAGAAGGTAAAGAGAAAGAGTGGTTAAATATATGAAATGTCAGAAGGAGGGTGATAGACGGGTAAGGATACCGAGGATGAGGGATGGGCAGATGGGAAGAGTGTTTGGGAGAATGGATGCGAGTTAGTGCGTTAGGAGGTGTCTATTGACCTTACATTTAAACTCCTGGGGATTGTAGCTGTCGGAGAAGCAAGTATGTGGAAGGGAATTCCACAGACGGGAAGTGCGAGGAAAGAAGCTGTTGGAGTAGAAATTGCAGTTACATTTTATTGGTTTCACTGTAAAAGGGTGGGACCTAGTTGCTAATCTAGTATCTTGTGAAAATTCGTACCTTGGGGGCACCAGTGATCTAAGTTCACCAGAGCAGAAGCTGTGAAAGTATTTATAGAAGAGGCACAGGGAAGCCAGGTTTTTTTGAGCTAACATTAAAATAATCATATGGTTGTTATTCTGACTACTACTTTAACTACTGATCTATGCTGCTTACTAATGACTGTAGAAATGACAGCTACCTTACCAACATGGTCCCAATAACTATTAGTGGCAGGTACGTAAATCTAACCATGTCTCCACTATTTACATTGTTTTGACTATTGTTCTCATCTTTACCAATATTCAAATTATATATGATAATGGCAGACTCATAAATCTCTAAGATGGTTTCTGGCAAGAAAAATGGTCTAGCATCACACACAGAAACAACTTTAGTATTACCAGATCTAGCAAGCGATTCAATATATTCTTTTGGCTTCATGTCATTTCATATAATAAAAAAAAGCTTATTAATACTCTTTATAATATTTACATTGTTTGGACTGTCATGCTCATCTTTACTGCCATGTTTACGATGTTTCGGCTGTTGTACGCTCTGGCCTTCTTCAGGTGCTAGGAATTTTGAACCGAACCCTTTATTACAATCATTGTGGTATATCATTTTCATTCCCTGTGCGATGCCACTTCTACCGGAACATACAATGGCTGAAACGTCGTAAACATGGCAGTAAAGACGACAGCAATGGTCCAAACAATTTAAATTGTGTAAATACTACCTCATCTCAGAAGTATAGACAAATAACAATATCTCGTCTCTATTTTGTCTAACATTCAATATTTTAATAAAGGGATCATCACAATATTATTTTTTGAATTTCTGATGATCATTATCAGAAATTTTTGAATAGGATTTCTTTCATCTTCATTTACATTTTTATCACAAATATAATTCTAATTCTGGTTTTCTGAATCCATTTATAAAAAAATGATAGTAACTACTAGGTTGGCATTTAGGTTCCACTCTTTAACTATTAAAATAGTTAAATGTAACTTTCATTTCTACTCTAACAGTTTCTTTTCTCGCACTTCTTGTCTGTGGAATTCCCTTCTGTTTACTTGCTTCCCTGATTACTACAATCTCCAAAAATATTAATGTGACATCAGTTGCCATCTTCTGTTTGATTGAATCCCATTTTTCTTTTATCCTTTCAATACCCCTCGTCCTGTACACTAATGGTGATCCTAGCTTTCTAGGGGCAAAATGATTAAAAAAAAAAAAAAAGATGAAATTAAGATAAATAAAACATTTGTCAAATATATTTTATACATTTGTGTAAAGCTAAATTTTGTCTGTGTATCCCCATCTTATATCCCTAAGCAAAAATAATTATTATGGACTCTCCCGTGGATTTCAACGTATGAGTATCTAAATCAATTAGACTGCCACACAAAGAATTGTTTAAAGTGGTGAAGGCTTGTGTAGCACCATCCACACTTTTTGGAACTGCTGATAACAGACAATTGGTGCAGAAGTTTGCCATGTATTGCATGAACAGCAGACCTCAGTTATTTAACCCATAACTGGAGGGAAGGGACGAATTAATACCTTTCCCAAGGGTATCAGTGCGTAAGTGAATGCAGAGTGCTCGACTGGAATTGGAACTTGGCTCACTGATTTTCCCCTCCGAGCCGACATCCACAGCACACATCCGTCAATAAATGCTTACAGCACCTGGTATTTCCAAGCGGTCACCGGTGTATTCAACATGATATGACCATATATATATAAAAAACATAGTGATGATCCATGTATACTGTTTTAATATGTATAGGAAAAACTACTAAAATGTTGTAAGTTTAAAATTGTATTCTTTTGACAGTATTTGTTTATTTCTATTATTATATTTGATATTTCAGACCGTCCTCGGCCCTTCATCAGAAACAAATGATTTTAAAATTTAAATTAGAAACGTATTTCGTGAGCGCGTTCATGGAGAGATTGTTTACATCACAGAAAGTGACAGATTTTTTAAAAAATATTTGTAAACGTGAATCTATCTTTAATAATACTTATAAATTTTGTTTTAGAGAAAATTTTTTAATTGTATCTAAAAAATATTTAACTATTGAAATATTTATAAAGATTCAAAACACCTAAGTCCCTATTTAACCCTAGCTTGTGTGTATTTAATTTTAAAATCCAGTATTTTTCTTTCTTTCTGAGTGAGTGTGTAGAACTAAAATTGAAGTCTATTAGTAAACATTTGCAATTTTCTAAAGTGTGTCCCGGTTGATTGAAGTGAACTGCTATGGGGGAATATTGGTTGTTCTGGTGTATGCTAAGTTTATGATTGTGGAAACAAAATCTAAAGCTATTTCCAGATTCACCAATATATCCACTATTTGGACATTTTGAACAGAAGAGAAAATATATAATGTTTTGGCTGTCACAGGTGAGGCGTGGTGGGTGCAATTTGATGTTGGTGTTGGGTAGAGAAAATATTGTGTCGTTTACTAAATGTTTACATATTAAGCAACGGGATTTCTGACATTTGAAATTCCCTGATAGGTTTGTATTTTTTAGATATTTGGTAGAAGTGAGGATAGCTGATAGGTTGGGTGTTTGTTTCATTGCATTTATGGGTGGTTTATCGAAAATGTCTGATTTTTTTGTTTGATTTAGTGCTTCTTTTATTATTTTTATTGGGTATTTACATTTTAGAAATTACTTTGTTAACATGGAAATAGCAACAGAGTAGTAAGAGATTTGCAACATTGTGAGTCAGGAAAGAGGATGCAAAGTGGAAAATAAGTCATTCACTACAAGCCCATGTAAACAAATTTTCAATTTGCAACAGAACACCCATGCTACAATTTCCTGCATATGTTTTTGAATGATGTGCAGGTTATATCATGGTCATTTCCACAGGTTATTATTAATGATGTACTGAATGGGGATTGAACTTGCTACTCAGTCATAGTTGATCTATGAAGACAAGCTTGTTAACCATTACATCACACTGAAGTACCACCTCAGGTCATTTTTATCACATTATTATTCTTGATAATAACTAACAATCCTGCATTCAAGAATTAAAAAAAAAAACAACTTATTTTTCTAGGGTTTTTAGCATTGAGTTTAGAACTAAGAGTAAATTTTCGCTCATTTTCAGAAACTTGAAGCATAACCATTAAAAAAATGTGGTGTTGGCGACTAGGCGAACCTCACTGCCGAGCTTGAAAAGGACCTCCAATCTGTGGTGGATTGGGATAAGAAATGGCATGTAAAATTTAATTCTTCCAAAATGAAGCTGCTATCAATTAACCACCATAGACAACCGCACCTCCCTCCCATTAGCATGTAACAGGCTTACCTCCCAGAGAGTAAAACACTACGCCTGCTTGGCCTGACACTCTCAGCGGACTTCAAGTGGAATGACTACATCGAATCCATTGCTAAATCTGCTGCTATGAAAGTTGGCTCTCTGTGCAGGGATCGGAAGTTATTTTTGAATCTATCCTGCACATATATAAATCTACCATCCGCCCATGTATTCAATACTGCTGCCACATCTGGTTGGGTGCCCCTGCTATTCTCCTTGGGGTTCTTGACAAAATACAGCGGAGAATCTGTAATGTGATCGATACCGACTTGGCTGACCGCCTGCAGTCACTCTCTCATTGGCGTAACATGGCTTCCCTGTGCCTCTTCTATAAATACTTTCACGGCTTCTGCTCTGATGGACTTAAATCACTAGTGCTCCCTAGGTATGAATTTGCATGAGATACTAGATTAGCAACTAGATCCCACCCTTTTACAGTGAAACCGATAAAATGTAACCGCAATTTCTACTCCAACAGCTTCTTTTCTTGTACTTTCCCGCCTGTGGAATTTCCTTCCACATGCTTGCTTCCCTGACGGCTACAACCTCCAGGAGTTTAAATGTAAGGTCAATAGACACCTCCTAACACACTAACTTGCACTCATTCTCTCAAACACTCTTCCTATGTACCTCCTTACTTGTCTATCACCCTCCTTCTGACATTTCCTATACCCAATCGCTCTATGTAACCCTCTGCGCTATAGTGCCAGTGGAATGCCTTGCTTGGGGTGATATGATTAAAAAAAAGAAAAATGTCTATGGCTATATGATGTTGAATATACCAGTTCCCATCCGATCACCGAAGTTAAGCAACATCGAGCCTGGTCAGTACTTAATGGGTGACCATTTGGGAATACCAGGTGCTGTAAACGTAAGGACCAAGAATGGTCCACCGGTCCTCCAGGTTTGGGGGTTGGGTGCAGGGGCTAACAACCCTGCCCCGCAAAAAACAGTTTGTTACAGCAACAAAAAGTTGCTGCCCTATGCACCATTGGGTCTGATGGATAAATGATGATGAATCTTACCAATATACATCCTTACACCTAACTGCTTCCCTAACCAACAACAACTACTAAAGAACCACATACCAACATTTCTGTCACACATTATACCCTGATTGAGCACTCTAGAAGAATGGTAGACTTTGAAAAACAGTAGCTACTCTGGCATGCACGCATCGCTCATTCAGTAATGGATTAGAGCACTCTGGCTATTCAGCAGGTATAATGACAATATACACGCTAAAAAGTCTGCCTTCTTTTACCAAACATCCATAGCCCAGAGGTAGAATCGCCGACTGACGCCAATTCAGTCGGGTTTCAATCCTGGGTTAAAAGCAATTGGAGTCTAACCGTACTGATGAGCTGTGATACAGCAAAGCAGATCTGTCTGCAGATGACTATATATATATATATATATATATATATATATATATATATATATATATTCTGAGAATTGATCCATACATATTGTTGGAATTTTAATTCTTGTTTGTTTTTTCTTTTGTAACCATACAGTTATTATAACATTTTTAAATAAAAAATAATGTTGCAGTCATTCCGAATATGGAATACAAGTGTATAGAAAATGGAATTATCGTTCTTAGGAGATCTTATAAAAATATACAAGACTATTTTTTGTTTTGTATACTTAATTCTTAATAAATCCAGACACAGTTTCAAAAGCTTTCAAACAAATGAATTGGTTATAGAAAATCACTGATTTGATATAACAAAAAGAAATGTTTATTGCAACTTTGAGAAATATTTTCTAAGATTTTCCTGCCAATCCTGCTGCTTGCAAATATTGATCCAATTTCAAGAATTTCTTCATTCACATATACAGGAATTTCTAAGATTCAATGAAGAAATAAACGCTCACATCTGCTGGGAATATCTTTTCTATGGAAATAAAAGAAACAATTTGTCAAAGGAGACTCTAAAACAAATGAAGACAAAGCAAGGAATAATCAAATTTTAAAAGAAAAACAGAAGTGTTGCATTCCGTCTTGTCACTGGTTTCAGCTCTTCAAGACTGCAACGCTACATCATAAACTGTATCAATGAAAGATGGTTTCTTATTTTATTATACTACTGATATTTTTTTTTTTTTTAACAACCCATTAACCTCCAGCAGCCCATCCAAAGCCAGAAAATATTTTGAGATTTCAAAAATTGGTGGTTGGGTGGGAAAGAAATAATGATTTAACGATACCATTCTTAGTAATTAATCCATAGCTAAGGAGAAGCAGTGGATTCATACATTTCAAGAAATTTTGCATGTAAGTGAATATAATGAACCCAACAGGAATTGAACTCTGCTCTCCAATTAACAATTCTGTGCCATTACAGCACCTGCACATTCAAGCTTTTTCTTCTCTATGTGCCCTGTCCCTTCAGAACGCAGGCGATCATGGCTTTCCAAGTCTCTCTATCCCTGGTGGCTCTTAGCACGCCTTCTCCTGTCATACTATGCAACACTCGTTCCATCATCCACCTGATTAGGTCCTTCAAATATGCTATCCGTTGCTTTCCCCTGTCACTTTTTCCCCTCTATCTGGCCTGTTAGTATCAGGTTCTCCAAGCCCTCCTTCTTCTTCGCATGTCCCAGGAACTTCAGCTGTCTCTTCCTGATGCTCAGTATTAATTTCCTTTTCATTTCCATCATTTCCAAAACCTCATCATTGCTCACATACTCGATCCATGATATCCGCAGCATCCTTCTGTAGAACCAGATTTCAGTTGCTTCAAGTTTTTCCTTCATCTTTGATGAATTTCTAATAACTTTTGGTTTCCCTTTGTTTATTTTATTTTTTGTTCCTTTGTCACTAACCTAAGTAGTTTGTGTAAATGATTTTGCTATCCAAGGTTCTTTTCGACTTATACTAAGTTAAAACTTAGTAAACTTCAGTTACTCTTTCCTGTTTCTTTTTTCTTTAAATTGGAGTAGATAGTTCTTACTATCGCCTGGTCTCACACTCCACCCCCTTCTTTTGAACAAGAGTAGAGGTGATCGCCTTGTTTCTTGTTCAGGAAGGGGTTCCTGGTTCATCCCCCTTCTTCGGTCTTAGTGTTAGTTCAGCTGGAAGCTCTTTGCAGTTACGGAGTATGGTGGCAACGCCTTTACATTCTGAGGGTACCGGGTTGGCAGTTTCCTGGTTGCTGCTTCCGACTGGTAATTAGGAGCCCAAACTCTTGTGTAGCATCTTGAGAAGCTGCTCTGATCAACAGTTGAATAATATCGGGGTTCTTGTAGTGCCATATTGTGCATGGAAAGGCGTCCCTGCATGAATGTTTGGTGGGCAACCCCGAGGCCACATTATGTTGTAGGCCGTGCCAGTCTCCATCTTTCATATGCTGCAAACAAGTGACCGACTGATTCTACTCTAAGACCTCTCCTTAATTGAATCACGATGAAAAAAAGCAAACATAACAGCAAAACTAAACCAGCTAGTCTGAAAACATCCAAACCCGTCTGCATCTCTTTCACTAACATACGTGGTATCCACACTAACTTCCTCAGCATAGATTCATTCCTTCACACTAACTCACCTGATATCTTAGCCCTATGCGAAACTAACCTTAACCTTTCTATTTCCTCTTCCAAGTTTTACGTTCCTAGCTACCTTCCCCTCTTCAGGAAGGACTCCAATGTTCATATGCATGGGCTTGGTGTGTATGTCAGCGAACACCTCTCCCTAGCTAGGGTGACATCTCTTGAATCTCTGGATTATTCTTTCATGTGCTTCCGTCTCTCGCTTCTAAGCTCGATTAGCTATCTCTTCTTTCTCTACCGCTCCCCTTCCTCCTCTGACTGTTCATTACTTGACAGCATCTCTGACAATATCGACAAAGCCATTTCTTCCCATCCCTCTGCCCATATATTTGTGTTTGGTGACTTTAACGCCCACCACACCAAGTGGCTGGAGAACTCTGTCACCGACTCTGCTGGTGTCCACACCATGAATTTTTCAATCACCCAATCCCTTACGCAAGTGGTGGACTTCCCCACGCGTTTCTCCGACAACCCTAACGGAAGAGACTCACTAGTAGACCTCTGCTTCACTTCCATCCCAGACTCTTGCACTACCAGACAGCTCTGCCACGACCTTCTCTATATTAACCAAGGCCTATCCTATGATTAAAGTTGACTTGCTAACGTCACACTTAGTAGAGTTCTGTTTTATACGGAGTCCGTTAGCGTTGACTTATTTTCAGAACCAAATATGCCTTCCTCTTGCAAAGGGAATTATAAAAATGGACCGAAAGTTCATTGTTTTTCGTTTCCAAAAATAAATATGCCATTAAAAGGGAGAATTTTACCCCAAGTCCATTTAGCAAAGTAAAGTAGTTAAAATTTTATCACCATTTATTTCTCAACAGTCGCTAAAATCAAAATTTGCTAAAAAATTAGTTTTTTTTGCCGTAGCACAAGAAAGAAAGCACTTTGTTTATATCTTTTAAATTACAATAAAATAAAATATTTTTATTTCTTTGAATAAAATTGAAATAAAAAATATCTGAATTAAAAAAAAAATTAAATACGGCTTTTCGTTCGTAAGTTTTTTTTTTTTCGAAATGTTTTAAAACTTAAACTGAAGCCGAAAAAAGTTGTTAAACATTATTTTCTAAAAGTATTTGAAGTATTGATATTTTATTTAAGAAAATATAGTGTTTTCTTTTCAATGTTTAAAAATTCTTAGAAAACGAAAGTAAAAAGTAAAAACTTACTTAACTTTTCTATACTTCTTGCAACTTTATGAATCATTTTTAAACATGAAAAAATATTCCTGAATTAAATTTTTTTTATTCTTTTTTTTGTATTAACAAAAACTACAAAATTTATTTTTTAGTCAATTTTAAAAGAATTTGTTTGATTTTTAAGGTTTTTTATTTGAAAACTCCGTGAAATTTTGTTACAAAACAAAAGTCAACTCAAGTCACTATTAATTACCGAAAATTTAATCTTGAAAATGATGATTTAAACTTTGTTTAAACCTATTATTTCTGACTAAGTTTTGAATTTATTTGAAACATAAAGGCCTAGATCACACCACACTAAAATTTTAAAACCTAATTTTTAAAATATTTAGCACAAAATGAAGAACACCCTTATTTTTCAAACATTTTTTTCCTATTTTTGATAATTTGAAAGTTAATTATCGATATTTAATCCATAGAAAAAAATTGGAAATAAAAAATTAGAATTTTAACTAGAAGAATTCCTTTATAGTTGGTTTAGGGTTTTTTAATCCTTAAAAACATTAACCAAAAAAGAGTTTTGCAAAATAATGATTTTTTTATAAACAGTTTTTTTTTTAACATCATAAATGAAATAGAAACATTAATTTTTACTTTTTTTTTCATTTTTTACTATTAAAATATTTTAAAAATGTAATTTAATTACCAAATATCCTAGAATTTTTTAAAGACGAATAAACGAAAAGTTTTGTCTTTAAAACTGTGTTTATTTACAAACACGACCGACAGTCAGTAGTCAACAATGATGTTTATATTTTCTTATTAATTATTGTTTTTCTTAATTTTATTTAAAATTAATAAAACCAGCATAAATCAAAACATGTGTCTTTCTTTTTTTTTTCTTGTGACATTTTAAAATGTTTTAAAATCTTTATTAAAAAAAACGACTTTGTGATTATCAACATTCAACATTGTCATGAAGACGGCTACAAACAACGTTTTTAGTCTTTCCATCAAAGAATGTGCAGCTGAGTTCTCCTCCTGGGTTAAGGCTGGCATCGATGCCTTCATCCCAGCCAGGAAATTACTGCTTAAGTCTCATTCGTCTCCATGGTTCTCGCCTGCTTGCTCAACTGCCATTGCCCACCGGAATCATTTCTTCTGACTTTATCGTAGCTATGCGTCGGACCAAAACAGGCGCCTTTTCACTTCAGCTCGTAATAAGTGTAAAAAGATACTTAACGAAGCTAAGATGTTGTTTGCTGCCAGAATGAAACAACGCATAGCATCCACTAAGTTCGGCGCCAAAGACTACTGGCGACTCTGTAAAAGAGTAGTTAACAAGAGCAAGTCCACAATACCCCCACTAATCAATAATTTTGAGGTCCTCACCTCCTCAGTGGACAAGGCCGAATGCTTTGCACGGAGATTCTCGAACAATTCGAGTCTGGACTTGTCTGGGGTTCTTACACCCGACTTCCCACCTAGAACTGAGGCTCAACTGAATGACGTCCACATTACACCCTCGCTTGTCTCTAAGATAATCTCAAAACTTGACCCTCACAAAGCAAGTGGAGGGGACAGAATCCCAATCATAGTGTTAAAGAAATGTGCCTCTGAACTCTCCACTGTCCTTTCTAACCTCTACAACTTCTGCCTCTCTGCTTCCTGCTTTCCTGCCTGTTGGAAATCTTCCTCTGTAGTTTCTATATTCTAAAACACTGGAGAACCCTCGGACCCTGCAAATTACCGCCCTATCAGCCTTCTTCCGATCTTTGGCAAAGTGTTCGAGGCCATTATCAATGCCGAGGTGGTTCAGCACCTCACAGCACACAGGCTCCTCTCAGACAAGCAGTATATATTTGGATATCTCTAAAGTGTTCGACAGAGTTTGGCATGCTGGCCTTCTATGCAAACTGCAGAGCTATGGTATAGCTGGACAATTGTTTGAACTAATCCAGTCATTCCTATCTAACCGCACATTGAAAGTGGTATTAAACGGACATGCCTCTCAGAACTACCATACGAACGCGGGTGTCCCTCAGGGCTCCATCCTCGGTCCTACGCTCTTTCTGATCTACATTAATGATCTCCCTGATACCATAAGATCCCAAATAGGTATGTACACCAATGACACCACAGTTTACTCTCGCCTCGATCAAAAATCTGGTGTGGGCGACAAAGCTAACCTTGCAGCCAAGCTTGGAAGGGACCTCCAATCCGTAGTGGACTGGGGTAAGAAATGGCTTGTAAATTTTAATACTTCTAAAACGAAGCTACTATCAATTATCATAGACAATCGCACCTCCCTCCTATTAGCATGGACCAGGCTTGCCTCTCAGAGAGTAAAATACAATGCCTCCTTGGTCTCACACTTTCAGTGGACCTCAAGTGGAATGACTATATCAAATCCATTGCTAAATCCACTGCTATGAAAGTCGGTTCTCTGTGCAGGGCCCGGAGGTTTTTTCCGTCTGAATCTATCCTGCACATTTATAAATCTACCATTCGCCCGTGCATTGAATACTGTTGCCATATCTGGTCGGGTGCCCCTGCTATTCTCCTTGGGCTTCTCAACAAGGTACTGCAGAGGGTCTGTAATGTGATCGATACCGACTTAGCAGACCGCCTGCAGTCTCTCTCACCGGCGCAATGTGGCTTCCCTGTGTCTCTTCTATAAATACTTTCATGGCTTTTGCTCCAATGAACTTAGATCACTGGTGCCCCCTAGGTTCGAATTTGCATGAGATACTAGATTAGCAACTAGATCCCACCCTTTTACAGTGAAACCGATAAAATGCAACTGCAACTTCTACTCCAACAGTTTCTTTTCTTGCACTTCCCGACTATGGAATTCCCTTCAACATGACTGCTTCCCCGACGGCTACAATCTCCAGGAGTTTAAATGTAAGGTCAATAGACACCTCCTAACAAACTAACTCGCTTCCATTCTTTCAAACACTCTTCCCACCCACCCAACGATCTATCACCCCCTTCTGACATTTCCTATATCTAACCACTCTTTCTATTTACCTTCCCCTATGTAGCCCCAAGTGCAATAGTGGCAGTGGAATGCCTTGCTTGGGGTGAAATGATTAAAAAAACAAAAAAAATATTGTCCAGCATTCACTGCCATATTGAAGAACTGGCATCACATAGCAATGTTTTCTAAAGAAATTGTCCTGTTTCTTAATATTTTACTCAACTTCTGGAATGCTTCCTTCACCATGCCAATTCGCCTTGGGATCTCTGTGTCACACTTTCCGTCTTGTGTTATAACACTTCCCAGGTATTTAAATTTTTGTACCTGCTTGATTCTAGTATCCCCAACTTGTATTTGGCATATTGGGCTGTCCTTTTCACTGTCAAGCTTACAGCTCTGAAATGTTTGTACTGGAGCTTGCCATTTCTAAATTTCTAGTAGAGTGAATTGTATCAGAGTGCTCTTTTTCTCACAGATGGTGCCCAACTGACCCTACTATACTATTATTATATTATTGAGAACAGTTGACAAATACAACAATGTGCATACAAAAAATTAAAAATATAAAATGACGTCAATTTACCCATTGTACCCTATATATATGAGCCATATATGTATGTGCATGTGTGCACGTCGGTTTGATTTTGATTTCATGAATTTTAGTTCACTCAATACAAGGCTTTCAATCTCTCTATCTTGAGACAATCAAGTATGGTAATAATCAATGATGTGTGTGATATGAAAGAAATGACATTAGGTGAAGATTATGATGATAAAGAGAGTAGATAATGATTAACCTTGACTAGTAGTGTTCAGGAAAACATGCATATAGGAAACTTTTTTGCAAAATAGTAATTCTTGGGAAAAACCTTTTGTAGAACAAAACAAAAAGGTATTTTGCACTAAAAAAGGAAGATTAAACTGTTTTTAATAACAAAAACTGGAATGCCTAGAATCAGAACATGTACAACTGAAACAGTGAGAATTTTCCATGAAATCTGATTGTGTTTATAAGGGTTTATTCTCTGATCAATAATTAAGAATGATTTGAGTGAATGAACCTTGTAGGTCTTATCAAGGACCATCCTTCTGAACTAGAAAATCACAAAGAACTTTAGCAAATAACAAACCACATCACTTGAAGACTTCCAAAAACAGCAAAAACTAAAATGGATAGCATATGTAACTCAAAGAAAAAATATCGACATAATCAAGATGTTGATGCTATATATCATTTCAAATAAAAGGCTAGGAAGGAAACCACCATCAATAACAGCAACAAAACTTGAAAAACCTATTTTCTTGAAAAAATAGTTTTAAGAGAAAGAGCTTATTAATTTTAACTGATAGTAGTACAGGATGCTCTGTCAATGAATGACAAATGTTTCCTTATAGGAAAATGGTTAATATAGCTTATCATTCTTGCTTCTAATGTTCAAAATAAGATTCATATTCCAAGAACTGCTTTACCTCCCTTACATTTCTATATACTACCCTCCTCTTCTGATCATATATATATATAACTTAAAATTGTATATTTGGGCAGCAATCTCTCTTCTCTTTTATGCAGGTTTAATTAAAGATCATAGTCAAGGTGTGATGGTCATGTTTTTTTTATATAATTTTTCATGAGATCTTATGATCTCTTTCTTTTGAGGACATAAATTATATAAAACTGGTCAAATGTTTTGTTTATCTGAGCACTTTCAGCTATACACTGCATGCCAGAATTATATGCAAATCGATGTTTTTGTTCTAACTCCGATAGTTTTTAATAAAAATTAGTGAAACTTGGCACGTTATATGGAAACACTAAGACATGCGCAGATCTAAAATTCTAAGCTAATCTGCGCAATAGTAAACAAATGGCAGCCATTTTGGTGATTTGCAGCCTGTTTCAGCATGCTAACTTTATATGCAAAATAGGACATAAAGGTGCTTTGAGTCAAACTGAGAAGTCTAAAATTGTCCAAAAGATTTGTAATAAAATATCTACCTTAGAAATAGCCAAAGAATTGGACCGTGATCATCATACAATTAAAAACTTTGTTATTAACCCTGAACTTTGCAACGAACATTCTGACAAAGGGAAAATTTGTAAGAAAATACCTGTGTCGCATCGAGCCATGAGTAGGGTCAAGAGAGAAATCCGCCGTAACCCCCTTGAAACTAGCAAAAAAAGATTTTGAAAACGCTGGCATTCCTGATGTGTTTAAATCAACTCGATGCCATATCCTGAGGATGGTTGCAAAATATGGAAAGCCAGAGGTTTGCCCTCCATTAAAGGATATTCACAAGAAAACGATGGAGTGGGCAAGAAATCACATGAAGGTAAATTTTCAGAATATTTTGTTCACTGATGAGTGTCGATGGACCTGATGGGTTGAGGAGAGGATGGTACCGTAATGAGAGTCCACGTCCCCACCGGATCAGGCATCAACAAGGAGGTGGTGGTGTGATGTTTTGGGTTGCAATCATTGGTAATGAGTTGGTAGGACCATTCAGAGTCACAGATGAGGTGAAAATGACCACCAAACTCTGCATTGACTTCATTAAGGAACACCTCGAATCCTGGCACAAGAAGAAGAATTAGTCATTCCAGTAAAAGATGGTATTCATGCATGATAATGCACCGTATCATGCTGCAAGGATAACCACTGAATATTTGGAGTGTTTTTGCCAGATATGGGAAAATAATGCAATGGCCGGCCTGTTCTCCAGATTTAAATCCCATTGAAAATCTGTGGAGCATCTTGAAAAGGAAGATTTACTCTGGAGGAAGGCAGTACACCTCCAAGGATGACCTCTGGAATGCCATTCTGACTGCTGCCAAAGAAATTTCATCAGATGAAATTGAAAGTTTAACATCTTCAATAGACCAAAGGCTTTTTTCTCTTGTTAATAAAAATGGCAATTATATACAATATTGATTGTACTATGAAACCATATTGAAGATGTTTGCTCTGTATTATTGTCGTTCTCAAATTACATATTCCTAAAATAATCAATGTTTTAATTTTGCGTCACCACTTCACCATATTTGACACTTTAGCAATGATTTGCATACAAAGTTGGCACGCTGAAACAGGCTGCAAGTCGCCAAAATGGCTGCTGTTTGTTTATTATTGCACAGATTAGATAGGAATTTTAGATCTACACATGTGTTAGTGTTCTCATATAACGTGCTAAGTTTCACTAATTTTTATTAAAACCTATCGGAGTTAGAACAAAATAATCGATTTGTATATAATTCTGGCACGCAGTGTACTTTTAGTCATTTTTGGAGATGGCTGTTATGTGTAACAGAATGTAAGTGAAGTTATGTATAATGTGGTGTATTGGTATGTGTTTTGTACCAAAAACGGTAAGCATGTTGTTAGCATGTTCATAGTTGATGGTCTTGAGTGCTGGGTTTATTGCCTTTACTAATAAGGTCTCCATTATTTTTAGTCTTTTTATGCATGTGGATGATGCTATATTTGAGTTTTGTTTAGTGACATATCAACCTCTGTGGGTTATTTAATGCCAAAAAATTGGGTTGTACTTCTGGACTGGATATCATCTAAGGCTAGAGATCCTAGTCTACCCTGCTATTTAGCTTGTACAGGGGAAAACCTACTGGAACAGTTTCCTATAGTTTTCTCTGTGATTTGGACTTTCTACTCTTGGACTGGTTACCACTGATGGTTAGAGAGTTTGTATTTAAGTTTTGTTTAACAACATATCAACCTGCATGGGTTATTTAATGCCAAAAAAGTGGGGGTTTAAAGCTTTTTTTTAATGTTCGGTTATAGTGAGAAGGTTTATTTAGTCAGATTTTAAAGAAAAAAATTTTTGTTATTTTCTTTTTTATTTTAGAAAACTGAAAATGTCTTCTAGTTTTGTATTAAAAAATGTTTTGCTGAGAATTTTTTTCCTTTAAAAATGTGTTATGGTAATAATTTTTTCTTAAAAAAATGTATTGTTGGTAATATTTTTCCTTCAAAAAATGTAAATTTTTCTATAAAGGTCTATTTTTATGTATATATTTGTATAAAAGTGTATTTTTATACTTTCATAGTATTATGACCCCAGTTTGGAGATTAACTATTTGCCCATAGCTGGGACCCTAACAGGTGCTACCACTCCAGGTCAGGGTGAACCTGAGAACAACAGCAATTAAGAGGGGGTTCCATGCTCCTCACAGTCCCCCAATCAGAGACCTTGCTGCTGGATGCAGTTTACCGTCATGCCCAGGACCATAAGATCACAAGAAAAATTGTATAAAAAACTTAACCATCACACCTTGTTTGTCATCTTTAATGAAACCTTCATATAAGTGGACATTGCAGTCAACACCCAGAGGTGACAGTTTATTTTTATGCTAAATGCCTGACGATTGCATTCAGCATGAAACAGACTGTTACTTTTAGGTGTTGATTTCAATGTCCTCTTTTATATTTACATATGCTCTGTTCCTGATACTGAGCACTTTAACTCATAAATATAGCATACTTTAAAATATTTTTATTTTATATTTATTAATCCAACAGATTTTATTGCTTAAATATTATTTTAAATTCGCATTTGAATAGATGCTCTCTTATTTATTGAATAGTATATTTATTTATTTTTGTCTACTGGCCTGAATACTTGAGGAATCTTATTAGACAAAAATATGTGCTCACTGGCAGGATTCGAATCTGCATTGACTTAGGAGAAGACATCATAGATCTGATGTGAATGGAACTCTTAGCCACGGAGTGCATCAACGGCAAAGCAAAGTTGAACAGTGCCTTTAAACAGATTTTTTATAACTCTCAAAATAGACATATCTGTTCAGTTTTTGATCCTAACATTAACAAAGCTATTTGTAAAAAAAAAAAAAGTGACACATTTTATTACTTAAAAGTAATTTTTAGTGGATACTCATATTTGATTAGATGCTCCATTTATTAAACATTATATTTATTTTCATTTACTGGGTTGAATATTTGAGAAATCTTAATAGAGAAAATATGCACTCACTGGTAGGCTTTGAAACTGCATTGTTTGTTAACTTTATTATTGATTGCTTTGTTATTTGTTGTTGAGTGTGTAGGAAGTGTCAGCTATGCTTTCGAAATGGCCTTGTGCTAAACATAACTGAGCCCAACACATTTGAAAGAATCCAAGGTTAAACAAAAGATAAAAGGGCCTCATTTGTATTAATGCGTGTCAGTTTATTTAATGAGAAAAGTGACATCATTTTGTTGTTTTGAAACAATGTTTTAAAGTTCTGTATAAAGTTTGTATTTTGAATGTGTTTTTAAGAGTTCAGTTTCCATGAAGTCAGACGAAATGGATTATGAAGAAAAGACAAATCTGATGTCAGTGATGTGTGTGCAATTGTAGTAGGTAAGTAAGTTCATCTTGAGTATGAATAAAAATGGAACTGATGTCATTGTTCCTTTATCTTTCTTATTGCTGACAAGAGGAGAATCAATTAGTGTGGTGAGAATGAGAGAGTATGAAAAAGGCATGTTGCCTTGGTGAGAAGTCTGGTTGATGACTTGTGTGACTGCCAAGAAAGGCAAAATCATGTGCATTTATATGTTTGTGAAAAATAGAATTGGATCAACTTTTAGATTTTTTCCTTTGCCCCTGGTTGGCCAATAAATAAGAGATTGTATCCATTTTTTTTTCGCCAATGGTAAAATTTAGTGAACTATCTTATGAAAGTAGCTTTTTTTACTGGTAAATGTATAAATGCATATGCTTTTTTCTATTGGCTCATGAAAAGGTATAGCTGTGTGTAAGCTCAGATTTTTTGTGCAATCAAATCTTATGAAATCTGACAAGCATTATGATGTTTACTTGTTGATTGTTATGTTTACTACATAATAATGATAATCAATAATAAAATTAACAAACAACATGATAAAATAGCTGCAAAACTGCACTCAGATCGACAATTACTTCCACTCACTAGCCTCGAGAATAATTTAAAACATAACCATTTTCACCCATCCACTAATAGTTAGAATAATAACCCTACCTGTAATGAACCACTGATCAGCATATATAAATAGTTGAGCCAAAACACAATATATATGGCCTGATGATTGTATTTAAGCATGATACAGACTGTCACAGCTAGAAGTTGACCTACAAGCATTTCACCCCGAGCAAGGTATGTCACTGCCACTACTTCGCAGGGGGCTACATAGAGTGGAGAAAGGATGATTAAATATAGGAAATGTCAGAGGGTGAGTGATAGGCGGGTAAGGATACCGAGAATGAAGGTTGGGTAGATGAGAGTGTTCTGAGAATAATTGGGAATTAGTGTGATAGGAGGTGTCTATTGACCCTACATTTAAACACCTGGAGATTGTAGCTGTCGGGAAAGCAGACTTGTGGAAGGGAGTTCCAAAGGCGGGAAGCGCGAGAAAAGAAGCTGTTGGAGTAGAATTTACGGTTACATCTTATTTGTTTAACTGTAAAAGGGTGGGACCTAGTTGCTAATCTAGTATCTCATGTAAATTCATGCTTAGGCGGCACCAGTGATCTAAGCTCATCGGAGCAGAAGCCATGAAAGTACTTGTAGAAGAGGCACAGGGAAGCCACATCACGCTGGTGAGAGAGTGGTTGCAGCCGGTCTGCCAAGTCAGTATCAACCACATTACAGCCATATCACGTTGAATACACCGGTTCTCGCTCGATCACCGAAGTTAAGCAACGTTGAGCCTGGTCAGTACTTAGATGGGTGACCGCTTGGGAATACCAGGTGCTGTAAGCGTATAGTGACGGATGTGCGTTGTGGTGCAGTGGACATCGGCTCGGAAAGAGAAATCGGTGAGCCGAGTTCGAATTCCAGTTGAATGCCCTGCAGTCACTTGCGCGATGGTACCCTTGGGAAAGGTATTAATCCGTCCTTTCCCTCCAGTTATGGGTTAAATAACAGGGTAGGACTTGGGACCCTGCCCTTAAACAAATCCCAATGAGACTTGCTCCGTCAGGGAGGAAGCTGGCTCAACCCGACTAGGGTGAATGCGGCATACATACATACATTACAGATCCTCCTTTGTATTTTGTCAAGAAGCCCAAGGAGAGCAGCAGGAGCACCCGCAGTATCTTGTTTCCAAGAGTATAAAGCTACGAAATCAGAGTGGAACTATCCAAGAATCATTTCCACCCTATATCAAGTAAAGCACGTAGAAGGAAAATGCTTGCAAAAGTCTAAACAAGGGTCTTTTTTCTTGTTCTTCGAAGCTTATTGACCACAAATTTAATTCTATATAAAAATTCAAATATTTTTCCTGAATTTTTCACCGGAATTAAAATGTAGACGAAATGAAAATATTATATTTCATAAGTTATTTTCTGCTTTATTTCAAATCCAAAAAAAGTTTGATATTTTTCTTCTAATTTTTATTTTACAACGTGAAAGTTTAAGTGTTTAAGAAGGTTTAATTTTATTTTATTTTGAAGGGGAAGAAATATATGATCTGAATACTAGTTTAGAAAAAGAATGGAGGAAATTCAGTACTCGAATATTTATAATTATTTATTTAAAATAGACTGCATATTTTCCTTCAGTTATAAATCGTGAATTATCAAGGGAAGTAACTCATTAATTTTATCAAGATTTATTCCCCTTGTATGAAATATGCATATTATTGCAGGTTGCAGACGTTATGGCTTTTCACAAATACTTTTTTTTCTGAATAATCTGTTAATTAGCATGACTGCTTGAAAAAGCTAGTGTCCAGTTGCCTTCTACTCGTCTTCTAAAGAGTAACCATATAGTAGATATCTCCACTAATTCGCTAAAAACACAGCATAGCATGATGAAAAAAGGGCCCAAAACATTTAATAAAAACGAAGTTTTTCCGACAAAAATGTTTTAATCTTTGTTATTATTAAGAGGAAAGAACAAGGTATTTTTTAATTAGTGCAATGTGGCTTTCCTGTGTCTCTTCTACAAATACTTTCATGGCTTCTGCTCTGATAAACTTAGCTTACTGGCCCCCCCTATATATGAATTTACTCTAGCAACAAGATTAGCAACTAGGTCCCACCCCTTTACTGTGAAACCAATAAATTGTAAACGCAAATTCTACTCCAGCAGCTTCTTTTTTCACACTTCCCACCTGTGGAACTTCCTTCTGCCTACTTGCTTCCCTGACAGCTACAATCTCCAAGAATTTAAATGTAAAGTCAACAGTCATCTTCTATCTCACTAACTTGCATCCTCTCTCTCTCATGCTCCTTTCTCCGTCCACTCCACTCTCATCAGTATACTCATCTTTCTCTTACCCACTTCCTGACAGCCCCTATAACCTGTCATTCTTTCTCATAACTTTCCTTCTATGTAACACCCTGCAAAACAGTGGCAGTAAAATGCCTTGCTTGGGGTGATATGATTATAAAAAAAAATTTTTGGTGTAGTAACTTTTTAAAAAATTGTATATATATATATATATATATATATATATATATATATACACACACAAATAAATACACAACAGTCTTTATTATAACAAAGTGGATGTACAAATACACAATGGTCTTTATTATAATAGAAAGGATATATATTCATCATTACTCAACGACATAATTGTTGAAAAAATAAAATAATAAAGCACTATTAAAGAGCAAATATGCAGTAGGAAGTTTAATAACTAGTAGTAAAGAGGATGAACTGAGATAAATTATTAACAGTTTCTTCACAGGTTATCCCCCCTACCTGAGCATGACTGGAGGAAAATATATATATATATATATATATATATAAAAATCTAAGAGTGAGCCAATAACCTACCATGGTTTCGCTTAACAGCTCATCAGGGAAAATCTACTTTTGCTTTGGGCACTTTGTGTATTCTGCTTTTGTATTGAGCTCTTTATTGTTAAGGTTTTCATTTTGCGTTTTTTTTTTCTTTCTCACAAATGCTTGACTTTTTGTTCAGGTATTTTGTTTGTTTCTTTTTTTCTCCCCCTTCTTTTCCCTCCGGGTTAGTTCCTGGTGGGTTTCAAGACAATCTCATTTGTAGTTTAATTATTGATAATCTTGACAGAATTAGTTCTATTGCTATTGGTATTATTACTATAATTAATATATATATATATATATATATATATATATATATATACACACACATTTAAGGAAGAGGACCATGGTGAAGAATAACAAAAAACCTGAAAGAGAGGATATTGAAAAAAAAGATCAATAGATCTGCTTAAAAAAAAAAAATAAAAATACGTTCCAATTGAAGCCTTAGATCTCTTTGTTTGCAGAGAAGGTGGGTTTGACAATATTGTTAAAGCCTCCAGAACAGTAAGATGGAAAGGTGAATGACTTCTGTGCAAAATAGAAATTTTTTCCACAGTGTGTGTGTGTGTGTGCATATATATATATATATATATATATCACAGAGAGGATTCTTCTTTACAGGAAAAATGCTGTGACAGTATTCTATAAAAATTGGATTATTTACAGAAATTAACTGAAAATAAGCCAGGTTAAAAACAACTGTTTACAAGGGAGATAAATATATATTCCTCATTTTTTTTTAAATTGATAGCTGTAGAGTGAGTGGATACGGTTAACTTAAAATGGGAGAAATGTTCAACAAACTGATTTCCCAAACTTCATAATAAGCAATAGCAAGAAAAAGAACAGGGTGAAAATAATATAAATCAAGCAAACAATATATACAAGGCAAAGCAACAGTAATAAGCCAAAAATTAACAAACTAAGGATTGATTTTGACACACAGAGCAAATTTGGATGAATAAACACAGTATTCTGAATTCAAGGCAAGATGGGCTGGTGTCAGATTCGTAAAATCTGAGCTTACACATGTATGCCTTTTCATTTAGAAATAAAAAAGCTATTTTCATAAGATGGTTCACCAAATCTTACCATATGCGAACATCTTTGAAAACAAATTTGATACAATCTCTCATTTATTAACCAATCAGGATTTAGAGAAAAATCTAGAAGTTGATCTGATTCTATCCTTTACAAACACATAAACAACATGAATTTTTTACTTGCAAGTCAGAAAGAATTCAGTCATTTTAGACTGAATATTCACTAACTCACTACCTTCAGACAGAAGGAACTCAGACAAGGCTCTGCTGAAGGGTAGTGGCTCAATGCTGCCTTGTGCAGGGTCTACAGGACATTTAAGGGCTCGAAAATCCCACTATAAAAATGGTCTTGTGTCATATTCAGTCTCAGTGGGTAGGTTGATCAATATCAAGAGATTTTAGTTGTCTACTGGTACCTATACCAAAGAAACATGCATTTTTCACTCTCTCACTTTCTCTTCTTTACTACAGTAATTAGTTCTCTTTCTTCTCTTTTTACTTATGCACTATGTACGTTGTGGTGCAGTGGATATTGGCTCAGAATGAGAAATCGGAGAGCCGAGTTCAAATTTCAGTTATAATTCCTTGCATTCACTTATGCACAAATATCCTTGGGAAAGGTATTAATCTGTCTTTTACCTCCAGTTATGGATTAAATAACAGGACAGATTGGGTTCTATAGCCTTGGTTGGCAACCAGTCTACCGCAGAAAGTAATGGCAACCTACTGCAGGATAATCTTCTTCCCAGTCAGTTATATCTCTATCAAGACATGATTGCCCAAGCATGTATCACATATGACACTTAACTAGACTGTTGGCAAAGAAAGAAAGAAGATCAAAGAAACTACTTCTGTCCTTTTTCCTTGCTATGGAAGTAACCTATTGTTTACTACTAAGAAGCACAGCAAAGCAGAGACAAATTTTCTTCTACAAATCTATTTCAAACTGACTTAAAAAGAAATTGAACTCTAAAAACACACATTCAAAAGAGAAACTTTATGCAGAACTTTCAAGAAAATATTATATTTTCAAAACAACAAAATTGATGTCAATTCTTCTTAAGTAAATTTACAGTTATTATTACAACTGAGACCCTTTTATCCTTTTATTCATGCTTGCTGGCAAACTACTGCGGGTTATGATTAAGGCTTCTACTGGGTATAAAGTGGGGGATCAGTTTTCTATTGTTTTGAAGTAATAAGCTGATCCCCCACTAATAACTACTTAATAATATAATACATCTCTTCCCTCTCTAGCTATAAGTCAAATAATAGCACAGATTGGGTTATATAGCCTTGGCTGGCAACCAGTCTACCGCGGAAAGCAATGGCAACCTTCTGTGGGATAATTTTCTGCCCAGTCAGTCATGTCTCTTTCGAGACATGATTGCCCAAGCGTGTTTCACGTATGGCACTTAACTGACTGACTGTTCAACAGAATTTTCTTTCATTATCAGTGGGCTTGATTATATTAGGCAGAAGGCCATTTGCAAACATACTCAATACCAATCCACACTGGGACAGAGTCAGATGACACTAAAAACCAAGAAATCCTAGCATTCACTTGTGTGCTTCTGCCTATAAACTGGGGAGGGGAAAATATTTTACAATCATTTCCATTTCTTAATTGTCGCCATAAAAAAAAAAAATTATTTTTCTAACATTTTAAAGAGATTAAATGAAATATTTTCTTGTATTATTTTAGGTGAAACTTAATTTAAATCATCAATTCTAAATCAATAGAAACTTACCTGACCAGATTGGATTTTCATACACAGAAGTAGGCCCAAAGAATTCATAGAAACTTTTCTTCAGGTGTTCAATATTAACACCTGAAACAAAAAATAAATACATAAATTAATAACTAATGAAGACAATTTGAAAATACAAATAGTATGTAACCATTTCCCACGGAGTCAACTAAATACTGGTCTGATCATCACCAACACAGAATTTTTTTCAAATATGATTCGCTTATAGAACTTCATGATATCAACTGAATGATACCTATTTCAGATGTCTAAGTGAAAGGGTTCACAAAATATGACCCTTTGACCATTACCAAAAAGGTTTTCTTCTATGTGCTTTGTCCTTTCAGGATGTAGGCGATCATGGCCTTCCACACCTCCCTATCCCTGGTGGCTCTTAGCACGCTTTCTCCTGTAACATCTTGCAGCCCCCGTTCTGTCATCCACCTGCTCAGGCCCTTCAAATATGTTATCTGCTGCTTTCCTCTGTCTCTTTTTCCCTCTATCTGGCCTGTTAGTATCAGGTTCTCCTTCCTCATTGCATGTCCCAGGAACGTCCACTGTCTCTTCCTGATGCTCAGTATTAATTTCCTTTTTATTTCCATTCTTTCCAACACCTCATCATTGCTCACATGTTCGGTTCACGATATCCGCAGCATCCTTCTGGAGAACCACATTTCAGCTGCTTCAAGTTTTTCCTTCATCTTTGTTGATATTGTTCAACATTCACTGCCATATTTCAGAACTGACATCACATAGCAATCTAGTACTCTCTTCTTTGTTTCTAGTGAAAGTTTCCTGTCTCTTAATACTTTACTCAGCTTCTGGAATGCACCCTTCACCATGTCAATTCACCTTCAGATCTGTGTTGCACTTTCCATCTTTTGTTAGAACTTCCCAAGTATTTAAATTTTTGTACCTGCTAAAATATTAATATCCGCCACCTGTATTTGGCATTTTGGGTTGCTTCTTTTGCTGATGACCATGCATTCGGGTTTCTTGCAATTTATTTGTAGTCCTTTTTTATCACTCTCTTCAGCTGCCTTCTGTCGGAGGTCTTGTTTCCTTTCCGTGTCTGCAATCAGCCCTGTATCATCTGCATATCTTATGTTGTTCAAATTGTGGCCTCCGATGACAAATCCTGGCATAACATCTAGGATCCTCAAAATATTCTCGTTGTACAAGTTAAATAGATCCGGTGAAAAGACACATCCTTGTCTTACACCCATTTCTATCTTTGTATATTTGCTGAATTTGTTACCTGTCTGTATGCAGGCAGTTTGCTGCCAATAGAGATTCTTAATTATCCTAATGTCTTTCCCAAGTATGTTGAGGCTGCTGAGCATCTCCATCAATTCTTTGTGGCGTATTTTGTTGAACACCTTCGCATAATTGATAAAACACCAAAAAGGTAAATTTTAGGAAATAGTCAAAGTTTAACTATCACTCAGTTGTATTTTTACCTACAAAGCTAAATTGTATACCAATTTTAAAGTACTTGGATGGATCTAAAAGATGGTCAATTTATTTTTTGTTTAAAGGTCAAATAAGATCATTTGATCAGGACCTTAACATCTGACCTTTAATTTCTGAAAAGGTGTATTGCTAATTTTTAAAAACATTTGCTGACAAATTCATCTGCTTCATGGTGAACTTTTGACTGTAGACTGAGTTACAAAGTAAGTTGGACCAAAATCAAAATGGCTGATTTTGGTATTATATTTCACTAAATGCTAACATTTTCATATATTTCAATACAGTCAACTTGTATATCTTTATAAAGCTTTTTTAATGCTGAATAATATTCACAGAGGAAATATGATCATAAAATCAACAGAATTTGTTATTTGTGGTTAAATGTTGACCAATTTGGTAGAAAGTAAAGAACCTAGGGTAAGTTACCTATGGAAGCATACATTTAGTGAATTTAAATCTAGAGAGAGAGAGATAGAATCAGATTAAGCTGATAAAAACAGGTACTACACTTTGATCTTTACAAAAAAGGTGAGAAGTGATGGTGAGCAGAACAAAAAACACCATTTTTCAGATGTACAGTATCAAATGACGGAAACCAAGGCAATCCTAAAAAAATCCAGTACTTGGTAAGTACACATAATTTGTTCTATTGAGTCAGCTGTATTTATATTAATTCCTCTCTTCTGATAAACTCCTCCCTTACTGATTCAGAATACACTTCTATAGTAAAACCATTTACAACTCAATATTACAGTCATTTTTAATCTATTTGTTTATAATTTTTCCACAAACAAGGAAATAAAGCAACTATAACATAAAAATGTTACTGAATGTGAGAGAATATTAAGGAGAAAGGACAATAACAGAACAGAAATTAGAGAAAAAAAATAATTGCTGAAATTGCATTTCAATTTTTGAACATTAAAGTTGGCTGGGAAGCATTGAATGGGAAGAGAGTTCCATAAGCAAGAAGTTCAAAAGGAGAAACTGTTAGCAAATAACTTACAGTTATATCTAGTGCTGTAAAATTATGGGACCTAGCTGCCAATCTAGTACAGCACTTAGATTCATAAAGTCTATGTACCAAAGAGGAAAACTCATCAGAACAATTTCCATGAAAATATTTATAGAAAAGTGTTACAACCAAATTGCCACAGTATAATATTTAAAATTTAAAAAAGTAAATAAAAGAATTTTGAGCTTGTTGCCAAGAGATATGTCAAAGGTTTTCCACTCCATTAGTGGATAGTTTCTTTTGCAGGGTCAGATACACAGATAAGGAAAATAACCAATAGAGACAAATAATGAACAGCCATCTTAAAATTTAACAAGATTTAATATAGAGCAAAAATAATACAAGGAAACATGTCTGTGTGAAAAACTGTGTGATGTAGGCAATACAAGAATTAAAAAAAAAATTATTCATCTAAACTTAGAAATACGATTATATTTGAAATCTAATTAAGGTAGATAATTCATGCTTTTACGTAATTAGATAATTCACATAATTACTTCCCTTGAATTTTTAAAATTCCCTAATGTATTTTTTGGTTTTTAAAAAAAATTTTTCGCAACTATAAATATTTCACGTAATCAGATAATTCATGTGATGACATCATCACTTCCCTTGAAGTTAAAAAAAAATTTCTTAACATTTATTTAGTTCTTCAAAATGTAGCAGCACATTTCCGCTGCAAGGCAATTGTTGATGGTAAAAACTTTTTACCATTTTTTTTTTACAGTTTGAACCTGATGATGACCGATAATGTTCAAAAGTACTCGGTTAATATATGGACAATATTTGTATAAATATAATTTTGAAATAAAAAGCCTCATAAGAAAATATGAGACAATACAAAAGAAAATCTGCAAGGTTAAGTTGTCTTTAACGTTTAATACAATGTGTTTAAAATATATATATATATATATATGTGTGTGTGTGTGTGTGTGTAATGATGTCAAATTCATGAATGTCGACGATAATCCAACAAGATCTACTTAATATAAAATATTAAGTGTTAGATCTGTATAGAGATCTCAAAGGATATTATCCAGAGCAATATGTTATTTATAAAGGAAAACTCAACACATCATTTAAAGTGGTTATAAATTATAATTAATTTCTATGAACTGAATTAGCTCATTTCTTCAGACTACACTATATTCGTTCCATTTGGTGCAAATATTTTCCTGGTTCCGGGATTATATATTTTATAATCATTTTTTATTGTTTCACAAGTTTCCCTACCTTTTTTTGTATGCCATTATGTTTAAGTGGTTTTATGTTCATCATTTTCTATAACCATGTTGCCTAGAGGAAGTGTAAAAATGTGGAAAAGGGTGAATTTAACAGTAGCACAAAATAGTATATATTTACAGTGTAAACCTATTTTACAATGTCAGATTGGATAGTGTGCTTGGCTAAATGTACAATACTATATTATGTAATTTTCTTCCATCATGAAATTCTTAATATTGGTCACTGTAAATTTAATGTCATTAACAATGAATAATCAGTATTATTGGATGAATGTTTCCACCATTTTATTCATTAAAACAATTTACGAGTGTATATGCATTTGATGAATTGTTGTGTCTAAGATCCCTTTTGTGTTCATAGATATGTTATTTTAAATTTCGGGAAGTTTTCCCCAATCCCAATGTAACAGCCAATCACCACAGTGTTGATTACTATATATATATATATATATATATATATATATATATATATATATATATATGTAGCTCATCAGTATGGTTAGACATCCGATTGCTTTTAACCCAGGATTGAAACCCGACCGAATTGGCGTCAGTCGGCAATATATATATATATATATATATATATATATATATATGTTCTTCCGTATTATACACCTCCCATTAATGGATATTTAAAGCAACAGAGGAAATCTAGAGCAGCAGACTCAGTTTGTAAGTCCTACTCATTACAAGCTACATGAGCGTACTTCCAGACTGGCTGTCATTTAAGGCTAGAGAGCCTAAGCTACCCTGCTATTTAGCTTCTACATGGGAAAACCTACTAAAACAGTTTCCTATGGGCTTTCTCTGTGATATGGACTTTCTACTCTTGGACTGTGTGTGGTGGTCCAGTGGATATCGGCTCGGAACAAGAAGTCGGAGAGCCGAGTTCGAATTCCAGATGAATTCATTGCATTCACTTACGCACAAATACCCTTGGGAAAGGTATTAATCTGTCTATTCCTTCCAGTTATGGGTTAAATAACAGGACTGATTGGGTTATATAGCCTTGGCTGGCAACCAGTCTACCGCAGAAAGCAATGGCAACCTACTGCGGGATAATCTTCTACCCAGTCAGTCATGTCTCTTTCGAGACATGATCGCCGAAGCGTGTTTCATGTATGGCACTTAACTGACTGAATATAATAGTTGGAATCATGATTAAGGCTGGTAGTGGGCATAAAGTGGGGGATCAGTTATATATTGTTATGAAGTAATAAACTGATCCCCCACTAATTACTACTTAATAATATAATACATCTCTTCCCCCTATAGCTATCAGTCAAATAATAGGACAGATTGGGTTCTATAGCCTTGATCAGCAACCAGTCTACCGTAGAAAGAAATGGCAACCTACTGCAGGATAATCTTCTGCCCAGTCAGTCATGTCTCTTTCGAGACATGATCGCCCAAGCGTGTTTCACGTATGGCACTTAACTTGGACTGGTTACCACTCATGGCTAGAGAGTCCAGTTTACCCTGCAATTTTGCCAATCACTGGGGTGAGAAGAGACAGAAAAGTTGAATTTAACAGTAGCACGAAAGCTTGAGTTGATCAGACTCAGATTTATCAACTATGAAAAATTGGCATTATTGGACTGATGTTTCTTCCCCTTTTATCCATTTTTTTATTTTTGTTTTTTTATTTTTTTTATTTTATTGTTTTTTATTTGCTTTTATTTTTTATTTAGTTTTAATTTTTATTTTTTATTTGTTTTTATTTTATTGTTTTTTATTTGTTTTTATTTTTATTTTTTATTTTTTTTATTTTTATTTGTTTTTATTTTATTGTTTTTTATTTTTATTTGTTTTTATTTTATTGTTTTTTATTTTTGTTTTTATTTGTTTTTATTTTTTATTTATTTTTATTTTTTATTTGTTTTTATTTTATTGTTTTTTATTTTTTTATTTTATTGTTTTTTATTTGTTTTTAATTTTATTTTTTATTTTTTTTATTTTTATTTGTTTTTATTTTATTGTTTTTTATTTGCTTTTATTTTTTATTTATTTTTAATTTTTATTTTTTATTTGGTTTTATTTTATTGTTTTTTATTTGTTTTTATTTTTATTTTTTATTTTTTTATTTTTATTTGTTTTTATTTTATTGTTTTTTATTTTTGTTTTTTATTTGTTTTTATTTTTTATTTATTTTTATTTTTTATTTGTTTTTATTTTATTGTTTTTTATTTTTGTTTTTTATTTGTTTTTATTTTTATTTTTTATTTTTTTTATTTTTATTTGTTTTTATTTTATTGTTTTTTATTTGCTTTTATTTTTTATTTATTTTAAATTTTTATTTTTTATTTGGTTTTATTTTATTGTTTTTTATTTGTTTTTATTTTTATTTTTTATTTTTTTTATTTTTATTTGTTTTTATTTTATTGTTTTTTATTTTTGTTTTTTATTTTTGTTTATTATTTGTTTTTATTTTTTATTTGTTTTTATTTTATTGTTTTTTATTTTTGTTTTTTATTTTTTATTTTATTGTTTTTTATTTGTTTTTATTTTTATTTTTTATTTTTTTTATTTTTATTTGTTTTTATTTTATTGTTTTTTATTTTTATTTTTGTTTTTTATTTGTTTTTATTTTTTATTTGTTTTATTTTGTTTTTTATTTTTGTTTTTTATTTTTTATTTTATTGTTTTTATTTTTTATTTGTTTTTATTTTATTGTTTTTTATTTTTATTTTTTATTTTTATTTTTTATTTGTTTTTATTTTATTGTTTTTTTATTTTTGTTTTTTTATTTTTGTTTTTTTATTTTTAAATATTTTTTATCCATGTTTCTTCCCCTTTTTATCCATTAAAAGAGGCATGGGTGGATGTAATTTTAATAACTTTGTTTTTGACAATTACAGTCGTAGATAATGTATATACCATTTAAATTTGACCACTATCATATTTGAAAATTGTCTCCATGTAATGTATACAGGTATTCAAATCCAGGAGACAAATTTGGCAGAAACAAAATGCAGGTTTAGTTTTTCCATGAGACTCTGCAGAAAGATTCATAAACTGATTCTAATTATGTAACAAAGAAAATTTAACAAAAAAAAAGCAGGAATATTTTTTCATCATTTTGTTTCCACATCAGCCGACCACCAACTAGTCATATTTTCATAGTTAAAAAAACCCATGTGGTGCAGTGGACATTGGCTCGGAATGAGAAATCGGCGAGCTGAGTTCAAATTCCAGTTGAATTCATTGCATTCACTTACGCGCAAATACCCTTGGGAAAGGTATTAATCCGTCTCTTCCTTTCAGTTATGGGTTCAATAACAAGACTGATTGGGTTCTATAGCTTTGGCTGGCAACCAATCTACCACAGAAAGCAATGGCAACCTACTGCGGGATAATCTTCTGCCCAGTCAGTCATGTCTCTTTCGAGACGTGATCGCCCAAGGAGTCAAACTAAGCAGAGGATATTTTAGCCTGGGCCAAGGGGCCCAGGAGCCCAGGCTGAGGATAAATCTACCTCCTCTAGCTACATGGTACAGTTTACCTGTTTTCCTAGGGAAATATATCTTCACCAGATACAAAAAATATATCTGGCTCACAATTTGGGAAAAACCCAGAACTAGCCATTTCATGTTTGCAGAATATGTCCTTGAGAGCAACAAAGCAGATGAATCCAATTTATTTGAATCTGGAATTCTACATGTGGCTTCTTCAAAAACACAGAAGAATCTCTGGCAAACTTAATTTGGGAATTATTAAACAAAAACCTTTTTTTTTCATCCCCTTCTCATTATTATTGTTGTGTAGATATGTGTTATATTTTCTGTGTAGAAAACATAAATATGTATATACAAGAAATATAAAGAAATTCTGGTATTTGTATTTTGTGTTGTTTGATTTTCATTGGTTAAGTAGGCTTCATATGCATGTAATTTGTTAACCAGCATTAGTATAATTATAATGTTCTGAGATAAAGGAGAGTTGATGTATCTTTTGAAGCTAAAAAAATTAAGATTCAAAGTCTAACTAAAAAAACGTAAAGTAAATATTGGTTTATGTATGTAAGTGTATTGTAATTCTAGTTTGATTTTGTGGGATTCTGATGATAATTCTGATTCTGATGATAATGTATATTCACAAGAGAGTGTCAAGTAAGCATCATGTCTTGTCTGCATGTTGATTTGAGGATGTTTTTATGTAAACACCAGTTGTTGTAGATAAACATGCATTAGATTCTTTAAGAATTTTTTCGATGTGTGTTTATAGTTGGTAAAATATTTATTACAACACCCTCAATGTATTTTTGACATAAGAATTATGTTCTTTCTTAATTAGGTTGGCATTTGTGAATAAGAATACTGATGAAGGTTTAAGAAAGTGAATTATCTTAGACTGTTGTTTCTAATTTGTTCTTCATTCTATCAGACACTTATATATATATATATATGACTATAGTATTTACGCTCTCACACCCTGATTGAGCACTCTGGAAGAATGGGAGACTTTGAAAACAGTAGCTACTCTGGCATATACGCATCACTCATTCAATAATGAATTACAGCACTCTGGCTATTGGGCGTGTATAATGATATACGTGCTAAAAAGTCTGCCTTCTACCGAACACTCGTAGCCCAGAGGTAGAATTGCTGACTGACACCAATTCGGTCGGGTTTCAATCGTGGGTTAAAAAGCAATCGGAGTCTAACTGTACTGATGAGCTGTGATACAGTGAAACAGATCTGTCTGTGAATGACTATAGTATGTATATATATATATATATATATATATATATAGATATATATATATCAGCATGCAGTGTGGGTATAGAAGAATCCAAAGGAGTATCCTGTACATACAGTGGTAGGATAACTCTCTAAGAGAGCTCTAAATATATATGTATATAAATACATATAGAGCAAATATAAGAAAAATGAAGGCAGACATGTTATTTTTTTATGGTAAATCGGAAGTATAGGCCTATTTCAGGCAAACAATCATCAGCTTCCATTTTTATTGAACATTTATACAATAAAGACAGAAGCTGATGATGGTTCGCCTGAAATAGGCCTAAATTTCCGATTTGATTTGCCATAAAAAAATAACGTGTCTGCCTTAATTTTTCTTATATATATATATATATATATATATATATATATATAACGATATCGATTTTCAATGAGCCAAGGATCTATAAATAGTGAAAAAACTGTGTGGGACAAGGGCCCTAAGCATCACGGTTATTGGTTATTGGTAAGACAGTCGTTGCTATGGCGAAGTGTGTTGGCTTTGCTGATTAATCTGTATTGGTATGAACTCTGTCAGACATTAGCATGATAATTGATGTCGCTTTGGATGCCTCACTGATGTTCAGGTAGGCATTCATCATTGGGTTTTGTATTGACAAAGCTTTGTGGTATTGATGTATGCCATATCGTGCACCAAAGGGGGAGCCTCTTCGGACGTTTGGGCCGGGCAGGAATACCCACCAAGTATAGGTAGATTAATGTCTAG
The DNA here is from genome assembly GCA_037127315.1 of Ascarosepion bandense. Lineage (NCBI taxonomy): Eukaryota > Metazoa > Mollusca > Cephalopoda > Sepiida > Sepiidae > Ascarosepion > Ascarosepion bandense. Next base: position 285,087 of record JBBBDQ010001775.1, read on the forward strand.
ATGTTATTGTATGCATATATGTATGTGTATATGAGTATATCCATGGGGGGATATATGTGCGTGGTTGTATATATGTGTATGTATCTGTGCACATGTATGTATGTATATGTGTGTGTGTACACAGGTATATATGCGTACATGCTTATGTATGTATTTGTGCGCACACGTGTGTGTAAGTACATGTGGGCGCACGTCTGTCCTCCCGGACTGGTCAAACATACCAATATCTGCCTCACTTACTGCTGTGTATGTATGTGTATTCCTTTTACTTGTTGGGTTGTGTATATCTTGCATGTATGTATGTCTGCTCTTGTGTGGGTATATATGTATACACGTGTAGATGGATATAGATGTGGATATGTATGTATATATATATATATATATATATATGTATGTGTGATGTATGTATGCATGTATGAGCAACTGATGGATAGACAGATGTTGTATCAGGTTTCACACCTTTAGATCCTCTAACTGTAGTAACTAAAATATGAATTTAAAATATTATAGACCTTCCCCCCCCCCTATGAAGAGTTGTTCAGGGCTATTTGCTGACGTTGTATGAGTGTATGTGCATGTGTGTGTATGTTTGCATGTATGTGCGCGTATACATGTACAAGTATATGTATATATGTGTATGTGAGTGTATGCCTATATAGGTATGTGTATGTATGTGTGTGTGTGCGTGTATGTATGTATGTGTGTGTGTATTCTAACTGTACGTGTGTCCGTGTGTATACATGGAAGTACTCCAGTTAGGGCCTCCCTTCTGGTCGTCCAACAACGTGAGTCTCCCTGTATCTCATTTCAGTGTGGTGTGATGTTTTCTTTTGACTCGCTGACCTGGCTAAAGAGTATCAATTTCATGACTACTGCCTTATCTATCGATGTTTAAGTGTCAAGGCGTATGGGTGTTTGTGTGCTCGTTAGTCAGTGTAAAATACATGTTCATATATTATGATTATATTATAATTTTAGCAACAAGAACAAAATAGATATAAGTATTAATTAATAATAATGATCTGACTTCAATCAAATCTTAATAACAATACCCACCAAAATTAATCATAAGCCTGCCCACATATTTTCCAAATTAGAAGTTGCTTTACTGTGATTGGTCCACATTGTACATACAATAATACCTCCCTGACTAAAAGAGTCATACTCGTTTTCAACCTCTTAAACCATCCATTTCTGAATAACCACATTGTAGAGGATGAAGCGTCCATTACTAATTTAAATTTACGAGTTGACTTGGTGTAACTGGTGGCAGGAAATAAGAAAGACGAAAAGGCGAAAGTAACCAGAAAAACAATATATTAACAAAGGTTACATCGGGTGGAAAGCATGCATATAAAGTAAGGAAAGAAAGGTTCTTTCCCTTCGTCTGGACAGAAACATAAAATATTCGGTAGAAAGTTATTTTATTTAAAGTTCAGTTTGAATGAAAGTTAATGTGCATAGTGTTAATGTCTGTTTCCAATTGGCGTTTTTTTGTGTTGGTGTGTGCATGCTGGTGAGAAATAAAAATTTGTGCCACTAATTGCTACCTGCAATTAGTGCGCGTGTGTTTATGTGAGCTAGGTAATGAACATGTCTGTTCTTCCCGGGACAGAATCCTAACTAACGTAACACGTGACGCTCCCCGACTTTTATTGGCATGCCGGAGCGTGGGAAACTAAGGTTATCACGTGAACACTGAATGACCATGTGTGTGTGTGGGTGTGAATGTATCAAACCCTACAACATCACTTGACAAGACACAAAGGTGTCAAAACAAAATAGCTACTTTTGTAGTGATATTGTAACATATCCATGTTATAATTTATGAATATATATATATATATATATATATAAGGAAGTGAAACAACAGGTAGATTAATGCTTTTATAAACCATTTTAATAACAAAATTACTATATATATATATATGCAGGTTTCATTAAAAATGACAGGCATCATGTAATGGTTAAGTTTTTTATGTAATTTTTCATGTGATCTTATAATTTTTTTCTTTGGAGGGCATAAATCATATAAAAATTGTCCAAATGTTTGCTTTATCTGAACACTTTCAGCTATACTTTTAGCCTTTTCGAGTATGAAGGTTATTTTACATATAACAGAATGTATGTGATGTTATGTATAATGTAGAGTAGTAATATGTGTTATATACCAAACACTGTAATTATATTGTTAGTGTATTCATAGTTGATGTTATTGAGTGTTGGGATTTTGTTTTTATGAATAAGGACCCCATTATTTTAGTCTTTTTTTACATGTGGATGATGCTATGATATTTGTGTTGTCAATAAGCTTGTTCTGGAGATGGTTTGGTAGGTCTCTGTGTGTGTTTAAATGAGATTGAATTGAGCTCTGTTGAGAGAGATGCAGTCTTTGTGTTAGTTTCGTATTGGTATGGCTGATATAATTATTTAAAAAATTAGGATCAGAAATGCAGTTCTTTATAGGGCACATGAATTCATCAATAATGTTGGTTCATTGCAGCTTAGATCTCGCAAGTGAACTGTTGTTTTTGATAATGAGATTAGCTGTTTTAAATTTAGTATGATAGATGATTAATTAAATTTTTTTGTTTAAGTCAACGGGAGTTGCATATTTTTGGATTATATATATATATATATATATATAGTCATCTGCAGACAGATCTGTTTCGCTGTATCACAGCTCATCAGTACGGTTAGACTGATTGCTTTTTAACGCAGGAATGAAACCCGACCGAATTGGCGTCAGTCGGTGATTCTACCTCTGGGCTATGGGCATTTGGTAGAAGGCAGACTTTTAGCGCATATATTATCATTATATGTGCCCAATAGCCAGAGTGCTCTAATTCATTTTACTGCAAGAAAGTGAAAGAACACATAGATTAAAACCCACTGTTCAAGCATTTACTTTTATGAAGAGTGCTGGATACAGAGTAGAGCTTAATATTGTAATAGTTGTTACAATGGTTTATAAAAGCCTGGTATTACTTCAACATATCACCCGAAGAGGAGCAGTTCTACTCTGAAACATGGAAATTTGTGTGTAGTGATGCCATGCTTTTATAAACCATTGTAACAACTATTACATATATATATGTTATTATTATTTCAAATCAAAATCAATCGATGAATTTAATAGCAACACAATGCATGTTTGAGTTTTCCATTAATATTTCCTGGAAAATTCCAAATGTTTTCATGGATGAGTTAATTTGTTTCCACAATTAGTGGCATTTTTCTGTTTGTCAGCCATCCTGATACAGCTGCTTGGTCAAAGTATGTCAAATGTTTCCTTATAAGGAAACAGCTAATATTACCATAACCCTTAACATCTTGAACTCTTGATTAACCTTGAAGTGCATGCTATACAAAGGACAGTTTAACCTGAAAATTTTTTATGAAAGCCAGACAATATATCTTAAGGGTTTTGCTAATAGATCTGCTGAGTTTTACACAAAATTTGATACAGGTGCGTTGCTTGAACTTCTCGTAAAGATTACAGAGCCCTTGCAATATGCTGTTATCTTGTGTAGTAATTGATTTGTTGGTTGTTTTGTTTTTATGGCAAATCAACCTCGGCAGGTCATTTATTGCCAACTAAACTTTATTTATTTATTGCTGGTAATACCTTTTTCTTTCAACAATTTATTGTTGTTTATATAAGTTTTTGTGTCTAGTAATACATTTTTCTTTTCGAGTATCAAGATTCAGTGGGATTTGTTTTTTTTAAGAGCAGGGTCCCAAAGTCCTACCCTTGTTATTTAACCCATACCTGGAGGGAAGGGATGGATTAATACCTTTCCCAAGGGTACCAGTGCTTAAGTGAATGCAGGGTATTCAACTGGAATTGGAATTCGGCTCACCGATTTCTCTTTCTGAGCTGATATCCACTTCACCACAACGCACATCTGTCACAATACACTTACAGCACCTGGTATTCCGAAGCGGTCACCCATCTAAGTACTGACTAGGCTCAACGTTGCTTAACTTTGGTGATCGAGCGAGAACTGGTGTATTCAATTAGATATGGAGGTAAGCCCCGTGAAGTAATTGAACAAAAGCTGATAGTAGACAGCAAGTCTGGGTAGAAATTAATTAGTGGCATGCAAATTTTTGTCAAATAAAAACCATCACAGTACAGATTCCAGAAATTTTCTTCTACTGCCATATACTGTATGTTACAAAAACCAAAAAGTAAAATCAAGTGAGAAAGAAGGAAAAGACTACAGACCTGAATTCTCTACCAAACTCTTCAGAACCAGAAATCCCTGGTCACCATAACATGTCTGCTTTCCTGTTTGCTGGCAGTAAAAAGGGTTCTGAGAGGTTTCCCAGAATTCCCAATTATCTCTGGTTTTCAGTAAAGCATTTAGCTTATCCAGATTGTAATTCCAATGAATTGGTTGTACTAAAAAAGAAAAAAGTTCCATTATAGTGATTCATAAATAGGAAGCAGGAGTTGTGTCTCCTGTTTTGTTCGGTTATAGCAAAAGGAAAGGGAGTAGAATTCCCATAATGCATTTGAAAGACAATTTTGGCATGAAAATACGAAAGTCTCTCTTTGACCACCAACTGTTGAATGAGAAAGATGTGTTTTCTTAAACGAGCTCACAAGATCTCTCTTGAATGTAAAACTAAAAGCATATATTTTTTGCATTAATACAAATATATATATATATATATATATATATATAGTGTATTGAGGCAGGAGACAATTTTCTAAACATATACTGCTAAATATAACAGACAATGAATGTCTATTATGTTTAATCATGAGTTGTTCTAAACATGATATTTTGGCTTTAATTTCAGATGAAAATAAAGACAAAAATTGTCCAACATTTGGATATTTTTTTTATTATGCTGGTTCTTTATTTACTCTCTACAATAATAAAGACAGTTGTGTATTTATTTCTGCATATATATTTCCCTTCTGTCACAATCATGGAGAGAGAGAGAGACAATAGTGAAGCAGTGTTGGCTCAGTCCATTAGAAAGACAATAGAGAGGCAGTGTCAGCTCAGTTCATTCTCTTTACTACCAGTTATAAAAGCACTTGCCAAGTGCTTGCTCTTTAACAGTGTCTTACTATTTTATTTTTTGCAATAATTATGTTGTCAATTAGTGAAGTATATATATATATATATATATATATATATATATATATATATATTATCCTACATCTATAGCACGACTTGGAGTTTCATGTGTTATGCAATCATCAGGTGGATATTTCAAACTGATAGTTTAATAAATTTTAATTTAAATTCACTTGATGTTCATTTGAATTAAATCCTTTACAGTTAAGTTACTGCTTTTTTCATAGCAAGATTAAAAAGTTTAAATATTGTAAGATTAGATGTAGATAAGAATTTAAAATTTAAACTTAAAATAAAAATAAATGCAAAATATTAATAAAAAATGCAGGGAAAAAAATGAAAGAGATGTAAGTCATGAAGCGTAAAAATTGAAATATTCAAAAAAACATAGATAAAAAATTAAATTTAAAATAAAATGAAAATAAAAATTAATAAAAAGTAAAATTTAGAAATAAAATTAAAAATTAAGAAATGCAGGCAGCAAAAATAGAAGGGTTTAATTCATAATTTGTAGTTAAAGAGTAAATTTCTGTTTGGTTTTGGTTCCACCGCTCACTTCACACATGGGTTTGAAGCTTCCAGACAAAAATACACAGAGTCTTAACTCAATGCTCTCTCTCAGTTGGGCACGCCACCAGGGTCACAACAACACTGGCAGCCATTGTCTCAGACCTTTTTATGGACAAAAAAACCATTGCCGATGCACCAATCAGTGCCGGTCTCATTCTCACTCAGCATAAAATGACAGATCGAAGAATATTCCTTTCTCTGACCAAATGTGTGAGGACGCAGCTGACAAGACAACAAACTGTCTGGCATGGGTTTACGCACACATTCATCACAACACAGCAGCCTGACAAGCAAAACACCTTGGACGCTTTGGCTCTGGTAAGTGTGAATGTTTATCGTCACATAATTGTTAAAAGTAATATGGCAGGAGAAAGAAAAAGAAAGAGGCAAACGTAAAGAGGAATCTATATCAATCTGATCCTACAAATTTAAGTAAGTATTTTTTCTATGACAGCATGTGGTCATTAAATCACTTTTTTTATTAAGCAAATTAGGATTATTGATATGGTCTAAGATGATAAGTTTTTCTAAAAGGCATAGATTACATTTATCTCCTTTTCCATTGTAAGGTTTGTGAGTTTTAGCTGCAATATTCCAGGTAATAATTAGGTGGTGGTTGTTTTTTAATTTCTAATAATATATGAATAAAGCAGTACTTTTGTTGTATTTACTGCTGTTTAAAGATAACATCTTCCACTTGTTAGAAGTGCTTCCAAAGGATAAATTAACATCATTACCATCTGATTGAATTTGAGCTCTATAAACAACACTTTTAGACATACATTAGCCATTTAATGGGCAGGTTTATTTTTTTGGCAATTGCAATTATTTGTAGAAGGGTTATTTTTGCTATAAATTGAGTGACAAATGTTCATAAGGGCCAAATATATCTTTGATATCATAGTATTATGTTGTGAAATATATTTATCTGTGTTTTTAAGGCAACTATAACTTTAACATTGTCTTTATTGAATAATTTCTTAGTGTGGGTGAATGGTAGAAATGTTTGTGAATTAAGTTAAGGAACTTAACTTTATAAGATTTATCTCCCGTGAACATTGAGTGAATTAAGTTAAGGAAGAGTTTACCAATGTTATGTTAAGGCAGAAATAAGCAAAAATCATGTAAACATAACAATATTTAGTTTGACCCACCCTTCAGCCATAATGTTCAAACTGACATTGGTAAACTTTTTCCGTAACTTATATAAGGTTCTTGACTTACGCCCCTTTGATTTCTTTTCCCTGCATTCTTTTATTTTAATTTTTTGTATTTTTTATTTTAATTTTAAATTTAAATTTTTATATACATGTGACCCTAGAATATTTAAATTTTTAATCTTGCTATTAAAAAAGCAGTAACTTTACTTTATAAGATTTAAATAATTTTTTTAGTGTGGGTGAAAAAAAAAATATATATATATATATAATACAGTTTTGTTCATACATTGAGCATTGTTTTATTAACAGCTGAATAACAATACTATACATATGTGCACTTCATATGTATATTTATTAATTTATGTTACTACTAGCAGTATAGCCTGGTGTTGCTCGGGTGTAATGAAAGCTTTAAAACTAATCCATGGTCCTGGATCTCAGACTCTTTGGACGTTGACATGAAAGACTAAAAAGCAATAATTGTTTCCAGTTAAAACAAAACTGTAGACTGAAAGGAAAATGAATGGATGTTAAGTCAAATTTTGATTTCCTGGTATCGATATCAAATAAGTTTTTTCGTCATAAACTGAATTTTGAAGGCTAAATAAGTCCTCTGAGTAAATGGTATCATGGCTGAGACTAAGAACTACAATTATACCTACTTAAAGCCAAACCCGAAGCAAAAATTAAAATAAAAGGGCTGAAAAAAATACAGTCATACAGGCAGATAAACAGACACACACACAAACATCTTGCCTTTTATATATATATATATATATATATATATATATATAATCGATTTTCTGCACTGTTGTAAGACCTGCAACCTTGAAACTTCTGAATATCGTTTCTTATGTCTTTGTCTATGAGTATCAAATTTGATTAAAATCGACCACTCCTTCTATAACCCGATTTTTTCGATCATCAATTTTCAATATTTATCGGCGGTACCTTGACACAAAACCTAGCTAAGAACACTCTCAGACACTTATAGTACAACTGTGTAAATTTTCAAGAAAATCGGTTCAGCCGTTTGGGAGTCTATAGGTAAAGGACACACAGACAAAGTTCCATTTATAAATAAGTTTAGATTTAGATATATAAAGCGTGTATTACGTATGGCACTTAACTGACTGACTATTATATATATATATATTCATACATATATTTTTCCATCCTGTTACACTCAGATGTTTAAATTTTTATTTTGTTTTATTTTCTTATCTCTAAAAAAAAAAGCAAAGAGGAAAGCAAGAGAGAAAAAAAACGAGAGGAAAGAGCCAATGAAAACAGCTCAGAAAAAGAGACCCCAAATTTATGCAGGAAGTAAAATAACGCTCATTGCAAAAACGTTTCTAGTTTAAATTTTAAAATCATTTGTTTCTGATGAAAAACCGAGGACGGTCTGAAATATCAAATATAATAATAGAAATAAATAAATACTGTCAAAAAATACATTTTTAAACTTACAACTTTTTAGTAGTTTTTCCTATACATATTAAGACAGTATACGTGGATCATTACTATGTTATATATATGTTTGCATATATATGCATGCTTTCTGAACAACATGAACCAATTATCTAAGTAATTGTATGCTTCAATATTAAGAGACTCAATAGTAGATACATCAATATATATGATGCTGTCATTTTAGATCGTATATTGATATAAATACTTTTATCGTCATTTTTTTCATGGCATAGGGCCACTTGTGTGTGTGTGCGTGTATATATATATATATATATATATATATATATATATATACATTGTTGTATTTACTGTTGTTTAAAGACAACAAAAGCAAAGAGGACAGCAAGAGAGAAAGAACTGAGAGGAAAGAGCCAATGAAAACAGCTCAGAAAGGTTTGTTTCGCAGTTTAACAACCTATCAATCCTTATGGGATCATTTGAGCCCATATTTATGCAGGAAGTAAAATATATACATATATATATATATGTTTGCATATATATGCATGCATTCTGAACAACATGAAAGAATTATTTAAGTAATTGTATGCTTCAATATTAAGAGACTCAGTAGTAGATACATCAATATATATGATGCTGTCATTTTAGATCGTATATTGATATAAATACTTTTATCGTCATTTTTTTCATGGCATAGGGCCACTTGTGTGTGTGTGCGTGTATATATATATATATATATATATATATATATATACATTGTTGTATTTACTGTTGTTTAAAGACAACAAAAGCAAAGAGGACAGCAAGAGAGAAAGAACTGAGAGGAAAGAGCCAATGAAAACAGCTCAGAAAGGTTTGTTTCGCAGTTTAACAACCTATCAATCCTTATGGGATCATTTGAGCCCATATTTATGCAGGAAGTAAAATATATACATATATATATATATGTTTGCATATATATGCATGCTTTCTGAACAACATGAAAGAATTATTTAAGTAATTGTATGCTTCAATATTAAGAGACTCAGTAGTAGATACATCAATATATATGATGCTGTCATTTTAGATTGTATATTGATATAAATACTTTTGTTGTCATTTTTTCATGGCATAGGGCCACTTGTGTGTGTGTGTGTGTGTGTGTATGTATATATATATATATATATATATATAATTTTTTTTTTGTCACAAGGTTATTGATTTCCCTATATCTTGCCAAGGAGGATAGCAGGGGCAGATTCTCTTCTGTATTTTGTCAAGAAGCCCAAGGAGGATAGCAGGGGCACCCAACCAGATGTGGCAGCAGTATTCAATACACGGGTGGACGGTAGATTTATATATGTGCAGGATAGATTCAGGCGGAAAGAATTTCTGGGCTCTGCACAGAGAGCTGACTTTCATAGCAGCAGATTTAGCAATGGATTCGACGTAGTCATTCCACTTGATGTCCGCTGAGAGTGTCAGGCTGAGCAGGCGTAGTGTTTTACTCTCTGGGAGGCAGGCCTGTTCCATGCTAATGGGGGGGGGGTTGTCTGTGGTGGTTAATTGACATGTAAGTCTACGGGAGAGTGCGCTTGCAGTAAAACCAATATATATACTGGGTTTTTTTATTACTATCAGAGATGTAATCTCTGAATGGGCATGTAAATTGGTACACTACATTGGTTTTTTGTAGAGAATTTAGTTTAGTACTTGTAGGGTTATTAGAGACTATGAAGTCGATTGATTTGAATTTTTTATAATATATAATGAGTTTAATTTGATTATTACCATCCACTGGTTTAACATTTCTATATATTATGTTTTTGAGAGTTTTTTCATCTTGTTTGTAATTATTATGTATAATAACTGTATAATAACTCTATACTTTCACGGCTTCTGCTTCGATGAACATAGCTCACTGGTGCCCCCTATATATGAATTTACTCGAGCCACAAGATTAGCAACTAGGTTCCACCCTTTTACTGGGATACCAATAAAATATAAACGCAAATTCTATTCCAGCAGCTTCTTTTCTGGCACTTCCCGCCTGTGGAATTCCCTTCCATTTACGTGCTTCCCAGACAGATACAATCTCCAAGAATTTAAATGTAAAGTCAATAACCATCTCCTATCTCACTTACCTGGATCTTCTCTCTCATGCTCCCTTCTCCGTCCACTCCACTCTCATCAGTATTCTCATCCTTCTCTTACCCACTTCCTGACACCTCTATAACCTGTTACTGTTTCTCATAACTTTCCTCCAATGTAACCCCCTGCTCAACAGTGGCAGTAAAATGCCTTGCTTGGGGCGATATGATTATAAAAAATAAAAATCCAAGGTATAATCTCCAAGAGTTTAAATGCAATGTCAATTACCATCTTTTATCTCCTTGATTCCCATCTTTCTCCCCCACTGTATCTTGTTCCTCTTTCTTTTTGCTCTTCTCTCTTGTCATCCCCTGCGCACAAGTGACAATAATGCCTTGCTTGGGGTGAATTCATTAAAAGAGCAAAACAATATTGAGCAAGTAAACAATATATGCAAGGCAAATTAACAGTAATAAGGTAAAAAGTTCACAAAAAATTGTATTGATACACAAAAGGGATACAGACAAGTGATCACAGCATTTTGATTTCAAGACAAGAAAGAACAGAACTAAGTCACATGAGACCGAGAAATGACCTGTGAAACTGGTCAAGAAGAAATCCCAGCATGCATTTGTATATTTAGTCTATAAATTTGGGGAGAGGAATATTTTTGCATTTGTTTCTTTACAAGATTGACACCAACAAGAAAGAAAGAAAGAAATTTCATGTCTTTATAATAATGCTTGATATTGCTTACATGAAAGATCCTCTTTGATGAGGGTTGACCAAACAATATACCATGTAAAAGGACTTAAAATTTTTTTCTGAGGAAGTTTTCAATGTCTACACTTCTTTGTGCTCTATTCATGAAGTAAATAAGTGCCTAGAGCAGTGATTCTGTACCAAATCCCATTCTTCTTGTGATCTCAAATTCTTTACAAGTCTTAACCCCATTTTGAATGGTAATCTTATCATTACATGAAATTGGATGTGCTGTCAAGTTTGTTATATTGGTGAGACCTCTTTACACAAACGGGCACTGGTATATCTGGTTCTCAATAAAAAATTCCTCAGTTTTCAAACACTTGTTCAATAATGATCAGTGTGAACAAAAATGTAATTGTGATTGTTTTTATATCATAGAAAGGGAGGATACACCATGCAAATTGGCTATTAAAGAAGGATTCTGGATTGCTAAAAGAAAGCCTTATTTAATTAAATAAAGAAAAATTGTTTACACACAAACTACTATCCTCATCTTTGTTGTTTTTCCAATATTTCATCTGTTGCACACATGGCCTACATCAGCTGCTTCAATCTGTGCGATATTCAAGGAATTAGGAGCTGAACACTTTCTTTAATCTACAGCAGGGTAGATTTCTCTGTTGTTCATGAATTTAGTGAGAATAATTATCAGTGAGCAACAACTAGGTGAATAATAACTTCACAAGACATCCCTAAACAAAAAGAGATAGTGAGTATCATATATATCTATATATAAAGGTATACTCAATTATGATCTGAGATTAAGGACAGGATGGTTAATAAAAAGAGGAAAACTGTATTTTACTCACCTATATGTTTTGTCCTGTGATGGACTTTTTGCCTTGATAAAGTCCATCACAGGACGAAATGTATAGGCAAGTAAAATACAGTTTTCCTCTTGTCTTCTTTTTATTTATATATATATATATATATATATATATATATATATATACACACACACACACACACACACTACCAGCCATAATTATTAGGCCACCCCAGTGTTTTAAGAAAATGATGTATTCCATACCATTTTTTAGTATTTATTGCCAAGTGAATAATTGTAAATGAAAATAGAATGGTTCTTTTGTTAATACTGCATAATATCATGTGCATCAAATAAATTTATTAATATCTAATAATTACCGATATTGCAGTTTCATCAATGAAAGAATGAAGAAAATTTAGGGTGATTCGGACGAGTTCATCCTTGTTTCCTTGCCTTGTAAAATTTTGCAAAGTAATATTAACAAAAGAACGAACCATTCTATTTTCATTTAGAATTATCCACTTGGCAATAAATACTAAAATTAGTATGAAATATATAATTTCTTTTAAAAAACTGGGGTTGTCTAATAATTATGGCTGGTAGTGTATATATATATATATATATCCGAGTGGGTACAGAACGAAGAAAGAATTTTTTCCGTCCAAAACAATAATTTAAAACAGTGCTCGATATATGATGTATAGAGCTGTGAATATTTATTATAAATTATGTTTTAGAACATGTACATTATTTTTTAATATATGTCCTCGACAATCATATGTTTGTTTCAGCGTTGGGTGCCCAATGTTTCTTTGGGAGGTAAAAGCAAAACTGAATTCGTCTGCTCCCTATATTTGGTTCATTGTTGTTGTGGGAGGTTGGTTGGGGTTATTGATAATGAAGGGAATGTGTCTTCTAGAGTTTTGAAGAGCCTGGTGTGTAAGTGCTAAATTGTTGATTAATGGTATTATCTGTTGGGTATAGCTTTTGGTTAGAATTTCGCAGAGATTGGTGTGTGTGTGTGGTGGGCGGTTATTACTCGGTCAGTTTTGTGTGTTTGCGTGGGGTTTTCTTGTGTATGTGATTGGGGACGTGTCTTGTTTGTTGACCTTAAGAATTTTAGGCGTTTTGCTTAGCTAGCGCTTGATTTATTTGTGTCTGTTGTAACCAGACAAATTTTATTTATTCTCTTTCATTTAGTGGCGAGGCTGTTTTTCTTAGGGTTCCTTATATAGACGTGATATTATCAATAACCCCAACCAACCTCCCACAACAACAATGAACCAAATATAGGGAGCAGACGAATTCAGTTTTGCTTTTACCTCCCAAAGAAACGTTGGGCACCCAACGTTGAAACAAACATATGATTGTCGAGGACATATATTAAAAAATAATGTACATGTTCTAAAACATAATATATATATATATATATATATATATATCTTCTTGAACACCTGCACAAATAATACAACATTAAAAAGAAAATCAACACAACAAAAGTAAAAGCAATTGAGTACTCTTACCATAAAATATTAAATTACACCAAATTTCATAAAAATAAGAAAAAAATCTAGGGTTAGAGTAATAGAGAAAAACTGAGCCCTGTCAAGTGACAACATCATAATGATGTTCTTATAAAACTTTGAAGTCAGTATGAACCTGCTCAGTTAAGTGACAAACTTTTCAGCATTAATTTTACATTGTGTGTGTGTGTGTGTGTGATTTATTTTCCAAAGACAATCAGCACATTGTGCTGTCCATGTTTGAAAAATAAAACATTCCCGTAACTTTAGATACATACATAAAACAATCCATACATTCAGTAAAAACAAAATTCATCCTTGATAAGTATAGCGGAAAGTGCTCAGATATACAAAACATTCAGATAATTTTTATATAACACATCACTCAATATATCCTGGACCTAACTAATAAAACAACAACTTTTAGGCAAAACTCTACTTTATTCATCAACATAGTCTCCTTCTAGGGTGGTACACTGATTCCAACACTTCTGTAACAATTTGAAGTCTTTTTTGTAGAACGATTTTTCTTTGGCCTCAAAATATGCTTTAGTTTGCGATATGGCTTCTTCACTGGAGCCAAACCTCTTTCCCTGGAACATCCTTTTGAGGTCTACAAACAGCCAGTAATCGCCAGGAGGCAGATCTGGAGAATAGGGTGAATGCAAAAGCAATTCGAAGTGCAATTCATGAAATTTTGCTATCATTCCAATCAACTTGTGACACAGTGCATTGTGTTGGTCAAAGATCACTTTTTCTTCTTCATTTGTGGCCATTTTTTGATGATTTCTTCCTTCAAATACATAAATAATGCTAATAATATTTGCTATTGATGGTTCTTCCTTTCTCAAGGTAATTCATGAATAAAATACCTTGTGCATTCCAAAATACAGAGGCCAAAACCTTGCCTGCTGATGTTTGCATTGGACGGCTTTCACCTGCTAAATGTCCATTCAACTGACTTCAATTTGACTCCAGAGTGAAGTGGTGGATCTGTGTTTCATCAATTGTCACGTTTTTATGCAAAAACTCCTTTTTGTTGTGTTGAAACAGTTGAAAACAATGCTCTGAATTGTTGACGTGTTGCCGTTTTTGATCGACTGTGTGCAAAAGTGGCACCCACTTTGAACACAGCTTTTTCATTGACAAATGTTCATGCAAAATGGTGAATACAGTCTTCTGATATGTTCAGCTCTTCTGCTATCTCATGCAACTTCAATTTATGATCTGCCAAAACAACCACATTTAAAGTCAGTATACCATCTTTTAATCGTTATTTCCGATGAAGCAGAGTCCGAATAACACTTATTAAGCCATTGCTTTGCTTGAACAATATTTTTTCCTATCAGAAAGCAATGCTTTATCAACACACGACATTCAGATTTTTCAACTGTTTTGAAAATTTGCAACAGTAGCTTCACTTAAATAACTGTAATTTGTAAACTAATTTTGTCACGTACCATTTAAAAGTTTGTACTTCATAAAAATTATACGGATTTTTTTTTTATTAGTGGCACCATCTATATGTCAAGCCTGAAACTTATTGAGTGATGTGTTAATTTACATCCAGAAAAAGAAATGATAAAAACACATGAAAAATTACGCAAAACAACACCAGAGACAAAAACAAAATGGATATAGAATTGGCCGAAAGCACTTGGGAGAATAAAAATTATGGATAATTTTTATATTCATTAACTCCTACAAAACAAAAATGTTAGGATGCTGGAAAAAAATTAATAAAAATTAATTAAATCTTCTTTGTCAGCCATAAAGACCACTGCCCAAATATATATATATATGTTTGAAACATTAATTTCAAGACAGTAAAAACAATCCTGATCCTAATACACAACTGCATTTTCTTAATTTAAAAACAAACAACACTATTAAATTATTTAGGCGGACATACTATTAAGCTACATGAAATTTCAATTGCTTCTAATTTCACCTTCAACCTGGATTTTGTTTTCAAACATAAAACTTGTCAGGCAATGAACTTTAATATTTTGACAGGTTTCATCTGAGAGCAAATACTTGAGTAGCCTCAAAGTAGTCATTCAAGTTGTGCTTAATCATAAATTAAAAAAAATACTTTAAAACCCCACCGTTTTGGCATTAAATAACTCACCGAGGTTGATATGCCATTGAACAAAAAAACTCAAACAGAATCTGAGAGAGAGCATAACATCTGATGTCATCTAGGCTCATACACTCAAACCCTTATTCACAATGACTTGTGACTTAATCCTTATATATATATATATATATATATCTTTCATTAAATATGGCTGACAAAAAAGATTTAATTAATTTTTCATTAAGTTATGCTATGCTTTAATTTTTCAGCAAATGATTTTTGAGGTACCAAACAGGCGTGTTAGAAGGGATTAAAAAATAATTAAAAAATACTTTAATCTTTCCTCTTAATAAACATTTTGATAGAAAAAGTTCGTTTTTATTAAGTTTAGGTCTTTTTTTTTCTTCTTTTTTTTCTTCATATACTGTTTTTTTTTCAGCGATTTAGTAGAGGTTTTCTAAATTTAGAGATCCTCTTCAGACTCCCATCTTACCTAATTTTATTATTTCATTCAAGTTCTTTTATTGACTTTCCAGTGGAACTTCATTTTTTTTATCGTTGTTTCTTTTCACACCTTCACTGATAAAAGTAGTCTGCGGAGAGGTGAATCTTAACCTAATTTTTAATAAGGTCAATTATCTTATCATAAGATAATTGACCTTATTATGTCAACTATTTTCTTTTTGATCCAATCACTAAGTGGGGAACAAAGAAAGAAAGAAAAGAAAAATGAGGCACGATAATTAATATTTATTAAAAAAAAATATTTTTTTTCTTTTTTTACATTTTAAGGAAATAATTTTAAAAGTTATATTTAACTTTTATTGCATATTTCTTCGTGTAAAAAAAAAAAAAAAAAAAGTTTGTAGTGATCTTTAATTTGTCATGAAATAGGAAAATGATAAAGAAAAAGTTATAGCAGCAGAAGTTTGGCAACTTTTTATTTACTCTTTTCAAAATTTTGATATTTGCTGCGTATCGAGAATGATGAATATAAATTTCATTTCGAAGAACTTTTTAAAAAAAAAACTTTATTTACTAACCTTTAGCGCGCAGTGTTACCTCCGCTTCCCCAAGTTTCGGAAGCACATTGAATGAAAAGTTACTTATTTTTTCTTTTTGAACAGAAAAAAAATAAAAAAAAAAATAAAAAGGTCTTTCTTTAAAATTTTTAAATTTTAACCCACCCATATCCACTTAAGTCACTAAATAGCAAACAAATCAATTCGTTTAAAAATGGTTAGCAGTCTGGTATCGTAAATCCTTATGACATTTCTAAGAAAGGATTTCATTTCGTACTGGGTGCCCCGAATAAATGGCCTGGTGTGAAAAGTAAAACTAAAAAGCCAAACACAATAACTCAAAGAGTCTCGAAAATTAACAGGAACTACTAAAGAAAATGCTACTTTTTTTTTTCCAAATAATAATCGTCATTACTGCCTTGAGGACTGACGCGACACAGTCTTTCTTAGGATCTTCCCAAACTCTCTGCTTCATGTATCGGAAAAGAAGGCCTCGAGTGTCGCCTATTCAACATTACCTTCGAATTAACTTATTTAAAAAAATAAATAAAAATAAAAACTAGTAAGTAAGATATAAATAAAAAAAATGTATGTTTTCGACAGAATCTTTCAGATTAAAACTCGCAATCATTTTTAAAAAGAAAAAAAATGAGTTAAAAAAGATTAAGAAAATTGAAACTAGAAAAACTATCGGTACAGTACACATTTTTTTTTATTTACATCAGAAAGGCAACTTATTCTATTTTTCTTTAAAAAACAAATATGTAATTTAAAAATATATATTTAATTACCAGCTGCATCAGCAACTAATCCACCCATAATAGCACCAATTCGCCTCTCAGCCAAAGTTGCCATGCTTATTGTATTGCGGTCTTCTCTCAATAATAATAACACTGGAAAAGCAAGGGAAGTAACTGTGGGTTACAAATTTCTCAGGGGCGATAACTCTTTATCCATTGATTTCCAAACTATTTGTTTTGTTTTACTGGAAATTAAATTTAATAATTTAGCTTTCTATTAAATCTAAAATGAATGTTTCAAAAAAGTTTTTTCATTCATCAAAATTAATTTTAAGACTTAGATACCGAAAATTACTAGAGGGTACCCACTTTAAAAGTACGATTTAATTTTATATAGTGTCGTTAACCTGATATTAGGCCTCAGAGCCATTGGGAAGCAGTTGCTTACTAAATGAAATGAGGTTATCGCGAGAGTGTAAAAGTAAGGTAGAAATAAGTTAATTTCATTTGCTGCTGTACAACATGTTTTTTAATGTTTTAAACACCAATTTTGTTGAAGTGCCAATAAAATAAATATATGTTTAATATTGTAATCGAACATTTAATCTTTTATTACTGTGAGTGATTGTCGTAGGTGCTCAACACATTTAGTTTCCCTAAGGGTCCATAATGCTGTTAAGACGGCACTGATGTGCCATGTCCCTTCATGACGTTAGCGATCACATCTCTCCATACAATTCCCTGTCCTTTGTAGATCTCAGTAAGTTTCTCAATTTTACTATCTTGTCGAGCTCTCTACGATACCCTCGTATCACCTATATTTTATAGAAAGTTCGAGAAAGAAAATTGTAAAATAAATCAAACCATCTTCTTTTTGTAACCAAACTTTTCATTGGTTCGTTCTGCATCAGCAGCAGCATTTTGCCTCTCTTTCGAAAAAGCGGGAATCTTCCCGCTCTTGAAGCTTTAGTTGGAAGGAAGATTTCGAAGCTACCAGACCTGTTGTTGTTTCCAGCTCACTTATCTTTTAAGGCATATATATTTTCGCCTACTCGTTAAAAAGAAAACCACTTCTTTTTAGGCATATATATTTTCGCCTCCTTGTAAAAAAGAAATTAAGCCGGATTCATTTTTTTACCTGCCTGAGAAACTAAATTAAATATTTCAACTGTGCAACAACCTTTTGCACCCAATATTTTTCTCCTGGTAAATAATTATATTACTTCGACTTAAACGCAAGTATTTTTTAACATTCTTTCACACACACCTTGCTTGTTGTTTATCCTTCCAACTCATCATTTCGAACTAACTCAACATTTCGAACTATTTCAATTATTTGGAAATACAGTCTATTCTTCCAACTCATCATTTTGTGCTATTTCAATTATTTGGACATACAGACTATTTTCCAACTCATCACTTGAAACTTGAACAAATTACAAACTATTTTACCAACTCATCATCTTTGAACTGTTTAAATTACTTTCTTAAACACATATACAAAAGTGTTTCATACATATCCAGTTAATTATCAAAAGAGTATAAATAAGTTCTCTCCCTTTAACCGTTTATTGTTATAATTAAAATTTTGTCCACTCACATCTTGTTTGTTCACTTTTTGGTACACATTGAATTGAGAAGCTAACATTATTACATAACAAATAAAAAAAGTAGTTAGGCCGCTACAATCTCTCCGAATCCGCGTTTTGCTTACAGTTTGTTGTGGACTGGACAACTCGGGTACCATTTGTGGTGGTTCAAACGATGTGGTAGTAATTTTAACAGTGGAAAAAGTAGATTGGATATCCAATCCACTACATTTATAAATAAAATACCTCAAAGCACAATGTAACGAGAATAACAACATTGTATTAAGCAAGGTTACAGAATTGATAAATTTGTGCATGCAAGATAAAGAAAGTTCTCTCTTAGATATTGAAGAAAATGTATTAATGTTCATGATGGAAGAGTTCCTGAAAAAGAAAATCATGTTTGTACTGATTAATAATTGAATAATATTTTACAAGTAGTGAAATATGCTTATAAGAGAGAGAGAGAAACATTTTGATGTAGCTAATTGCTGAAAGCATTTAGCGCGGTATGTGAGTTGGAAAGCAACATTCGGACTGTTAGCCCCGCAAAAACAGGATCTAAACACGTGTGAACATCCGCTTATATATATAGCGGGTTGCTTATCTTATTTATTCATTTTCTAGTTGTAGTAGGATTCCGTTATAGTGAAGGGTAATTGTATACCGTTGCAGGTTAACGGAATTTGGCCTTGTGGGAAGATAGCCCACTATAATTCATAAAATGATTATAAAATCAAGAAAGGCAATTTGAGTATAAAATAACATTTATATATACACATTTCAATTAATGTTTTTACAATTAAAATAATACTTGAAATAAAGGTCCAACGGAAGTTAAAATGTTCATGGAAAATATAATGCTGAAAAAGATAGAAGGATTAGGAGTGTGGAATCGTCTTGTAGGTAAGGGGATGTTCGTTTTGAAGTTGCCGCTTCTGAAGTCAGTAAGTACTTTTGAGGAATGTCTTTGAAGAGGTCAGTAAGTACTTATGAGAGTGGAGAAAGAAAGAGGCAAGTATAGTAGCCGCTTGACTTAAGTCAAGGGAGAAACTAATCAGCTCCGCCGGTCTGTCTGTCTGACAATGCTTTGTTTGTCTCGGCTTTTTATATCTGCCTTTTAGATCAAATAGCTTGTTTTGGAATTTCATACTTGAATTTGATTCTGGGCTTCCCATTGGTTGGTAAATAAAATTTGCGTAGGCTCGTGAAATGGAAATTTGATATTTGATTAATTTTTATTTTTCAACCGGAAACCGCACGACGAGTTTTATTCATTTGCTTTTTTGTTGTGAGAGAGCCAACATCCGGTTTCTCGCTTTTGTTCGGTCGGTATCACCACATAACTTTCGCCCCAGAAAACGGAGTGGTTTTTTGGTATCTGTTGTCGTTTATTTTCAAAGAGAAGTTTTTTCGTTTTGTTTTGCGGTTTCCTTTTTGTTTGTTTGGACATTTTTTTTTTTCGTTTTCGTTTGAAATGAAAATATGTTTTCTTTCTTCCATTTAACCGTTCTACCAAATTTTGTTTCCTTGGTACAAGAGGGGAGTATTCGAATCCCGTCTTTATTCGAAGGAATGTGTTGGTTTTCGGTTTTTGTTGAAAGGGCTTGGTAGTGAATTTTTGTGGGACTAGGGTTAGGGTTAGTTTGATTTGTTTTCATTTTGAATTTGTGTTGCAGGGAAATATTCATATTTCGCTGAAAGTCCAAATTCTTTTTGTGTGTGTGTGTGTGGGGGGGGGGGAATAGCCCTGGGTAAGTTAGTTCTAATTTGTTGAAGATTCTTCAGCATTTGTTGCCATTTTGAGTTTGTATTACAGAGAAATATTCAAATTTCGCTGAAAGTCCAAACAAAATTTCCGTGTGTACATATATATAGGTGTTGAACTCACGCCGGGTAGTTTTATGGTGGGTTTATCGTTCTTTTAAATTCACAAATGACTATCCGACTTTTTTTGTTGTTTTTTTTAATGTTTTTTCAGTTGTTTTTCTGTTTTTTTTTTTTCATTTCGTTCTTTTCGTTCTTTTTGTTCTTTTTTTCGTTCATCTTTTCCCTTTTTTTTTTTTTTTTTTCTTTTTTTTTCTTTTCCGTTCATCTTTTTCCTTTTATTTTATTTTTTTCTTTCATTATTAATTGTTTGCGCCGGGGGCCTATTTACTCTTCGACCATGTGTCTGAGTTTTTAGTTATGAGTCCGACGGCCGTTAGGTTTTACATTTTGGTTCCGAAATGCTGTGAAAAGTAATTTGGCTTACTGTAGTAGGTGTTCATTTTGGTGCCGACGGACGTTAAGTTTTTTCATTGCCATGGTTGTTGAGAAGATGGGTAGGTGCGTTGGCCTGGAGAAGATATCTTTGTGTATATATATATATGTATTGAAAATCCACATGTTGGTTACCAGTTTATCTGGGGAGCTTCAGGTTCGCCAGTTTATCTGGTGTAACGTTGGGTATACCAATTTATCTGGTCGAAATGTCTTTATGCGTGTTCATCTCACGTCGGGTAGTCGCCAGTTTATAACGAATTATTCCGACGTGATTCGAACACGACTTTAAAATTTGTTTATGGCAAAGACAAAAGTGCTTAGGTTGTGTACAACGGCCGTTAAAATTTGTGGCATGGCGAATAATAATGCTGAAAAAGATAGAAGGCTTAGGAGTGTGGAATCGTCTTGTAGGTAAAGGGGTATTCGTTTTGAAGTTGCTGCTTCTAAAGTAAGTACTTTTGAGGAATGTCTTTGAAGAGGTCAGTAAGTACTTATGAGACAGTAGAGAAAGAAAGAGGTAAGCATAGTAGCCGCTCGACTTAAGTCAAGGGAGAAACTAATCAGCTCGTCTCCGCCGATCTGTCTGTCTGACGATGCTTTGCTTGTCTCGGCTTTTTATATCTGCCTTTTGGATCAAACAGCTTGTTTTGGAATTTCATATTTGAATTTGATTCTGGGCTTCCCATTGGCTGGTAAATAAAATTCGCTTAGGCTCGCGAAATGGAAATTTGATATTTGATTAATTTTTATTTTTCAACCGGAACATCTGCGCAAACTCGGATGCGCACGACGAGTTTTATTCATTTGCCTTTTTGTTGTGAGAGAGCCAACATCCAGTTTCTCGCTTTTGTTCAGTCGGTATCACCACATATATTTCTTAATAAAGCGCGGGAAAAAAGAGGTCTCACGTGCGGTACTAATGTAAGAGTATGTGGGTATATCTATAAGAACGTGTGTGCATGGCGATATGTATGTAAGTATGTACGTACATGTAGAAGTGATTCTACAAGTTTATATACAAACCCGTTAGGTAGGTAATGCACTGCTTTCCCCTGTTTCTCTTGCTGTAAATATTTCATGTAAGTGTCAAATTTTCCAAGCTCTCTTTCTTCATTATGTGTCCTAGAAATTTCATTTGTCTTTTTCTGATGCAAATTAGAAGTGTCTATTTTGTTTCCATTTTCTCTAAAGCCTTGTCGTTGTTCAATCCATAGTAATCTCAGCATCCTACTGTAGAACCACATTTCTGTTGCCTCATGTTTCTCCTCCATCTGTGCTGAGATGAAGCAGTTCAGTACTATTTTGTTTATTTGTAATAAAAGTTTACTAGTTTCTTAAAACTTTGCTTAACTTCTGGAAGGTCAGTCAGTTAAGTGTCATACGTGAAACACGCTGATTATGTCTCGAAAGAGATATGACTGACTGGGCAAAGGATTATCCCGCAGTAGGTTGCCATTATTTCTGCGGTAGACTGGTTGCCAGCCAAGGCTATAAAACCTAATCTGTCCTGCTATTTAACCCAAAACTGTAGGGAAAAGACAGATTAATACCTTTCCTAAGGGTATTTGCACGTAAGTGAATGCAATGAATTCGGCTGGAATTCGAACTCGGCTCCCCGATTTCTCGCTCCGAGTCAATATCCACTGCACCACAACGCACATTTGAAAGGTATCATTATTTGCTAATCCAATGCCCCACCAGATTTCGGTGTTGTCTTTTCCTCTTTTGTTAAAACACTTTTGTACATATTTGAATTTTTTCACCAGTTTAATTTTGGTATTTAGAATTTGTAATATGTATGTTAGACTGTTTCTTTTGCTGGCGACCATACATTTTGTCTTCTTACAATTGATGTTTAGTCGTTTCTTCTCGCTTTCCATTATTACTTTCTACAGGAGTTCCTGTAACTTCCTTTCTGTGTCTGCTATCAGTATTGTGTCATTTGCATATCGAATGTTGTCAAGATTGTTACCGTAATTAATCTTGGTGAGATTCTAATTTTCATAGGATTGCTTCACTTAATATTAAACAATTAATAATTTTATTCAGGGGAAACTACTCTATTTAAAAGTTGTCTCCCTTGAAATTATTCGCGGTGCGTCATGGATTTTGTCTTTTTGTTGGCCCGGATGTTAAATTTTCCCTGAGCAAAATAAAAACATCTGTCATAAGATATTAGTGAATTTGATTCTAAATCTGAGTACCACATTTATGGTCTTGTGCCTTGTGGTGCAGTGGATATCGGCTCGGAGCGACAAAACGGGGAGCCGAGTTCGAATTCCAGTTGAATTCTTTGCATTCACTTACGTACAATACACTTTGGGAAAGGTAATCCGTCTCTTCCCTCCAGTTATGGGTTAAATAATAGGACAGATTGGGTTTTATAGCCTTGACTGGCAACCAGTCTACTGAAGAAAGCAATGGCAACCTACTGCGGGATAATCTTCTGCCCAGTCAGTCGTGTCTTTTTCGAGACATGATCGTCCAAAGCGTGTATCACGTATGGCATTTAACCGACTGATCAACTAGACTTGCTTTAACATTACCGCAGAGAGATGGTAATGAGTTTTTTTCACAGACCATAAATAATATAGTGAGTTGGCCCATCACTAAATGTTTTTTTTTTTTGTTTTTTTTTTACAGTGAGATCCATCCAGTATACGGCCCGGGACCTACTTGAGGTAGACGGTTATTGAGTAAGAGGTACAATTTATGTGGATAGGTGGGGAAGATAACGGTTAACTCTAGACTTAGACAGCTTAAGAAGATTGTAGTGATCGAGCAAACATTCTCTTGGGAATCGGTTCCACAGACAAGCTGCTCGCAAGAAGAAGCTGCTCTTACTTCTCACTAATGGAATGAGTGCGGTTCACGAAAATGCGCGTAGTATGGCGGGTCATAGCTGTGAAGATTAGTACTGGTGGAACTGTGCGAAACTACTTACGCACGAACATACACATACAAACACAAAAATAAAATCACATGTACAATGCCAAACGATCATTGGCTAATAAATCACTAATACATTTTCTACAGGCAATTTACAAATCGCAGTAATGCGACAATTTTGGAATAGCTTTATTTTTAGTAGTCAAATTTGTGCACTTTTGGGAGAAGTGGCTCACAGAAGCATCCTTAAGTCTCCCCAAATCTCGCTCGCTGATTGGTTGATGTCGACCAACCAGATCGCTTGCCCGTGAAGAATAATTTTTCCCGCGCAACGAATCAGAGCCTATAGTCGCTTACTTAAGCTAAGATTTTTCTCATCTCAATTTGTGAGACCTCAACTGCTAAACGAATCTACGACAGTTGGAACTCCAGTTCTAACTCCGCGCCAACCTTCTCTCTCTCTCTCTCTCTCTCTCTCTCTCTCTCTCTCTCTCTCTCTCTCTCTCTCTCTCTCACACACACACACATACACACATGCACACACGCTGGTGATACTTCTACACCTTCACTAAAAACTTCTCTCGATACATCAATATTTTTCAACAGTAATAACACAAGAACAATCATATCATGAAACACACATAAACATTTACCCAGTGAACTTTAAACCAAATAATTATCTCTCACTGAACTCTTAAATTGTAGTCAAAGAGAGAGGCAACTCTTGACTAATTCTTAATTAAATTCATGTTTTCTTTCACATCGTTGTTTGATATTGTATATATGACTGACTGGACAGAAGATTATCCTTCAGTAGGTTGCTATTGCATTCTGTTGTAGACTGATTGCCAGCCAAGGCTATAGAACCCAATTTGTCCAGCCATTTAACTCATAGCTGGAGGGAGAAGAGATCGATATTACATTATTATATTAAGTATAATTAGTGGGAGATCAGTTTATTACTTGATATCAATAGAAAATCAATCCCCCATTTTATGCCCAGTAGACGTTTTACTTGTTTCCAACTATTATATTCAGTCAGTTAAGTGCCATACATGATACACGCTTGAGCGATCATGTCTCGAAAGACAGATGACTGACTGGACAGAAGATTATCCTGCAGCGGTAGACTGGTTGCCAGCCAAGGCTTTAGAACCCAATCTGTCCTGTTATTTAATCCATAAATACAGGAAAGAGACGGATTAAATACCTTTCCCAAGGTAAGTGCGTAAGTGAATGCAGAGAATTCAATTGGAATTCGAACTCGGGTCCCCAATTTTTCGTTCCGAGCCGATATCCACTGCACCACAACGCACATTCTAACAGAATTAAGGAACGTAGTTTTTGAACATTTTACATGGAAGTAGTGATAGTTAAGTGAGAGGCTTCCTACATCTTGTCTACGAGAGAGGGATCGCAGGGTGGGAAATAATTAATCACCCACAAAGACGCAGAGACGCTTTTGAAGTCTGCCACGACTGGAAAGTGAAGATTGAAATTCCCAGAGCAAATTGCCATCACAAAACTTCGCCCAGATATAGTTTTCTTCTCACATAATTTGAAGAAGATAGTCTTGTGGGAACTGACGGTCCCCTGGGAAGAAAACGCAGAAGAAGCTCATGAAAGGAAGAAGTTAAAATATGACGAACTGCTGGAGAGTTGCAGGGTTAAAGGCTGGAAGGCTAGCTGCACTCCTATAGAAGTGGGAACTAGAGAATTTACAGCAAGGTCCTTATGCAAAGCCTTAACAGATATTGGGATAGTGGGAGTAAAAAAAAGAAAAGCACTCAAGTCCATAACCGAAACAGCGGAAAGAACAGCTAATTGGTTATGGATCAAAAGAGAGAGTGCCTGGATTCCAAAACAAATTGTTACCTAAAATTCCCCGAAATTCTGCGTTTAAATTAATGTTTCGGACGAGCTCATGTACGCTTCGCCTCTAAATGGAAAGTGGCTCTGACTATCGCCAATCAGAAGCATTTGCAAGGTTTCGTACCGGGTCTAAACGTAATTTTCCAGTGTCTGAAAGCGCTTATCGAGGGTGGGCCAGAAACTGATAATCTCTGGTCGGGTCGGCGCGGTGAGGGGAGTATGATGTTGAAAGACCCGAAACCCCCTAGTGATCCTCGCGATGACATCACTGACGACACCCTCTAGCGCCCCCATTACGGTGCGTATGTTTGAAATCCAAGCCCTCCTCCCTCATTGCATGTCCCAGGAACTTCAGCTGTCTCTATCTGATTAATTAATTTCCTTTTCGTCTCCATCCTTTCCAAAATTTCATCATTGCTCACATGCTCGGTCCATGATATCCGCTGCATCCTTCTGTAGAACCATATTTCAGCTGCTTCCAGTTTTTCCTTCATTTTCGACAGAAAAAAGGTTCGTCTTCATGAAACTACAGTAAGCCAAAGATGATTTTCCAACTTTTCGTCTGTTGGGTACTAAATGGTTTCTTTTTAGTCTTGCAGACGTTATCTTTTGGGTAGTTAAGACTAAGTTTTAAAAAAATTTTTTTTCGTTTCATTCATGTACATTTTTTTAAATTTTTTTTATTTTTGTTTTGATATCAGATTATTATTATTTTCTATTTCTATAGCTGAATGTTTAAGTTTTATGTAAAAATGTATTTTTATTTATTTATCTAAATGCAAATATTAGCTAGCGTTCTATTCCCTCCCCATTTTCTCTGCGTCTCGACTAAAAGGGCCATGGAAGTTCTCCAACAAAGACAGAAAAAAAAGGTTGGTCTTTGAGAAACTACAGTAGGCCAATGATGATTTTTCAACTTTTCGTCTATTGGGTACTAAATGGTTTCTTTTTAGTCTTGCAGACGTTAACTTTTGGGTAGTTAAGAGTAAGTTTTAGAAAAAAATTAGTTACTTAGGCTTTAAATTTACTATAGTTATCGCCCTTATTTCCTGACAATGTCGTGTATGGACGTTCATATTTACAAAAATTGACACGCTTTTGCATACACAAAAAAATTAAAAATTCTTACCCAGTCATGGATTACATACTACAGTCTTTTTTATGTGTACTTCTACATACGTGTACATACATAATGCATATTTAATTCGAATAAAGGTATCTGGGTTAGCGAATAACTTGGTCAGTCCAAACACATTGATTTTATTTTTATGTATCCTGTCCCATTATGACTCTCCACAACACACACACACACTCTCTCTCTCACACGCACTAGCACACACACACACACACACACACACACACACACTTTCTCCCCTCTCTCTCTCTCTCTCTCTCTCTCTCTCTCTCTCTATATATATATATATATATATATATGTATAAGTACCTCCACACAATTGCAAAAAAAAACCCCAAAAAACAAAAACAAAACAAAACAAAAAAACAAAAAAAAACAGCATCGCATTATTTGAAAAAGGCTCAAATTTAATAAAAATGAAGTTTTATTATCAAAATGTTTATGCCGTTAAGAGGAAAGATCAAATTTTGTTGTCATTATTTAAAAAAAAAAAGAATCCTTTCTAACACGTTCGAAATTTCAATTAAAATTTCGGCGGACCTGAAGGAGACTACCACCACCTTTAAATTTGTTGTTTTTCATTTTTTTTTTTTTTACTTTTTTCAGTTTTATCAGTTATTACATAAAGATTCCGATTATCAAAAAAAAAAAATTGAAAAAAATTTCAATATTTAAACAATTTTAGGGGTTGGGGCTCAGTTTCTCATACAACGTTATAGTAAATCGTTCCTCCATTTTAGAATCACTCTTGTTGGGGACGCTTTGTTTTGTTTTTTTTTTGGGACGAGTTGTTGCTCTTGTTTTTATCTTTTTCAAGTTTTCTTTAGTTCTTACGATGGCATCTTCCTCGGAAACTCCAAGAATGGCTTTATTCAAAAATTTGCAAAGGGTTCAGCAGTTGAATATGCACAAGCAAGAAAGTTAATTGCACAGGATCAATTTACTATAGGGTTGTATGAAAAACTGAGCCTCCACCCTAAAATTGTTTAAATGTTGAAATTTTTACAAATTTTTTTGTCAGTCGGAAACTTTAGGGTTTAATCGATAAGATTGCACTGAAAAAAGTAAAAAAAAAAAAAAAATCAACCAATTTACAGGTGGTGATAATGTCGTACCGGCGAGTGGTTCCAAAATGGAGGATCGATTTACTATAACGTTGTATGAAAAACTGAACTCCCCCACTAAAATTGTTGAAATATTGAAATTTTTCCATTTTTTTTTTTTTTTGTCAGTCGGAAAGTTTAGGGTGTAATCGATAAGATTGCATTGAAAAAAGTAAAAAAAAAAAGAAAAACAACAAATTTAAAGGGGGAAGTAGACGCCTCCAGGTCCGTCAAAATTTCTTTTGTTTGTTTTCCGTCAGTGATTCACTCTGTGTTTACGTAATGTGACTATTATGCAAAACGTAATATTACTTACGTTTATAAGCGTAATATAATGTGACTATTAAGCAACACGTAATATCACTTACGCGCAAATACCCTTGGGAAGGGTATTATTCCGTCTCTTCCCTCCAGTTATGGGTTAAATAACAGGGCACATTGGGTTCTATAGCCTTGGCTGGCAACCAGTCTACCACGGAATGTAATGGCAACCTACTGCGGGATAATCTTCTGGCCAGTCAAGCGTGTATCACGTATGGCACTTAACTGACTGACTGAATATTACGCAAGTCGTTTTTTGGTATTAAAAGACACATGAAATTTGAAAATTGTTGCAAAAATCAACTACCAGTTTGATTTAAATTAAACTTTCAGAACTTATTCACAAATGAAGGAAAATATTTATGCAATTATTCTTTTTAGAAAATCTTGATAAAATATATATATTTGTTTACATCTGTTACCCACCACGTCAATTAACTGCCTAAACCCTCTAGAAATGCATTACCTATACTAATTTTTTATTCATTAGTTAAATGCAGAACTCATTGGGGAATGTAAATCATGCAATTTGTTTTTAATTACTGGACCATTTTTCCGACAATCTGTTAAACTGTTATCATTTTTTTCTTTGCTAATTAAAGCTTCAAACATCTTTTGAAATTTCTTTCAGTTGCTCAAAGTCTTCGGTTAATAATTCATTAAAAATAGGCTTTATTTACAAACGAAAATTTATAAGATTAATACAAATCATTTGGAATTAAGATTTTAAAAATAATTTTTGATTTTTTTTTATTATGTTAAACTGCACGTTTTCTTTTACTATGGAAACTTATGAGAGACTTATTATTAAAAGTTCACATGTTTTAAACTTTGTTCTCCTTACGAAATGCTAAACTGGATTATGTCAACTTTTGGTCACCATACGTCCAGTGCTGTCATCGCTTACTTAAAAGGTCAACGAGTCAGACCTTTGTAATTAAGAAATACTTTTATTCTAAATTTCATGCCATAAACAAGTAATATTTGTTTCAAATCAGATTAATTTAACTTTACATTTGATAACTTTCCAAAAATAACGAGTAAGATATGCATATTTTATTTTTGCAAGATTTTTAAAATCGAGAATTAAGTTTTGTTTACAAATGTGTTGCTCGCTCAAAAATGGCGGAAAAATTGAAATTATAAAAAACATCCCAAGATTTTAGATTCCAATGAACATAACATCTGTTTGAAATACACCGAGTATTTAGTTTAGTGGAAATAGTAAATTTAATCATTTAGCTTTCACTTTAGCTAAAATTAAAGTTTCAAGAAAAAGTTTTTATTTTTAAAAATTCAATTTAAAACTTAGGTATCGAAAATGAAGTTGAGGTACCTATATATATATATATATATATATATATATATATATATATATATATATATAAAGTGTTAAATTGTAATGAGATTTAATGCCAAATGTGCTGTTTTTTAGTAGTTAACTGGTGGAAAGGCATTTTACGCGAGAAGAGTTTTGTCATAAAGTGCTCGATATAAAGATAAGGATAGAACGTTTTTTAATTATAAAAAAACAGAGTATCTATTCAGATACAAGTATCTATTAAAAACAATGTTTAAACAAATAAATAAATATATATATATATGAATTTAACGGAAATCTACGAAACTGGCATTAGACGACATATTTGATTTTTTATTTGTTTAACATAATTATTTTTTTTTAATGGATACCCGTATTTGATTGGAACGTCTTTTTATTTATATCTATAGTTAACTGTCATTAGCCGACATATTTGAATTTTTATTTGTTTAACATTGTTTTTAATGGATACCCGTATTTGAGTGGAACGTCTGTTTATTTATATACTGTACTGTCACTAGCCGACATATTTGAATTTTTATTTGTTTAACATAATTATTTGTTTTTTGATTGATACCCATATTTGAGTGGAATGTCTGTTTATTTATAAATATAGTTAACTGTCATTAGCCGACATATTTGAATTTTTATTTGTTAAAAAACAAAAATGATAATGTTAAACTAATAAAAATTCAAATATGCCGGCTAATGACAGTTCCGTAGATTTCTGTTAAATTCCCTAATGTCATTTTCGGTTGAGTTTGTTTTCATTTGGATACAGTTTGATCAGATATTAGTCATTCGATGAAAACAGGAGAATACCTATGTAAAACTGAAATTGAACTTTGTCTTCGTTTAAAAATTGAACTTTGTCTTCGTTTGGAAAATATCTATCTTCTGGTAGGAATCGAACCTGCAAACTCCCACAGCAGAAAGATGCCGTCTTTAGACCCGACGTGTTTTACCAATCGACCCATATTGGTAAAGACACGTGTGGGAGTTTGCAGGTTCGATTCCTGCCAGATGATAGATATTTTCAAAAAGATTAAGGTCAGTGAAAGAGCTGTGATACAGCGAAATAGATCTGTCTGCGGATCATAATTCAGAGGTAGAATCGCCAACTGACGCCAATTCGGTCGGGTTTCAATCCTGGGTAAAAAGCAATAGGATGTCTAACCGTACTTTTGAGCTGTGATACAGCGAAACAGATCTGTCTGCGGATGACTATTTACGCTCTCACACCCTGATTAAGCACTCTGGAAGAATAGTAGACTTTGAAAAACAGTAGCTACTCTAGCATCTACGCATCGTTCATTCAGCAATAAAGTAGAACATTCTCAGCTATTGGGCGTGTGTATAATGATAATGTACACGCTAAAAAACCTGCCTCCTTCTCGCGAGCGGCCATAGCTCAGAGGTAGAATCGCCGAATGACGCCAATCCGGTTGGGTTTCAATTCTAGGTAAAAAGCAATCGGCTGTCTAACAGTACAGATGAGCTGTGATACAGCTAAACAGATCTGTCTGCGGATGAGTATATATATATATATATATATATATATATATATATACCGAGCTCTAACGCAGTGTGACATCATAGAACCACATTACAAATTTACGAACTGCGTTTGCTATTTGGTAACTGTTATCGTTGCTTAGCAATGTTTTATGTCAACACAATATAAAGTCGTCTTTGATGGTAGATGTTTATATGTTAACGTCCTTGTAACCTCTCTGAAGATGGCTCATGTGAGCCGAAAGCTTAGAACCAACTTAACAACAATTATCCAAATTTTGGAGAATTTTTGCTTTTATTTTCACCTGAAATTAAAACAAAATACGATGTTTACAACGGCTCATAGTTAAACATAATAAACATTCATTGTCTCTTATATTTAACAGTATATGTTTACAATATATATATATATATATATATATATATATATATATTCCATTTTTAAACAAGTTATTTCGCTACCCAGGTTTTTACCATGAGTAGTGTTTTCAGGCGATTTTTAATCATAATAATAGTTATCAAAAATTGCCCCAAGACACCACTCATGGTAGAAACCTGGGTAGCGAAATAAGTCGTTTAAAAATGGAAAATATTTAAAAGTTCTACAATATAATTGTATCGAACACTTTTTAATATAAATGTGTACTGGTCTAACCCTATGATGACCAAAAACTAAGTATTAAGTAATCAACCAAACAATCAATATATATATATATATATATATATATATTGATTGTTTAATACTTAGTTTTTGGTCATAATAGGATTAGACCAGTACACATTTATATTAAAAAGTGTTCGATACAATCTAATTGTATCGAACACTTTTTGTTATTATATATAAACAGGCATTTCACTTAAATACGAGTATCCATTAAAAAAATAATAATGTTACGCTCTCACACCCTGATTGAGCACTCTGGAAGAATGGGAGACTTTGAAAAACAGTAGCTACTCTGGCATATAAAGATGAAATTGTCTTTGCGTTTTTTTTCACGCCAATTTCACCTTATAAACAAATTTTAACCACAATGTTTCAGTCAGGTTCTCTTCCTTGAGTGTAACAAAGACGTGGAAATTAGTTTGAAGAAAACCACGTGCAATGATTAAAACATTGTAGAAGTGAAGTCAAATTTTGTTCATATTTCGATGTTTATTTTAATCCCCCTCATAAGAAAGAAAACTTTTGAACTAATTTAAAACAATTTTATTATTTTGTCACCGGAAGTTTGCCCATAAAGATGTTCGTGTAGGGGTTTTAAACTGAGCAGTTTTTACATCGGTTCTCAAGAAACAAAGAGAAAAACATGAAAATAATGTAAATAGCAATCATATGGTGAGTCCCCTTTGTCATTGATATGTCGGATGTTGCATCCGGGCACTTGTATTTCTATAGGTCTGGGAAAATGTCAATCTAAATATTTGGAACAACAGCGAGGAATTGAAATTTTGATTCAAGTGTTTCAAGCATTTTGATAGAATCAGGAAAAAAATTTCAATTTTAAAAAGAATGTGACAAAAAAAAAAATGACTAGTCAACAATAATAATAATAATAATAATAATACAAAAGTAGCAGGCATAAAAAAATAAATACTAACTAATAACAGAAATAATGAAATGACACCAATAACTATGAAAAAATGAAAGCTATATAATAATGATGGTTATGATGATGATTATGGGGAAGAGGGCGAGAAAGGGGATGTGGATACGTATAATCACCATTATCATTGACAATAACACTAAGAGAGAAAAAAAAAAGGAGCAAAAATAAGAGATTAATAGCAGAAAATGAGGAATAGAAAATGAATAAGATGAGCACAAAGAAGAAGGAAATGGCAGAGGTGAATAATAATAATAATAATAATAATAATAATAGTAGTAGAAGTAGTAGTATTAATGGGAAGAAAATGATGCTAATGAAGAAGATGGAAAAGTAAAAAATGAAGAAGAGGA
Source organism: Ascarosepion bandense (assembly GCA_037127315.1). Classification (NCBI taxonomy): domain Eukaryota; kingdom Metazoa; phylum Mollusca; class Cephalopoda; order Sepiida; family Sepiidae; genus Ascarosepion; species Ascarosepion bandense. The sequence continues at coordinate 318,283 of JBBBDQ010001775.1, forward strand.
TATAAAAGGGGAAGGCAGGTGTGAATAATAATAATAATAATAATAGGAAGATGAAGATGGTGGCGAATAGGATAAAGAAATTGAACATAAAGAATGTGGATGAAAAAGAAGGAAAAGGCAAACTACTGCTACTACTACTAATAATAATAATAATAATGGGAAGAAGAAAGATGATGGTGAAAAGGACGGAGAAGTAGAAACTGAAGAAGATGATGATAAAGAAGCTGAAAACGGCAAAGAGGAATAATAATAGTAATAATAATAATAATAATAATAATAATAATTTTTTTTTTTAAATCTCAAAGCACAAATAAACTTAAACGTATGTCAACTTTTTTCCATTAATTTTTTTTTTTTAACAAAATACTCTAGTAGTGATGTTTTGTTTCGTTGAGCCGTTGCTACGCCAAAGGTTTTTTTTTTTTTTAACCAGCGTCTTTCTCCTTGAATTCCAATCGCGTCTATGTCAGCTGTCGCTTGGCAGCCCATTTAGGAGAAGGAAAACTCCGAACAACAACCCGCAACTCAAGGTGTTAATCGTGCCGAGGAGTGAATGGCTACTGCGTTATGAGGTCACAAACGATCCTCTACAGGCTTCGGGACCCTGTTTGTAAAAGACCGTTACCCAACGTGCCGGGCAACTTTGGGTGGACTTTTGGACCCGTGCGTCACTCGTGGGAAAAACATGAGAAATACAAATAGAAATAAAAAGCCCAGTATGGCTCTTCCAGTGGATAAACAGGGAGCCCGTCCTTCAGGAGGGAACCTACCTGAGGTCGAAAAATCTGCCATAGGAACAAACTCCTACACAAAGAATGAATCTTCAGGTCCCCACAACCAGGATAATCCTAATGATGGTCCTGAAAATTCTCCAGCTAGATCTACAACCGTATATTTAAAGAAAGAAAAAATAAAATGGTCTCGTGAGGAGTACAAAGTCGTTATGACTGCATTTCATGAAGCGTTACTCAAACCTCAAAAAAACATGACTCGCCAAACATATGACATTTGGCGTGAAAAAGTTGGTCAAGCAAATAGAAAGTATATTGACGAAAGAAGGTACATTATTCGTAATAACCGATTGACAGAGGCTGAAATTAATGAAATTAAAAGAATTGCAACAAGAAGAGACGAATCAACAAAATATGAAAAGGAACCGGAATCAGAATCAGAAATAAAAAGTAATAACATCAAACAAGCCACAGGTCATAATGTAGAAACCGTGAAACACACAAATCACTGCGAAGATAATGCTGTAAGTTTAAAAGTGCTGGAAAGGTTTGATCTGAGTCAGTTAAAAGACGAAAATAAAACGAGTTCAGAACACATCGAACATAATTATTTGACGGAAAATAAGAACAGTATACAGGAAGCCAAGGAAGAAATAAAGAACCATCTAAGTCAAATACAAAATATTGCAATGGAGGAACGAGAACAGCTCCCAAAATTTCAACCAACAATGCATAACCTCCGAACTATTAAACTCTACAATGCAGCACTCAAATTAATCTTGGATGAAGACACTCATACAAATCTCAATGAAGCAATATATGCATCAGCAATAGCAGCAACAAAAAAATTGAACATCAAAATAAAAACAAGGCAGTCTCGCAGACATGAAGATCCACCTTGGAAAAGAAAAATAGAAAAAGAAATCGAACAACTTAGAAGTGAACTATCAGTACTGGATGAACTGAGTAGAGGAATAAATGCAAGAACTAGGAAAAGCAGAAGAGTCGAAAGAAAATACAACATTAGAAATGAAAATGTAGTCCTATCAACTAAAGAAAAAATAAAGCAAAAAATACAACTGAAGGCTCAAAGAATAAGACGCTATGAGAAAAGAGCAAGATTTTACAGACAAAACAAGATTTTTCAAACCGATACAAAGAGATTTTACAGGGAAATAGGTAAAAAAAGAATTGAAGTGACAGTCCCCCCCACCCCACCAGGAATGGAAGAAGTTACACAGTTCTGGGAAAAGATATGGGCTTGCCCTAAAGAACATAGCAAGGAAGTACATTGGATTGCACAAGAGATAGAACGAATGAAAAATAAACCAGAACAGACATGGGCTGGAATTACAGAAGAGGATGTTAAATTTGCACTAAAAAAAGCACACAATTGGAAATTCCCAGGTATAGATAAAATTCCTAACTTTTGGCGATATTGTTTAAATACAGCACATAAAAAACTAGCCAAAGAACTTCAAGAAATGGTTGACGATCCCACTAAAATGCCTGCATGGTTGACCAAAGGAATTACATTTCTTCTACCCAAGAATGGTGACACAAACAACCCGAAAAACTACAGACCAATTACATGTCTTTCGACAACATATAAACTATTAACATCTATTTTAACAAAACAGGCATATTTATTCTTAGAAAGAAATGACATGATACCGCTTGAACAAAAAGGGTGCAAACGTGGCTGTTATGGATGTAAAGACCAATTGCTAATTAACAAAATGATCCTGGAAAACTGCTACAGTACAAAGAAAAATCGTAGTACTGCCTGGATAGATTATCGAAAGGCATTCGATAGTGTGCCACATCCCTGGATTTTAAAGACTTTAAATATATACAAGATATCACCCGTCATCATCAATTTCATCAAACAGTGCATGTCTATATGGAAAACAACCCTTTACCTCAATCATATAAATGGAACCTATAAGTCTGATGAAATAAACATCAAAAGAGGTATATTTCAAGGTGATTCTTTATCTCCCTTACTATTCTGCATATCATTAATAGCACTAACCAGTCAACTTAATAAGACAGAATGTGGTTATAAAATAGGCCAAAATAAAATAAGCCATCTATTTTACATGGATGACTTAAAGTTATATGCTAAGAATGATAATGAGCTGGAAGGTCTTCTGCAAACTGTAAAATGCTTCAGCGAAGACATTGGAATGAAATTCAATTTGAATAAATGTGCTTTACGTGGATCACTACAAGAAACATCCTCAATTAGCTTAGACCCTGCTGTAACAATAAAAGAATTGAAACCAGAAGAAGCTTATAAATACCTAGGTGTAAATGAGAGTGAAAACATTCACCATAAAAAAATGAAAGAAATAGTGCGTAAAGAGTACTATAGAAGGCTACGAATGATATTAAAAACTGAGTTGAATTCTCAGAACAGAGTTATGGCCATTAATAGCCTTGCAATCCCAGTTGTCCAATATAATTTCAACATCTTAAACTGGACTCTAAACGACATCAGGCGAATGGATTCTAAAACAAGAAAGCTTCTTTCTAAGCATAAGATGCATCATCCAAAGGCTGATGTAGACCGTCTATACATACCCCGTAAAGAAGGTGGAAGGGTTCTTATTCAGCTAGAATTGTCATACAAGACAACTATTGGCTTACTAACATACACAGAAACAACAAAGGACTGGATGATGCAATTACTTAAACAACAGAAAAACAGAAAAAATATTCAATAATAAAAGAAGTCAGTAAATACAAACAAAATTTACAGTTAGTAGATTCTGTAGAAAAGCAAATCAAAAGCCAAGAACCAACTATTGTGGCAAAAATATGAAAAAGAAAGCCAAAGATAAAGCACTTGAACAGATGAAACAAGGCTGACAAGACAAACCTCTGCATGGACAATATCCAAAACGTGCCAATAAGTCCAATGTTGATAAAGTTAATACTCATCGACAGTTACGTTCATCTGGATTAAAGTCTGAGACTGAAGGCTTTATTCTTGCAGTGCAAGAACAAAGTCTTTTCACTAGGAACTTTCAGGCAAATATTATACATAATAATGTGGATCCAAAATGCAGGTTCTGTGATAAACACCAAGAAACAATAGACCATCTAATCTCAGGATGTTCTGTACTTGCGCCAAATGAATATAAAAATCGTCACGATAGAGTGGGGCAGTATTTACATTGGACAATGTGTAAACACTATGGAAAATATATAAACAAACACTGGTATGAACATCACCCAGCACCGGTTACAGAAATAGAAGATGTCACCATTTTATAGGATTACGCCATCTACAGAGACAGAAAATTTGAAGCAAATAGGCCGGACATTATTGTTAAAAACCAAATAGAAAAAAAAACTTGCCTATTAATTAATATGGCTTGTCCAGCGGATTGTAACATAGCAATCAAGGAATTCGAAAAACTGTCAAAATATAAAAACCTGGAAAGGTCTTCTCGCAGACTTAGTAAGTTGTGCGACTATAGCAGAATTTGAATTATGATGAAAAATGACAACATAATAATTACAATAATAAAGAACATCGCCCAGCACCGGTTACAGAAATAGAAGATGTCATCATTCTATGGGATTACACCATCTACACAGACAGAAAAAGTGAAGCAAATAGGCCGGACATTATTGTTAAAAACCAAATAGAAAAAAACTTGCCTATTAATTGATATGGCTTGTCCAGCGGATTGTAACACAGCAACCAAGGAATTCGAAAAACTGTGAAAATATAAAGATCTGAAAATTGAAACAGAAAAATGTGGAAATTGAAAAGAAAAGTTCCAGTAATAGTAGGTGCACTTGGAATGATAAAAAATGGAACAAAACAACACATTGAAAGAATTCCTGGAAACCCCAGCTTAAGAGATATACAAAAAATTGTCTTGTTAAGCACAGCCCACACACTAAGGAGAACTTTGTCTATGTAACTCTAGGGATGTTACAGGAGATAGAAAAAAAAAAACATGAAATGGAGCTATAACAACACATCACGACCTGCCTTAGGTCTTTTCGCAGGCTTGGTAGGTAGTGCGACCGTAGCAAAAATAAATCAAAAATAAATTTAAACGACATAATAACATTAATAATAATAATGGGTAAAAGATGATGATGATGAACAGGTTGGAGAAGTAGAAAATGAAGAAAATGCGAACAATAAAGTAGGAAAAGGCAGAGGCTGTTGTTGTTGATGCTGTTGTGGTTGTTGTTAATAATAATAATAATAATAATAATAATAATACACAAAGAACAAGACGATAAATAAAGCGTTGTAAAATCAAAATAAGATATCCCAAATGGACCTGAAGTAGTTTTAGAGGGAAAATCGAAAAGCAGTTATAGAAAATTTCTGGGAGAACATTTAGCGCAACCGAAAGGAATATAATTCTAATGAATAGTGGATCAACCGAGAACATGAAAGAAGGAATGATAAACCTGTGCAAGAATTGAAAAAATATAACCAAGAATCATTATGCAAACCCTAATTAAAACCACAAAACGGAAATCCCCAAGAAATGAAAAGGTGAAGCTATAGGGAGATGTCTAAGGTTTTTTGAATTGGCCTTATGTGAAACATAACCAAACTTCCTACAACTTACAGGTTTTATCAGAATTATCAGAAGGTTATCAGCAGGTGGATTTGTGGAAGAATAAAAATATACATTTTGTATGTTCAAATAGAAATTTATTAATAGAAAAGAATAACATGAATTGGTAGAAGTTAATATTCAATGAGAAACAGTATTAAGTAGTTAAAGGTATCAAGACTGGTCCTTTGAAGAGTGAGTTTATGTGTATGTAGGCAGGAACATACGTATGTATGTATGAGCATTTATTGTTGGGTAGGATAATCTTTGAAGTTATCGCTCAGGGTGAATGGTGAAAAGAAAGGAGGTGAGAGGTGAGAGAGAAAGATAGAGACAATAAAAGCCATCGTTTGACGTTTGTCAAAGGTACGTGTTAATTACGCTCCTCATCTTAACTCTCTTGCTCCGCCTTTTATTTCGTTTGAGGGACTCCAAACAGGTCATTTGGGAATTCACTCCCGGATAGGATTCTGGCCTTTCTATTTTGTTTTTAGATGTTTCCTAGTTTTCTATTGTCCGAAAACATTTCGCATCGAGGTGTGAAATTTCGCGAGTTTTGTTTTTGGATTCGCTTTTTCGTTCATTTCTAGCAAAATCAATGAGTCAGTGTTTAGCATTTGAATTTTTAAAATCTAGAACTTGTTTTGTTCACTACAAAGGTACCCAACTTTTGGTTTCATCATCTGTTATAATTCCATAAAACTCTTGTGCAAACTTTGCTAATTAATAACCCCAGTAAAATTCCAGAATGAATCACTGAAGATATTATATATTTCCCACCAAAATACGAGTGAAACAGATAATCCCAAATAATCCAGCTTACGGCCTATCACGTTAAATACACCGGTTCTCGCTCGATCACCGAAGTTAAGCAACGTTGAGCCTGGTTAGTACTTAGATGGGTGACCGCTTGGAAATACCAGGTGCTGTCAACGTTTATGGACGGATGTGCGTTGTGGTGCGGTGGATATCGACTCGGAAAGAGAAATCGGTGAGCCGAGTTCGAATTCCAGTTGAATACCCTGCATTCACTTAAGCACTCGTACCCTTGGGAAGGATGTGCGTTGTGGTGCAGTGGATATCGGCTCGGAACGAGAAATCGGGAAGCCGAGTTCGAATTTTAGTTGAATTCAATGCATTCACTTACGCGCAAATTCCATTCGGAAGAGTATTATTCCGTCTCTTCCCTCCAGTTATGGGTTAAATAGCAAGACAGATTGGGTTCTATAACCTTGCCTGGCAACCAATCTACCGCAGAAAGCAATGGCAACCTACTGCGGGAAAATCTTCAGCCCAGTGAGTCAGGTGTCTTTCAAGACATGATCACCCAAGCGTGTTTCACGTATGGCACTTTAACTGACTGACCCTTGGGAAAGGTATTAATCTGTTTCTTGCCTCCAGTTATGCGTTAAATAACAAGGGTAGGACTTGGGGACCCTGCCCTTAAAAACAAATCCCAATGAATCTTGCAAACAAAAAAAAAAACAATAAAACAAATAAACTAAATAAAACAAATCAAAAACGATTTTCAGCATTAAATGACCTAATGAAGGTTGATATGCTGGTTAAATGAACCAACCAACTAAATAATCCAATAACATGTTTGTTCAGAACATATAAATTGATCACGTCTCTCCTGACGAATTGTACTTACTCTTTTTTTTTTTTTCGATAAAAACAACATTCTTCCTTTCGGATATAATGATGAGGTTTATATAGTTGCAAAGATCAACTACTAATAAATAAAATGATCCTGGAAAATTGCAGGTAAAAACTCATCTTGGATAGATTACCATAAAGACTTCGATAGTGTGCCAACCTCTTGGATTCTTAAGACTTCGGAAATGTACAAAATCTCCTCGGTGATAGTAAATTTCCTTAGATAGAGCATGGAACTATAAAAACCACATGACACCTAAATCACAAAGGTAATACCACTTTCATTTGCTTGAATATTTCACGAGGCATTTTTCAAGGAGACTCTTTGTCGCCTCTTCTGTTATGTTTGTTCTTAATCCCCTTTTTGCATGAACTAAATAGTCATAACTATGGATACAAAATAATTAAAAAAAATGAGTGTCATTAGTCACCTATTCTACATGGATGATATCAAACTTTTTGCCAAAGGCGACAATGAGTTGATGGGTCTCCTCAATACTGTAAAATGTTTCAGTGATGGCATAATTCTGGATTTTGGATTAGATAAATGTGCAGAAGTAAGAAAGGGAGAAACAGACTCAATAGATTTAGATTTTGTTGCAAAGATTAAGGAACTGGATCAAGAGAAGGAATCAGTCACGGAGATGGAATACATAATATCCGAATGAAGGAGAAAATAAGAAACGAATATTGCATGCTTGTGCGTCTGCTGTTAAATACCGAATTGAATTCACAAAACAGAACATCAGCTATAAACACTTTGATTGTCTTTATGGTGCAGTACAGTTCCAACATCCTTAATTGGACCATAGATTACATTAAGCGAATAGATGTAAAAACGAGAAAGCCTCTCAATTGTCACCGCATGAATCATCCTGAGGCTGATGGTGATCATCTGTGTGTACCCAGATCCGAAAGAGGGAGAGGATTAGTTCAACTAGGTCAGTTTTACAAATCCGCAACAATCGGTCTTCAAAGATACCTGAAAACTATAGAAGACTTGATGATGAACTGTGCCAAAGACCATGAAAGAAATAAGAAACTTTATTCAGTAATAAAAGAAGCCAACAAATTCAAAAGGGAGTTTTAATGGGGGAAGAAGTGCTAATAAACCACAATGAACATATTGCAGTGGCAAAGAATCTAACGAAGAAAGCAAAAGCAAATGCAATGTACCAAATGCAGAAATGATGGCAATATAAGCTTTTTAAGCTAATGCAAACAAACCCAGTATCCATCAGTGGTTATGGTGATTTTCTAAGCGTAGCTTAGATGTGGCACAAGGCCGAAAGCTTGCTACCCATTACACCACCGCGAGGTGTCCAATCAGGGGTTATGTAAAACTTTTCCTTTCACATAATGGTGTGTAGGGCAGCGTTTTTGCTGTTTCCGTAACAAACCGTTTTTTTAAGGGGCAGGGTTGTTAGCCCTGTGCCCAACCCCAAAACCTGGAGGAAGGTGATTTTCTAAACGTAGCTTAGGCGTAACACATGGCCGAAAGTAGGGGGTACCTAGTGAGGATCTAACTCACTACTCAGTTATAGGGATTCTAGCGAGACGAGCTTGCTAACCATTGCACCACGTCGAGCATAGTATCAAGAATAAAGGCCCCAAACTTAATAAAAACGAACCTTTTTCATCAAAAGTTTGTTATTATTAAGAGGCAAGGTTAAAGTATTTTTTAATTATTTAAAAAAAAAAAATTCCTAACACGTTCGAAATTTTGGTAAAATCTTGATTTTATTTTCGTTAGCGGGTAACCAAATCCTTACGAGAGTTTACAATGGAAAACGTAATATTACATAACTCGTTTTTTTTTTTTTACGGTGACAAACACATTAATTTAAAAATTCTTGCAAAAGTTAAATAATAGTCGGATTTTAATGAAACTTTCAGGACTTATTAACAAATAAATTAAATTATTTTAAAATCATCATTTTTACTAAATCATGGTAAAAATATTCTTTTGCATTTATTACTCCCCTCCACGCAAATTCTTGAAATTTCAAGAAATTAAATTCTTTAGGCAACATTGTTTTTATTAGTTAAACGCAAGTCTCATTGGCGAATGTAAGTCTTGTATCATTTTTTAACCATTTAGCCGCTCGTTCCGAAAATCTGTTCCGAATAGTTAAAAAAAAATGTAATAAACTATGACATTATTTAATTAGAAAAGCTTTTAATTGCTTTAATAAATAATATAATTTTTTTTTTTAATCATCTCCCCCCAAGCAAGGCATTCCACTGCCACTATTGCGCATGGGGCTACATAGGGGAAGGTATAGAGAAGGAGTGGTTAGACATAGGGAATGTCAGGAGGAATGGGAGCAGGTTAGTGTGTTAGGAGGTGTCTATTGACCTTACATTTAAACTCCTGGAGATTGGATCCGCCGGGGAAGCAATCGTGTGGAAGGGAATTCCACAGTCGGGAAGTGCGAGGAAAGAAACTATTGGAGTAGAAGTTACGGCTGCATTTTATCGGTTTCACTGTAAAAGGGTGGGATCTAGTTGCTAATCTAGTATCTCGTGCAAATTCGTATTTAGGGGGCACCAGTGATCTAAGTTCATCGGAGCAGAAGCCGTGAAAGTATTTATAGAAGAGACACAGGGAAGCCATGTCTCGCCGGTGGGAGAGAGACTGCAGGCGGTCTGCCAAGTCGGTATCTATCACATTACAAACCCACCTCTGAACCTTATCGAGAAGCCCGAGGAGAACAGCAGGGGCACCCGACCAGATATGGCAGCAGTATTCAATGCACGGGCGGATGGTAGATTTGTAAATGTGCAGGATAGATTTAGACGGAAAAAACTTCCGGGCCCTACACAGAGAACCGACTTTCATAGCAGCGGATTTAGCAATGGATTCGATATAGTCATTCCATTTGAGGTCCGCTGAAAGTGTGAGACCAAGGAGGCGTAGTGTTTTACTCTCTGGGAGGCAAGCCTGGTCCATGCTAATGGGAGGTAGGTGAGATTGTCGATGATGGTTAATTGACAGTAGCTTCGTTTTAGAAGCATTAAAATTTACTAGCCATTTCTTACCCCAGTCCAATATGGATTGGAGGTCTTTTTCAATCTCGGCTGCGAGTTTAGCTTTGACGCCTACACCAGATTTTTGTTGGAGGCGAGAGTAAACTGTGGTGTCATCGGCGTACAAACCTATTTGGGTTCTTATGGAATCAGGGAGATCATTAATATATATCAGGAAGAGTGTAGGACCTAAGATGGAGCCTTGGGGGACACCTGCGTTTGTATGGTAGTTCTGAGAGGCATGTCCGTTTAATACTTAGTGAACTTCAGTAAATGGATGGCAGAGCTGGTCTGAAGAAAAGTAATGGAAAGGGTAGGGGCCTCGGCGATGCTTGCCAAACTTGCTACAATTTAAAATATCAGAAGGTTGAAGGTTGGATGTCGAAATGTAGAAGGATAAAATATTTCGTTTGTACATTAAAGTACAAATTTTATAAACAGAATAACAAAATTGTAAGAAGAAAAATAAAATGTTCATAGAGAAAATATGAGTAGTTAATTGTTCAAAGAGGAATTTAAGTATTTAAATGTTCCACAGAAATTCAGAGTTCATAGTTGATAGTAGCAGAATACGTGTATGTAAAAAGATTAAAACGGTTGCTTATAAAAGTCTGTGTTCTTTTCCTTTTTATGGCCGGAGAAAAATTGAAGAGGAAAGTCAGGTAATAAAGAAGAAGTATGAAGTATCTTGTTGTTGTCGTTTTCTTTGACGGTGTGTGGGTGAAGAAGAAAGGAAAATTGGAAGGAGAGGAAAAACGAATATGTGACGCGCCCTTACGTCCGGGTCGGCTTCTTGAAATTTATTCCTTATATTGTCTCGAGGTTCTTCAGATTCGCTCCCATGTCGGACTGATTTGATCGGTGAAGACACATGAATAAGTAGCGAATTTTAGTCATATGATCGGCTCCGAACAGCATACCCATTTTCTAGGTGGGGGAAAAAAAAAAAAAAAAGAAAAAAAGAAAAAATTGACCGGGGTCATAGATCAATTTTTTATTTTCTATTCAATCAGAATCTAGAATCTTAACTTTCACATTGACTTGTGAAATTTGTTTTGGTCTGGTTTTTTAGTCGTTTTGATCCATTTTTGCGGGTGTGCAATTTTACTTTTTTCGTTTGAGTTAATCGTTAGATGATATAGGATTTGTATCCTATAAAAGACAAAAACTATTAAGAGCTACAAAGGACAAGGATTTGTGGAGATCCATGGTCGACTACGTTCTACTGGGAGCGAGCACGGCATATAAAGAAGAAAGAAGTCATATGGTATCAGCGAGCGATATTTAAACTGAATTAAATAAACAAGATTTGAACAGCTGATTTTCAAGGCATGCAAACAGATCCAATTCGCTTCGACGAATTTACCAAATACAATCTTCTTAATTCCATCTAACATTTCCTCCGAGTCAATCTTTTATTGTCCGAAGCAAAACTTTACCAAGCATCAACAACACTTGTAATTAAGATGGCGCTAACGATAAAACAATCAGTGACGAGAATACGAAAAACAAACAATGAAGAAAGAGGCAATTAAAAATATATATCGTCAAACTCAGTCGGTCGCATTTTTATCTACCAGACTTCTTTAAATTATCACTAATTTCTTTGTCTTCCCATTCTCTTTCACACCAATTGGTTCTTTTATTCAATTATTTATTTGCTAATTACGAGTTTTTTTCTTCTTTTCCGCTGTTCCGTTTTTCAGTACCAGTGCTAATTGTTGTGTTACCAAACAATTAAAAACTAACACGCAAACAATTCATTCGCTCAGTCTAGAGAACGGAACGAAACACCAGAAATGCATCTTGTCTCTTTTGTTCCGTTGTCTTTCATTTGTATCTTGAAAATTTATCAATTCATAAAATCACTTCACTTCTCCTTTAAATTTCTGACAGTGCTTGATTCTTCTAAATTTTATTCCTTCCTTTAAGCATCAAAACTCGAAACAACAACAGCAATATTAATAATAACGACAGCAACAACAATTATAAAATATTTTCTTTTGTTTTTAATAGCAACTCTTATTGTCATTCGTACTCTGCCCGAGGCAAATTTTGACGCCCCTCGGGTACTCACTTGTGAAGATAAAAATCATTATTTTTCTCTATTAAAATCCTTCATTAAATCCCTTTTTACTCTATCTTCTCTATTGGCACCAGAGTCAAGCACACACACACACACACACACACACACACACACACACACACACACACAAAGCTATTCGTCTATGAAGACGCGTATGCCTTAAGTAGGCGTGTATGCGCGTTCGTCTTTTGTTCCATGTCCCTCCAGACGGCAGCATTTCTATTCTTTAAACAAAGATGCACAAGTTTTGTCCAGTTCAAACATTTGACGATGTCTCGATCCTTTTCATTCTCGTCTTTTCACATTTTACATTGTTCCCATCCGTGTCAACGACTCACTGTCAACTTTGTTGTCAGTGTTCTTGCATTTTCTATTTTTTAAAAAACATATTTAAATGATTTACTGGTTAATTTATTTATTTTTAATTGAAAAGAAAAATAATTTAACTTGAGAGAGTGCAACCATTTACACTCCACATTTTTTAAATTTATTTTTGTAAGAGCATCTGTCGAATTTCCCAGATTTAGTTTTAAAATAAAATCTGGAAAATACAAATAAACGGTAATAATAATACTAAAAAGAACAAGAAGATGACGGAGACTAAGAAGAAGAAGAAGAAGAAGAAGAAAATAATAAAGATGAGGAAAAAGAAAAAGGAAAAAGCAAAAGAGAATAATAATAATAGTAAGAGGATGATGAAAATGAGTAGGACGGAGAAGTAGAAAATGAAGAAGATGAGGATAAAGAAGGAAAAGGCAGAGGCTAATAATAATAATAGTAATGAGAAGAAGAAGAGGATGGTGAATAGGATGGAGATGTAGAAAATGAAGTAGATGAGGATAAAGAAGAAGGAAAAGGCAGAGGCTAATAATAATAATAGTAATGAGAAGAAGAGGAGGATGGTGAATAGGATGGAGAAGTAGAAAATGAAGAAGATGAGGATAAAGAAGAAGGAAAAGGCAGAGGCTAATAATAATAATAGTAATGAGAAGAAGAGGAGGATGGTGAATAGGATGGAGAAGTAGAAAATGAAGAAGATGAGGATAAAGAAGAAGGAAAAGGCAGAGGCTAATAATAATAATAGTAATGAGAAGAAGAGGAGGATGGTGAATAGGATGGAGAAGTAGAAAATGAAGAAGATGAGGATAAAGAAGAAGGAAAAGGCAGAGGCTAATAATAATAATAGTAATGAGAAGAAGAGGAGGATGGTGAATAGGATGGAGAAGTAGAAAATGAAGAAGATGAGGATAAAGAAGAAGAAAAAGGCAGAGGCTAATAATAATGATAGTAATGAGAAGAAGGAGAAGAAGAAGAGGATGGTGAATAGGATGGAGAAGTAGAAAATGAAGAAGATGAGGATAAAGAAGAAGGAAAAGTCAGAGGCTAATAATAATAATAGTAATGAGAAGAAGAAGAAGATGGTGAATAGGATAGAGAAGTAGAAAATGAAGAAATATATATATATCCCTTCTGTCACGTTGATGCAGAAAGAGAGAGAGAGAGAGAGAGCTTGAAAATAGCATGCGGGTTCGGCTCAGTTCATTTTCTTTACTACCAGTTATTAAACTTTACTACCAATTGTTAAACCTATTGCCACGTGTTTGCTTTTTAATGTTGCGGTTGCGTTATTATTTTCTTTTTTGCAATCATCATAACGTCGAGTAGTAAAGAATATATATATATATATATATATATATATATATATATATATATATAAGCTTATTTATAAATGGAACTTTGTGTGTGTGTGTCTCTGTGTGTGTGTGTGTCCATTACCTACAGATTCCGAAACGGCTGAACCGATTTTCTTGAAAATTTACACAGTTGTACTATAAGCGTCTACGAGGGTTCTTAGCTAGGTTTTGTCTCGAGTTACCGCCGATAAATATTGAAAATCGATAATCGAAAAAATCGGGTTATAGAAGGAGTGGTCCAATTTTAATCAGACTTGATACACTCATAGACAAAGACATAAGAAACGATATTCAGAAGTTTCAAGGTTGCAGTTCTTACAGTAGTGCAGAAAATCTTATGTCGATACCAGGAAATCAAAATTTGACTTATATCCATTCATTTTTCTTTTAGTCTATGGTTTCGCTTTGACTGGAAACAACTATTGCTTTTTAGTATTTCGTGCCAACGTCCAAAGAGTCTCAGCTCCAGGACCATGGATTAGTTTTAGAGCTTTCATTACACCCGAGCAATGCCGGGCTATACTCCTAGTATATATATATTTGTTGGTTCAAATTTTAATTATCGAAACAAAAGTGTGTAGCTTGTTATTACAAGATATTGTAAAACGAAGTAACCGGTTTCGCTTCCGCTCTTCAGGCCTCATCGTTGCTCTTTATATCGGGTCCCACAATGCGCGAATGTTTGTTGGGAATTGCTATCATTTGTCTCTAGCTCTTTGTTTTCTATTCATATTTTTTTTCCTGCATTTGTGTTTTGTTTTCTTTCCAGCACATATTTCATTGTTCTTTTTTTTATTATTCCAATTTGAATCTCCTGATGAGGCCTGAAGAGCGGGATCGAGACTGCGTGCTTCGCTTTTAGAATGTCTTGTAATATCAAGCTACACAAATTGATTTTGATATATATATCAATATATATATATATATCAATATATATATATATATCAATATATATATATATATAACGAACAAAGAGTTTGTCTCTTTATCAGAGCAGCTTCATGCTGACTTCGAAGTTTCGTGAGGATTACCGTTATGATGTTTTCCCGGGTCAGGGTTCATTGTTTGTTCTTATGAACGCTCAATCTACACTCCGGTATCGAGCACTTTACAACAAAAACCTGTTGGTCAAAATACATTTTATCAATAAAACCTCTATAAGTAGACATCATCATAATTAACTATACACTCTCTCTTCCTATATATATATATATATATATATATATATATATATATACGGGGGATAACACATCACCTCAGCAACAGAAAAATCCTTTCAGAAACTGGAGAAAAATCCTTTCAGAAACTGGAGAAAAATCAGTCTACTTTTCCTTTTTAAATAGATTTGCAAAGAAATTAAAAAAGAATATATATATATATGTAGTGTATATATATATATATATATATATATATATATATATATATATATATATGTAGTGTATCGAGGCATCAGATAACTTTCTAAACATATACTTTTAAATATAAGAGACAATGAATGTCTAATATGTTTAATCATGAGCCGTTCTAAACATCGTATTTTGGCTTTAATTTCAGGTGAAAATAAAGACAAAATTTCTCCAACATTTAGATAATTTTTTATTAAGTTGGTTCTCAGCTTTCGGCTCACATGAGCCATCTTCAGAGAGATTACAAGGACATTAACATAAAAATATCCACCATCAGCGACGATTTTATCTTGTGTTGACATAAGACTTTGCTAAGCATTGATAACAGTTACCAAAAATACCAAACGCAGTTCGTCAATTTGTAATTCGTTTCTATGACGTCACACCGCGTGAGAGCTCGAAATGATAACAGAACCATATATTTAAATACAATGTAATGTATTATGACCATATTTTAAGGTGATTTTATCAAGTGTGGGTTATTTGGATTTACTGTAGGTGGCCTCCAATATCTGAAGATTCTTGTTACTGTTTATGATTGAGGATTACTGTATTGTTGACTAAAATCTGTCTGATATTACCTACATGGCTATATTTTTCCAAGAAATGTTTAATTCTACTCTGATCAGAAAGGTGACAGGTAAGTCTACGGGAGAGCGGGGTTGTCGTAAAACCAATATATGTAGTGGGTTTATTATTAGTACCAGAGATACAATCTCTGAACGTTTAACGTTTAGAACGACTCATGATGAAACAATAAATATTCATTATTTCTTATATGTAACAGTACATGTTTAGACAATATGCATATATATATATATATATATATATATATATATATTTCCCTCCTGTCATTTGGATTATTTTATTTATGTCTTAATGTAAGATACTTAATATTAGGTATATATATATATATATATATATATAATATATATATTGCCGTCTAAAATGACGGTATATATATATATATATATATATATATATATATATATATATATTACCGTCATTTTAGACGGCATATCGACATAAATATTTTGCCGTCATTTTTGACGGCACGGACCCACTCGTAATAATAATAATAATATTGTTGTGGCCCGTTAGGGCAAGGAAGAAAGACACGGAAACAAGAAGACAGGTTCAAACAGTGTATTAGAATTACAGAACATATATACAAATACGAGTGTTACGTCCGAACAGTATAGGTACACTGTGTTTCGACTGCCTTACGACTGTCTCTAGACTGTCTCCCTGGAAGTCACGCTGGTTAGTATTTATTGACGGAGGAAGAGTCCATTCCTATAGATAGGCCACCATAACAAATAATAATAATAAGTTAAGTACAACCCACACATTAAGGAGAACTTTGTCTATGTAACGCTAGGGATGTTAGAGGAGATAGAAAAAACATGAAATGGAGCCATAACAACACATCACGACCTGCCTTAGGTCTTCCCATAGATTTGGTAGGTAATGCAACCATAGCAGAGACGGAAATATAATGAAAAATGACAACAGAATATTAATAAGCACACATACTTAGATATTGTGTTCACTTGAAACCCAGCATCTGTGATAAATATCCAGAAACAATTGACCATTTTGTATCAAGTTGCACAGTGGTAGCACCCTCTGAATATAAAGCCTGGCATGATAAATTGGGTCAATATCTGCACTATAAAATATGTAACTTTTACGGTAAAAACCCGCAAGAAACTGATATGAACACCACCTAGTCTCAATTATGTAGATAGGACCTGTAACAATTTTAATGGGACTTTACAATACACACAGCCAGAATAATCAAAACTAATCGCCTAGACATCGTGATCAAAGACCAAGAAAACAGAATGTGATTTTTATTGACATGACCGTCCCTTTCGATTGTAATGTATCTTTGAAGATTAAAAAAAAAACTATCAAAATACAAGGATCTAGAAATAGAAATCTCAAAAATATGGCACATGATAATATCAAGAATTCCAGTTTTAGTTGGATCTCTCGGATTGATCAGAAACGGTTCCCATAGACTCATTGAAGGGATTCCTGGTAGTTCGTGCCTTAAAGAAATAGAAAATATTATTGTTGTGGGATCTCCTCCTTTGTATATGAAAATGGACTCAACTGTGTATACATATACTCCTGCCATAGAGAGAACAGCAGTTGGCAGTTGAGTGTTGAGAGGAATCGTAGAGATCCGTGCTAGTTATCGGAGAGTACCGGAACTGATACGTGAGATACCGAAGTTACCCAGAGACTACCTCGTCAGAAGTCAGACTCGCTCTGAGCTCCACTCAGCTAGAATAATATACACGGATATACTATTTCCAACAACTTCACTTCAAGACTTGTAGATATATTATTTCTTACTAATAGTATTCTTGGATTTACCAACCTGCGTTCAGGTTTGTATATTACATTCAGTATAACCTATTTTTCTATCTCAATATCTGTTTTTGATGTTTATTATTTTGTACGGAATCCACAACAATTATACTCACAAGTATGCTGATGGAAGGCAGAGAGGGGTTTCTGAGATAATTAGATTTTCAGCAAAGGACGTTAACACATCAAATTGATTGAAGAGCAGGGAGTATAGACTTTGTACGTATTTGATATCCTAGAACAGAACCGTCAGTAATCTCGAGAGCGAGATTTGTTAGAGTGCCTCATTATCTCGGCAAAACAGGGACTTTGCTCATTTGAGGATTTGCTTACATTTATTACGAGCAGCAACGAATAAGCGCCTGTTACGACGAGAGCTGACACATTGGTGTTGTTCTTCCTGTGTGCTATAGCGGCCGAGAAGGCTGATGTGAACCTCGGAGACGATTGAGCGTTCACCTAGTATATCCGAAAAGAGCGTCACGAAGAAAATTAAACAACGAGGAGAGTACTGGATTGATATGTGATGTCGGTTCTTCAATATGGCAGTGAATGTTGGACAATCTCATCAAAGATTAAGGAAAAACTTGAAGCAGCTGAAATGTGGTTCTACAGAAGGATGCTGTGGATATCATGGATCGAGCATATGAGCAAGGACGACGTTTTGGAAAGGATGGAAACAAAGAGGAAATTAATACTGAGCATCAGGAAGAGACAATGAGAAAGGAGGGCTTGGAGAACCTGATACTAACAGGCCAGAGGGAAAATGAGACAGGGGAAAGCAGCGGATAACTTATTTGAAGGACCTGATCAGGTGGATGACGTAACAAGAGAAAGTGTGCTTAGAGCCACCAGGGATAGGGAGATGTGGAAAGTCATGGTCGCCTAAGTCCTGAAAGAACATGGCACATAAAAGAAGAAGAAGAATCAGCATGTTGGTGACGGAAAGGGAACTTATAGATAAGAGGTTTCTGCTTACTAGATGATTGGAACGAAATATCAATATCTACCACAAAGTGTTCAGAGTTACCAAGAAGGCAGTATTGCGAACCCCGTCAAGAGCGAGAAAAAATAAATCAAGTAGAGAAGCCAGTTGCTCGGTTTTGCCAGGGAAACAATTAGAGAAGTTCATGATTTGAGTAAGAGATTTGGCAATGGAAAAATTTAATGTCTGAATAGCGACAACATCAGTACCTTTAGAAAGATTCAGCCACGTGCATGGTGAGCATTAAAGTCACCAAAGACAAAGATATTTGTAGATGGATGAAGATAAATTGTATTTTCTATACTGTCAACTATTTTGCCTAATATACTGTAACCCTGATGTTCCTGGGTATGACGGTAAACTGCATCCAGCAGCAAGGTCTCTGATTGGGGGACTGTGAGGAGCATGGAACCCCCTCTTAATTGCTGTTGTTCTCAGGTCCACCCTGGCCCGGGATGGTAGCACCTGTTAGGGTCCCATCTATGGGCAAATAGTTAACCACCAAACTGGGGTCAAAACACCATGGAAGTATAAAAATAGTATTTTATGGAAATATATACATTTTTGAAGGAAAAATATTACCAGCAATACACTTTTGAATACAAAACTAGAAGACATCTTCAGTTTTCTAAAATAAAGAAAATAAAAAATTTTCATCAAAATGTGACTAAATCAACCTTCTCACTATAACCGAACGTTTAAAAATACTTTAAAACATTACCTTTTTGGCATTAAATAACCCACAGAGGTTGATATGCCATTGAACAAAACTCAAACTGTAATCCTGAGAAGAGGGGGAGCAATAAAGAAAAAAAGAGATAACAGGGTTTAGTAATGAAAACATATAAAGCCGTAGTCAAAGGCCCTGAAGAGACAATTCTCTGGCTATCAGAAGATTATCCTGTCCCAAGCTTCTATTCTACCACTTGTGCCAAACTTGCAAGTGGCACCTTTTTTTATATTTGCCAATTTTAAAATTATATTAACTCAGGTGATTTTTTATATTAAATTCACAGAGAATTGATTGGTTGAATAACTACAGTTGGCATAAAGCCATTGTAAATCACACAATCCTTTGGTTAGTTGCATCTCATATGCTTCACCAGGGCTACGTAAAATTTTGAATTCAGGGTTGTTCTTCACCTAGACTGGTTACCAACCAAAGCTGAAAAACACAGTCTGCCCTACTATTTAACTCATAGCTGAAGGAAGAAGAGATAAATACATATCTTTCCCAGCAGTATTTGCATAAAATTTAAATGTAATGAACTGAACTGGAATTTGATCTTCTCAACTCTTCAATTTCTCATTCTGAATTGATATCCATTACACAAGCCACACATCTAATGAAGAATTACATTACATAAATAAACATTAACTTATATTAAATAAAATAATTTAAATCGGGGATGTGAACTTTAGAATTGATAATACTGGCAACATCAGAAGAGGGGGAGCAATAAAGAAAAAAAGAGATAAATAACAAGGTTTAGTAATGAAAGCATATGAAGCAGTAGTCAAGGGCTCTCAAGAGACAATTCTCTGGCCATCCTGCTCCATACTTCTATTCTACCACTTCTATTCTACCATACTTCTATTCTACCACTTGAGCCAAACTTTCAAGTAGCACCTTTTTTATATTTGCCAATTTCAAAATTATATTAACTCAGTGATGTTTTTATATTAAATTCACAGAGAATTGATTGATTAAATAAATAAAGTTGACATCATAGAGCCATTGTAAATCACACAATCCTTTGGTTAGTTGCATTTAATATATTTCACCATTTCAGCATTGATTAGGGCCTATAGGAGTGAAAAAAGAGGTCTTTTGGATAGGAGGTTCTTGTTAATTAAATGACTAGAACGAACCATCAATAGCTAACACAGAGCGGTCAGAGTTACCAAGAGAAAAGTATTGCAAACCCTGTCAAGAGTGTCGAAAGGGAGTAAGAAATAAATCAAGTAAAGAAGCCAGTTGCTTAGTTTTGCTAGGGAGACGAGTAACGAAGTCCATGATTTGAGTAAGAACTTGGGAAATGGAAAGATTTAATGTCTGAATAGCGGCAAAATCAGTACCTTTAGAATGTTTCAGTCATGGTGAACGTTAAAGTCACTGAAGACAAAGATGTTTGCAGACGGGTGGAGAGAAAGCTACTGTGTCGAATATACTACAGTCCTTGGAAGATTGGGAGTGATAAAGGAAAAAGAGTTAGCTAATAGAGTTTAGAAACGAAAAGCGAAGCGCCTGAAGGTGTATTCGGGAGCCTCGAGAGACAATTCCCTGACCATCGGAAGATTCTCCCGAATGTATGCACCAAGAACATGCATGTGAATGCTGGAATTTTTTTGGCTAAGAAGATAACCTGGGACCAAGAATTCCTTGTGAGCAATGAAAGAATTTAAATTAGTTTCACAGTGGGCAAAAATATCTGGCAACCGTTCCAAGAGGAAAGATTGTACGCTGCAAAAGTTGGAATGGATACCACGAATATTAGTGAAAGAAAGTGTTGTGGATTCCGGATTAGGAACCGCACAAAATAATGAACAACAAATCAGATAACTAAGATAGAAAAATAGGTTATATTTAAACGTAAAGATACAAACTGGAACGCAGGTTAGTAATCCAGGAATACGATTAGTAAGGAATATATATTTATATACAAGTCTTTGAAGTGAAGCCGTATTGCAATTAGTATGTCCGTGTAATACTATTCTGTCTGAGTGGAACTCAGAGCTACTATGACGACTGACGCGGTATTCTCTGTAAACATCGGTATCGTTCCGTAACTGACGGATCAGTCACTGTTCTCTTCTGTACTCTTACTGTGCTTAAACGGGGCTATAACAGATCTCACTATGGCAGGAGTATATGAATCAAATCGAGTCCATTATCATAGAAAAAAGGGGCGATCCCACAACAGAAAGGTTGATGGGTGAAGTGGTTTTGTTTACTGGTTTAGTCGTATATCTTTTTGTTCTGTTTTCCATGAGTTTCCTTTTGAGGACAAAGCGAAAAAAACCACCATAATTGTCACTATCATCAATGGCAATACAAACCAGTCAGAGCACTTATGAGAAAGGAACACAGTGTGGCTTCAGGGTTGTTCACCAGAAATAATGCAAAGATATGACACTACAAATATCCCGATATTATGCGACTGTTAATCAGAGCCGTCTCTCAAGTACAACTAAAGAGTTCTGGCTTCTAACGATGAGTCTGAAGCAACAGCCAGCAAATTGTCAACCAGGTCAGTCAGTTTAAGTGCCATACGTTATACACGCTTGGGCGATCATGTCTCGAAAGAGACATGACTGACTGGGCAGAAGATTATCCCGCAGTAGGTTGCCATTGCTTTCTGCGGTAGACTGGTTGCCGACCAATGCTATAGAACCCAATCTGTCCTGCTATTTAACCCATAACTGGAAGGAAGAGACGGATTAATACCTTTCTCAAGGGTATTTGCACATAAGTGAATACAATGGATTCAGCTGGAATTCGAACTCGGCTCCCAACCAGGTACTTTCACAAATGGAAAGACGCAGTCACTGACTAGTTCGATCACCAAAGGGTTAAGTCAGTTAAATCATTGTAG
Source organism: Ascarosepion bandense (assembly GCA_037127315.1). NCBI lineage: Eukaryota > Metazoa > Mollusca > Cephalopoda > Sepiida > Sepiidae > Ascarosepion > Ascarosepion bandense. The sequence continues at coordinate 340,450 of JBBBDQ010001775.1, forward strand.
CCCTGGGAGAAGAACGAAAGAAAGAAAGAGACCGTAAATCCTATCCTGAACAAGAAACAAGGGAGGAGCCTCCACTCCTGTTCAATAGAAATAAACAGAGTTTAGATAATTAGTTTCAGGCGTGAGTTTAATAATCATGAAGTTCCATAAACAGTTACCTTATGCCAAACTAAGTTTAAAGTTATAAATTATATCTAAGGAAAAACGTATGGCGTTTGCTAGAGAAATCAAACAAGAGAGTTAAACCATCACATTGTGCTCAAATTCTTTCTTCACATTGTGCTCAAATCCATTTTTGGTTCTGGTTCATTCTTCAAAGTGCGTTCAAATTTATTCATCACATAGTGTTGTCGTTCAATTTTCACATTGTACTCTAGTTCATTCTTAAGCCAGTGCGCGAATTCAGGCTCTCCATTGCTCTCCTTCATTATTCACACTGTGCACGAACTCCTTCTTCACATTGTGCTCTAGTTCACTCTTAAGCCATTGCCAAAAAATCAGTCTCCCCATTGCTCTCTCCTTGATTCTTCACACAGTTGTCGAATTCATTCTTCACATTGTGCTCTAGTGCATTCTTAAGCCAGTGCCCAAATTCAGTCTCCCCATTGCTATCTCATTCGTTCTTCACACAGTGTTCGAGTTCATTTTTCTTATTGTGCTCACAGAGTCCAAAAACTTTGTAAATATCAGGAATCGATTTGATACGATATGGTTGTTATGAGCAAAACTCCTACTTCTATAATGAAAGGAAATCAGTACTTTTTGATTTTGATAAGTTCCTATATGTCGAGCCTGGTCAGTACCTAGATGGGTGACTGCTTAGGATTACCAAGTTCTGTAAGTTTGGATGTACTGTAGTGTAATGGCTAATGGTTCGGAATTGGTAATGGGGGAGTCAAGTTAGGTCTGTTTTATTAAGTTACGTGTAAATACCATTGAAAATATATGAATTCACCCCTTCTCCCCTTCGGCTATGGGTTAATTAGTAGGACTTGTATCACTAAATCATTATTACCTAAAAAATTAAAAGAAGTTTCTTACAATTTAAATAATTATTTTCTGGCTTTAAATAACTTGTAAAAAGTAGATTAGCCGTCGAAAACGAATTCATCAATCAATCTAAGTAAAGTGGCCTAAGGAGCCTCTTTTGAATGGTCATCTCCAGAAAAGTATTTTCCAAACATGTTTTTCTTATTTTTTAGGGGTGGACCAGCATATTTAAATTGTTTCATAAAGATTGCTTGAAAGTAGAAAACGAATGCTAAACGCCCATTTCGTTTTTTTTTTCTGTTCTATTTTTGACGAACCTGCTGATTAGAGAGGCATAAATCGTAGGTAGTTGTTGGAATAGTCGTGGCTACATTTTTAGAATACTTGGTATGGATTGAACTCACGTCCAATGGTTTTAAAGAGTGATACGTTTCTATGTGTAAAACAAAAGCTGCTTGACAAAGTGCATTCAAATTCTGGTTCTCGATGACAGTAATAATGATGATGATGTTGGCGATGAAACACGAGTGAGCAAAGGTTCGCTGTTTATCCAGACCGGACATGATTCTAAAATCGATGTTCCTTGCTAACATCCGGATACGAAGCGGGTAAGCCTAATCCACCAGAAGGCAAAATATACACGAAACAATTGGAATAATAACAAGAGGGATAAGGATACAATAGTAATGAGAGAGAGAGAGAGAGAGAGAGAGAGAGAGAGAGTAGGAGAAAAAGGGGAACAGAGAGAGAGATATATATGGTAAGGTATGGGAAGAGAGGGAGAGAGAAAGGGAGAGAAGGAGACAAGAAAAATAAAAGAGAAAAATGTGAATATAAAGAAAGAGAGAGAGTGTGAGAGAGAGACAGACAGAGAGAAAGAGAAGGAGAAAAATAAGACGAAAGAGGTTGATGTAGAAAGGGAGACAAAAGTGAGTGACCGGAGAGGGGAAGTTAAAAAGTGTCTGTTATGTGTGTATAGGAGTGTGAGAGAAATAGAGAAAAGGGAGAGAGATGCAAAGAGAGATAGATAGATAGATAGATAGATAGAGAGAGAGAGAGAGAAATGAGAGTGAGAAAAGAGATAAGAAAATTGATAAAAGAATATATGGAAAATAACTGAGATATATGGGCGAATTAATAGAAAGAGAGAGAGAGAGAGAGAGAGAGATAGCAAAAGATAGAAAGAAAAGATTGATTAAAACAAGAACAAAGCATGGTAAAAGAAACAAAACACTAAAAGAAAGAAAGAAAGAAAGAAAGAAAGTTGGAAGGACAGAAAAAAAGAAAACTGGATGTAAAAAAGAGATAAAGCAAGCTAGAAGAAAGAAAGAAAGAAAGAAAGAAAGAAAAAAGTCTAAAAAGAAAGCGAGAACGAAAACTAAATGAAAGAAGGGGAAATTTTTAGCCTTTCTCCAGCGAGAGAGAGAGAGAGAGAGAGAGAGAGAGAGAGAGAGAGAGAGAGAGAGAGAGAAATGTGAGAAAGAGAGAGAGAGAAATGTGAGAAAGAGAGAAGAAAGAGTGATAAAAGAATATACGAAAAATGACTGAGATATATGGGCGAGTTAAGAGAAAGATAGAAATGTAGAGAGGGAGAGAGAGAAGGGTGAGATAAAAACAAGGTATGGCAAAATAAACAAGCCACTAATAGAAAGAAAGAAAGAAAGAAAGAAAAAAACAGAGAGAAATAAATAAATAAATAAATAAATAAATAAAGAAAGAAAGAACGAAAGAAAGAAAGAAAGAAAGTTGAAGTGAAATTTTAACAGCTAAACAAAATAAAATGCGAGAAACATAAAACCAGAAACATGCGTTATTTAAGTCTGTAGCTCTGGCTTGAGTTTTCCCCTTTTGCTTCCCGGAAGTGCAGGTGATATAATGGCTAATAGTTCGGAACGAAAAAACGGCACGACGAGTTCAAATTACAGTCAAGTTATCTTCACTTATCCTATAACGTTAGAAAAGTTATGAATCCACTCTTCCACATACTAGGCATGGTCTAAATCGTAGAGTAGACACATTCTCTCTAGCGGTGGTTGGCAATTAGTCTAGGAGTATGAACAACTTGAAATTAATTCAAAACGGTATGTAGCTCTGGCATTGGTTAAAACTATACAACCATGGAAAGTATTTTGAAGATCATGATGACATTATGATATCGAATGCGGTTGTGGTTGAGAATGCTGGACAATCTCATCAAAGATGAAAACGAGACTCCAAGCAACTATACAACCATGGAAAGTATTTTGAAGATCATGATGACATTATGATATCGAATGCGGTTGTGGTTGAGAATGCTGGACAATCTCATCAAAGATGAAAACGAGACTCCAAGCAACTATACAACCATGGAAAGTATTTTGAAGATCATGATGACATTATGATATCGAATGCGGTTGTGGTTGAGAATGCTGGACAATCTCATCAAAGATGAAAACGAGACTCCAAGCAACTATGCAACCATGGAAAGTATTTTGAAGATCATGATGACATTATGATATCGAATGCGGTTGTGGTTGAGAATGCTGGACAATCTCATCAAAGATGAAAACGAGACTCCAAGCAACAAAAATGTAGTTCTACAGAAGGATGCTGAGGATACCATAGATCGTACATATGAGCAACGATGAGGTTTTGGAGAGGATGCAAACGCAAAGGAAACTTATACTTGGCATCAGGAAGAGACAGCTGAGGTTCCTGGGACAAGTAACGAGGAAGGAGGGCTTGGAGAATCTGATACTCACAGGACGGATAGAGAGAAATAGGAACAGAGGAAAACAGCTCGAGACATACTTGATGGGCCTGAGTAAAAATTGCGAAGCGGGGTGTGAAAAATATACCAAGAGAAAAATGTTTAGAGCGACAAGAGATAAAAGTAAGTCGAGGTCCATGTTCACCTACGTCCTGAAAGGACACGGCACATAAAGGACAAGAAAGCGGTCGATGAAGGCAAGTCTGCGAGGAGAAAACGCAGCCTTGGTTTTGGCTATTTTTCAATCATTATTTCAGTTCAGTACGTTTTAGATGTGCGTTGTGGTGCAGTGGATATCGACTCAGAACGACAAATCGGGTAGTCGAGTTCTAATTCCAGTTGAATTCCTTGCTTACGCGCAAATACCCTCGGTAAAGGTATTAATCCGTCATTTACCTCCAGTTATGGGTTAAATAATAGAACAGATTGGGTTCTATAGCCGTGGCTGGCAATCAGTCTATTGCAGAAAGCAATGGCAACTTACTGTGATAATCTTCTGCCCAGTCAGTCATGTTGCTTTTGAGACATGATCGCCCAAGCGTGTATCACGTATGGCACTTAACTGGTTGTCTGACTTTTTAGATCTCTTGGCATGTTTAGTAAGTTTTTCTTTTTCTTTAATTGAAAAATAATTTGGCAATTTTTGCGTTCTGAAAATAGTGAAATATTTTGATAGATAAAAGTGATTTCTTTTTTTTCACAAAATTTAAATCTAGAGATCGAAAGTTAAAAAAAACGCAGACCAACAGAAATCGAACTTATACACCCTTTATTTATTTGTGAAACCGTTTTAAAGTCAAGCGTGCTTTACTATTAAGCTACGTGCACCCTCTAGGGAGATTAAAAAAATCTTCGACGTGGTGCAAAGGATAGCGAGCTTGTCTCGCTAGATCAGTTATGACTAAATAGTGAGTTCAACACTTGTGCGTGTTCCTTTGTAGGGTATACGCGCGCATATGAACTTTCTGATCTGTTCGCCGACCATTTATCTATATATACACGGTGTTTTCGACCGTCAGAAAGACAGACGGATCTCCACAAGTAGAATCAAAAATTTATTCGCCTGAATAGAGTCAACACGTGTAGGTACATAAATACCATTATAGACACAATGTATTATAGAAAAGATAAATAATATTAGTAATGACAATAAATCTACACTTTAAGCAAAACCTTCACGGCTTCTCCCACTTTTTTCACATATATAAATTTCTCTCGTTGGAACAATCTCTATTTCTGCTTTCAGTATATATAAGAATATGTAAAAGAACAGGGTAGTTGTCTATTTTTATAATGAGCACTGTTTTAAACAGTGCTCAATATATAAACAGAAAACTATCTTGTTCTTTCAATGTCGAAACAAAATGTACAATTTTGTAGTAGTTTGTAATTTGTACATGTTCTAATGTATAATTAATAGCATATATATATATATATATATATATATATATGCTATTAATATATATATATATATAGAGAGAGAGAGAGAGAGAGATGAATAGAAAAGAAGGAAGAGAGAAAAAGAGAAAAGAGGAAGGAAGAAAAAAGAACGTTAATAATGTGCTTATATGGATGTAACGACTGTAAAAAGAAATGGGGAATAACTCTGTAAAGTCAGTGGTCTGGTAGAGCCATTTCAGCGGCCTCTAGCGGGAGAGCGGACCTTAACTAGGGCCTAATTCTCACCAATAAGAACAGACTGAAAATGATCGATTAATTTCTGCCAAAGTAACTTGAGTGAGAGACGATAGAGCAGCCAAAGAGAGTAAAGTAACTGGATGAAAGATGTTTTATGTTTTTTGAGTTTCATAATGCAACGGAATAACGCATGCGTAGAAACAGGCTTTCTGTTGGCTTTACAAATAAATACTTTGTGGTTTTGAATACTCAGGGAGCGATGGATAAATTATTGTCTAAATGAGTAAAAAGTAAAAGTGATATATAATTTTAATAGATATGTTTACCAAAACTACACAAACATATCTGGAAATAGTAAGGAAAAAAATATTCAATAAAATCGACACTGGCTCTAACCACGGTCTCCAGACGACTTCGGAATCTTATGCAACTCTACTGAACGGTCTTCTTGTTTAAGTTGGTGAATGCTGCCATAATCCTTGCCTTCAGTTCATCTTTAGTGTTATAAGGAGTTTTGTTGGTTTCTCGCTCAACTATGCCACACATATAATAATCAAAGGGATTTGCAGACTAGGGATTTAGGTAGTCTGATGTGCATGGTCATCAGCAAAAGATACAACCCAAAATGCCAAATACAGGTGGGGGATAACAGAATCAAACAAGTACAAGAATTTAAGTACCTAGGAAGTGTTCTAACAGGAGATGGAATGTGCGACACGGAGATCCGAAGGTGAATTGGCATGGCAAAGGACGCGTTCCAGAACATGAGCAAAATACTAACACACAGGAAAATCTCAATAGAAACGAAGAAAAGAGTGCTAGACTGCTACGTGATGTCAGTTCTTCAATACGTCAGTGAATTCTGGACAATATCATCGAAAATGAGGACAAAACTGGAAGCGGCCGAAATGTGATTCTACAGAAGGATGCTACGGATATCGTGGACTGAGCATACAAGCAACGACGAGGTGTTAGAAAGAATGGCAACAAAAAGGAAATTGATGCTGAGCATCAGGAAGAGACAACTGAAGTTCATGGGACATGCAATGAGGAAGGAGAGCCTGGAGAACCTGATACTGACTGGACAGATAGAAGGAAGGAGAGACAGAGGAACGCAGCGGATAACATATTTGCAGGGCCTGATCAGGTGGATGACGGAACGGAGCCTACTAAGAGCCATAAGGGATAGGGAGACGTGGAGAGCCATGATCGCCTACGTCCTGAAGGGACAGGGCACATAGAAGAAGAAGAAGATGTAAGGAGTGATATTGTGGGAGAAAATGTCTGACAGCTATGAACTGGTTCTGCTTGTGTGGCATGAAGCAAAGCTCTGTTGTCAGACATATAATCTTCCAGCTACCATCTTGACGAATAGCAACGCCCTCCTCAAAGCACTTGAAATAGGCCTCTGTGTTCAGTCTGAGGTCCCGTGGTGAGATGAATAGAGGCATAACACCACCATCACTAGTGATCTCTCCAAACGCCATGATGTTGACTCGATATTTGGTTTTCATCGGTCTCGGTAGATGTATCTATCTATCTATCTATCTATCTATCTATCTATCTATCTATCTATCTATCTATCTATCTATTTCATACTGAGTTTATCTATCTATCTATCTATCTATCTATCTATCTATCTATCTATCTATCTATTTCATACTGAGTTTATCTATCTATCTATCTATCTATCTATTTCATACTGAGTTTATCTATCTATCTATCTATCTATTTCATACTGAGTTTATCTATCTATCTATCTATCTATCTATCTATCTATCTATTTCATACTGAGTTTATCTATCTATCTATCTATCTATCTATCTATCTATCTATCTATCTATCTATTTCTTATACTGAGTTTATCTATCTATCTATCTATCTATCTATCTATTTCATACTGAGTTTATCTATCTATCTATCTATCTATCTATCTATCTATCTATCTATTTCATACTGAGTTTATCTATCTATCTATCTATCTATCTATCTATCTATCTATCTATCTCATACTTGGACCTATCTATCTATCTATCTATCTATCTATCTATCTATCTCATACTTATCTATCTATCTATCTATCTATCTATCTATCTATCTATCTCATACTGAATCTATCTATCTATCTATCTATCTATCTATCTATCTATCTATCTATCTATACTGAATCTATCTATCTATCTATCTATCTATCTCATACTGAATCTATCTATCTATCTATCTATCTATCTATCTCATACTGAATCTATCTATCTATCTATCTATCTATCTATCTATCTATCTATCTATCTATCTATCTCTTATACTGAATCTATCTATCTATCTATCTATCTATCTATTTCATACTGAGTTTATCTATCTATCTATCTATCTCATACTGAATCTATCTATCTATCTATCTATCTATCTATCTATTTCATACTGAGTTTATCTATCTATCTATCTATCTATCTATCTATCTATCTATCTATCTATCTATCTATCTATCTCATACTGAATCTATCTATCTATCTATCTATCTCTATACTGAATCTATCTATCTATCTATCTATCTATCTATCTATCTATCTATCTATCTATCTATCTATCTATCTATTTCATACTGAGTTTATCTATCTATCTATCTATCTATCTATCTATCTATCTATCTATCTATTTCTTTCATACTGAGTTTATCTATCTATCTATCTATCTATCTATCTATCTATCTATCTATCTATCTATCTATCTATCTATTTCACTGAGTTTATCTATCTATCTATCTATCTATCTATCTATCTATTTCATACTGAGTTTATCTATCTATCTATCTATCTATCTATCTATCTATCTATCTATCTATTTTATTAATTTATTTATCTATCTATCTATCTATCTATCTATATATCTATCTATCTATCTATCTATCTATCTATCTATTTGTTACCGAGTTTATCTATCTATCTATCTATCTATCTATCTATCTATCTATCTATCTCATACTGAATCTATCTATCTATCTATCTATCTATCTATCTATCTATCTATCTATCTATCTATTTCATACTGAGTTTATCTATCTATCTATCTATCTATCTATCTATCTATCTATCTATCTATTTCATACCGAGTTTATCTATCTATCTATCTATCTATCTATCTATCTATCTATCATACTGAGTTTATCTATCTATCTATCTATCTATCTATCTATCTATCTATCTCATACTGAATCTATCTATCTATCTATCTATCTACACTGAATCTATCTATCTATCTATCTATCTATCTATCTATCTATCTATCTATCTATCTCCATACTGAATCTATCTATCTATCTATCTATCTATCTATCTATCTATTTCATACTGAGCTTTATTCATCTATCTATCTATCTATCTCATACTGAATCTATCTATCTATCTATCTATCTATCTATCTATCTATCTATCTATCTATCTATTTCATACTGAGTTTATCTATCTATCTATCTATCTATCTATCTATCTATCTACTATCTATCTATCTCATACTGAATCTATCTATCTATCTATCTATCTATCTATCTATCTATCTATCTATCTATCTATCTATCTATTTCATACCGAGTTTATCTATCTATCTATCTATCTATCTATCTATCTATCTATCTATCTATCTATCTATTTAGTTACTCGAGTTTATCTATCTATCTATCTATCTATCTATCTATCTATCTATCTATCTATTTCATATCTATCTATCTATCTATCTATCTATCTATCTATCTATCTATCTATCTATCTATCTATCTATCTATCTATCTTAATAATTATACTTTAGAACATGTACAAAAATACAACAAAATTGTACATTTTGTTTCGACATTGAAAGAACAATGTCTCATCAGGTATTTCTCTATTTTTATATTGAGCACTGTTTTAAATTAATGTTTTCAACGTTGCAATTATATTCTTCGTTCCTTATTCATTTATATATATATATATATATATATATATATATATATATATATATATATAACATAGTACACTTGGTATACAATCCAGGTAAATTCCAATAGAGATGAACTCAATAGAACTCAATGTCAAAATTAATTTATTTAATTTAACAGAGTCAGATAATTTATAAAAATTCTTTTAGAATATTACAACGGGTAATAAATATTTCACCGCATCCTGATGTTATTATCGCGGCTCGTCAGACCCAAATGGTACAACAGTTGGTTCTCAAAATATCCCCCCCCCCCAAAAAAAAAATTCTTTTCTTTTATTCAATTTCACATAGACGCTCACATGTCCATATTAGAATAGACATTTGTAACGGTTATTTACGAAAATTTCTCCCTCATTCGAAAAACAACCCCAAAGAAAGAGGAAAGCAAGGATAAAGAAAAGATAGACGAGTGATTAATGTAAAGAAGAGAAAAAAAGAGGAAAAAGAAAAAAGGAGAAACAGAAAAAACTGAATGGAAAGCAAGAAAAGAAAAAAAGACAAAGAGGAACAACAAAAGGAAATACAGTATCGCGTTGACGCCATTTCTCGTAATAGCAGCGTCTCAAACAACCTAACTGTTCGCTTAGAAAAACATGGAAAAATGTAACTATGAAATTTAATTTTAAATATACTGGTATATATTTACGGTACAAAACAATTGTACATCATAATTTTAATACAATTTGAAAAAATAACTACTCTTACTATTATTTTAAAAATTAATGCTAATTTTAAAAAATATTGTTAGAATAATTAAAAATGCTAAAGTTAATATAGAAACAGGAAAAATTTGATAAACCTAACAGAAGGGGGAGATACACGAAAAGAAGGCAAGAAAAAAGAAGAAATCACGACAGAACGGATTTTAAAATAATTAAAAAAAATTAAAAAAACGCTACATCGAAACCGACGTATATAATTCATTTTTAGAAACGTGAAAATGGCTTTTTACCCTTAAATTAAAATATACCGACTATAGGGAATATTTATGGTGAAAAATAAATCATATATCCTAAGATAAATTACATTATAACCACTAGTAGTAATTTATTCTAACTATGGTTAAAATAATAACTCCCAAGAAGAAAATATAATTTATTAAAATACAATCTTAAAATCTATCTAAAATACTAGCGATACTAATAATAGATAATAATAATAAAAAAATAATAATAACAAATTATAATAATAACAAATAAAACAATAAAGCGATAACAAATATATGTATACATACATATATACACATACATACATATACATATATATTTATTTACACACATATACATTTATATATCCATGTATGTATCAAACAAAATTTCTCTCAGACGTAATGATAATTATAATAAAAATAAAAATAATAAATATAATAATAATATTCATTCTATCACAAAATCAGAAAAAGGAAATTACAAAAATACCTCTAAATATAATAATTATAAAAAAAATAAAAAATATGACAAGCTTTTGCTACAAACTAATATAAACCTGACGTGGAAAATTCGGCTGTAATATGATATTAACATACATGTCAAATTTAACATTGAAATGTAATTGAAAATATAATGGGATATATTTACGGTACAAAATTAAATTGTGCAACATAATTTCAATATAATTTGAAAAAAATAACTACTCTTACTAGTATCTCAAAATATCCTATTAATTTTTACAAAATTCAGTTAAAATAATTAAATCATTAAAAAATAAAAATGAACCCTTAGAAAGATAAACATAAAAAGAGGGAGGGGAGAAAAATAAAAAGAAAGAGATAAAAATTAGACCAATATAGAACAAAATTTAAATTAAATTAATTTAAAACAAACTTCCTCTATCAAACCAACGTCTATTAAATTAATATTCATTCTTAGAAACGCGACATGGGATTTCCTCTTGAATTAAAATGTACCGAAGATAGGGTATATTTGCTGTGAAAAATAAATCATAAATCATACATCCTAATATAAATTACAATATAACCACTAGTAGTAATTTTTTAAAAATAAAGTTAAAATAATAATTCCTAGTAAGAAAAACTCAATAAGAGTTAAAATATAATCGTAAAAAATAATAAAATAATTATAAAAAATTATAATAATAGAAAATAGAAATTCGTAATAATATATATATATATATATATATATATGTGTGTGTGTGTGTGTGTGTGTATCAAACAAAAGTTCTATCAAACTTTAATAATAATATTAATGATAGTAATAATAGTAATACTCATTCTATAAAAATGAGGAAAAAGGAAACATAAAAAAATACCTATAAATAGAATAATTATAAAAATAAAAATAAAAAACACAAAATTTTTTCAAAAATTCAAATTAAAGATTAAAAAAATCAAAACAACCTTTGCAGTAAAAAAATGCACATTCCAGAATTTTTCAAAATAAACACTTTAAAAAAAAAATTAAACTAATGTAAATTAATATAATTTACACTAATTCAGATCACAATCAGGATTTATCTGTAGTATTTTATATCTTTTTTGTGTCTGCATTTAAATATTAATTTATTCCGCTGATTAAGTAGTTCTTTGGGATTATTATATTTTATAATGAACAACTTTTCCTCCAGGAATAAATTGCACCTATCCCTGAAATTGCTGGGAGTATTGGTGTATTTCACAATCCTCCATCTGACTTGTGGGGTAAATCCTCCGTCTTTATTATTCCAATATTGCTTAGATAGGGTAGTTTGATGTTTCAAGGAGGCGTTCGAAAAAGATTGTCTGTGGTTGTACAGTCTCTGCTTCAAACTACCTGCAGATATCCCTATGTAAACACTTTTATTGTTGGGGTCTTTCACTGGACAAATAGTGGCTTCATAGATAGCTCTTTCGGAATTACACCTGCCATCAACTGGACAATTTGTCTTATTGATGCAATTACAGGAAGGTTTGTCTATCGAAGGTTTGCTAAAGAAGTCTCTAAGTAATTTGTTATTATGTGAATTAAGTATGTTTTGCATGTTTTTATGATAGAATAACTAATTTTAAGGGTTTTTCTATTGAATAATTTACTTAAAGGGTGGTGTTGGTGGAAGTGTTTGCTAACTAAATTTAAAAAGTATTTAACTATGTTTATATTGGACAACTTGCAGAAAGGAGGGTTGAACCATATTATTTTTCTTTTTTTAACTTTACTTTTGTTTCTAGTTGTGTCTTTCAATTTTTCTTCGTATAATATTTCATCTTTAAAATTACTCTTTTTTAGGGCTTCATTGTATATTGTTTTATTCTCATCGAATATTTCCTTATTAGAAGATAATTTATTCTAATTTTGACTGTTTTGGTTATTTGCTTTATGATAGATTTAGGATGATTAGAGTTAACATTAATATAGATAGGGGACTGATTACTTTTTTGATACGGTTTAAATGTATTTTTGGATAGGTTAACGCTAATATGTAAAAAAATTAACGATCCTGAGATTAGATGAAATTTCGATTTTGAAGCCCAACATTTTAAAAGCTCTAATAACTTTTTTTTAGAAATTCTTGATGTCAGGGGACCATTACTGTCAGGGATATACATAAGACCATCGTCCCGGTAGATACCTACTTGATTGGGCTCAACAATTCTAACGAGAGTATATAATATATATATTCCTATCAGATCCGCGATTTGAGCTGAATCATAAGCCCCCATTGGGACATCATAATTATTGCTAATATTTTTAGTCCAGGTAGAGTCATTATATAGTAGTAGAGATTCTATAGAAGTTAAAATAATATCCATTTCATTATTAGAAATATCTGTGGAAGTTTCTAGTATCTACTTTATCAAATTATAAAAATGAGGCTTTTTCCTTATTCGGAATGTTTTGGAACCATGTTATGGTATCAGAAGAATCTTTTCATAAATTGTAATTGAGATTTTCTTGCATTGATATTACAATCTTCTTAATTATATATATATATATTTTTAATCATTTCAACCCGAGCAAGGAAGAAATGCCACTGATGTGCAGGGGGCTACATCTAGTTAGAAAGGAGCAATAGAAAGCTGAGAAAGTAGGTGCGATGACAAATACATAGGTGGAGAGAAAGGGGGGGGTTATATGGGGGTGGGGAGAGAGCTAGAGTCCAGTTGTTAATAGATGCGTATTGACATTGCATTTAAATTTCTGGAGGTTGTAGCCGTCAGGAAAGCAAGAATATGGGAGCGAGTTCTACATGCGGGAAGTGCGAGAGAAGAAGCTGCAGGAATAGAATTGTCGTCTGCATTTGGCTAACCTGACTGTGAATGGTAGAAACTAAACCTAATTCAGTTTTAAAGGGAATGATTAGTCTGGTTTGCAGGCTATTCTTGAAATTTGGTTTATGGTCATTAAAAAGTAAATATGCGTTTTCTGTTTGGATCTTTTCCATTCTGTCTGCGATATCTAGTTTATTTGCCAATGCAGAAGTTTTCTCATTAATTGTGGACAACATATAATCATTATTATCTTTTTTCCATATTTTTCTAAGAGAACAGTTAGGTGGTTTGAGACGCGGCTATTTTGAGAAATGGTGTCAACATTTATTTCTCGCGATACTGTATTTCCTTTTATTGTTCCTCTTTGTCCTTTCTTTTTCTCTTCTTGCTTTCCATTCAGTTTTTTTGTTTCCCCTTTTTTCTTTTTTCTCTTTTTGCTTTTTTCCTCTTTTTTCTCTTCTTTACATTAATCAACCGTCTATCTTTTCTTTATCCTTGCTTTCCTCCTTCTTTAGGGTTCTTTTTTCGAATGAGAGAAATTTTCGTAAATAACCGTTACAAATGTCTATTCTAATATGGACATGTGAGCGTCTATGTAAAATTGAATGAAAGAATAATTTTTTTGGGGGGGGTAGGGGATATTTTGAGAACCAACTGTTGTATCATTTGGGTCTGATGAGCCGCGATAATAACATCAGGACGGGGTGAAATATATATTATCCATTGTAATAGTCTAAAATCTTTTATAAATTATATATATAAATATATATGTTGAAAACAGAAATAGGAGTTGTTCCAACGAGAGAAATTGGTATAGGTAAAAAAAGTGGGTGAACGTTTTATTTAAAGTGTAGAATAAGTGTTATTACTATTATTACTATTATTTATCTTTTGTTCATAATGGTATTTGTGTCGCTAAACGTGTTTCGAGTTCAAAGTTGACTCTCTTCAGGCGAATAAATGTCTGATCTTACATATCGAGATCCGTTTGTCTTTCTGACGGCCGAAAACACTGTATATATAAGGATTAGTGGTCGGTGAACAGGTTAGAAAGTTCATATGAGATCATTTGGGACAGCCAGCCAACAATTGTTTTGTGCGTTCACCATCTTATCCTGGAAGAAATTCTTTCAGGAATTCTTTCATGTTCAGTTGGAGGTGTTCAAAAGCATCAGATCGCAGTCTTTCCTCTTGTCCTTCCTGGCATGGGATAAAAAAATAGCCCTTTTTCATCTTGTATGAGAAATGTCGAATGACTTCTTGCGCTCTATGTCGGATCAAAGACTTAGACACTTGTACGAGGAATGAACTTTTCCTCTTACTATATATAATTACCTGCGTGACTTCCGGTACTCAGTTAACGGCAGTAAGGACAACTAGTACACAGTCAAATACGTGCAAAGTCTCTACTCTTCGCTCTTCAATCAATTTGATGTGTTAACATCCTTTGCTGAAAACGCTGAATGTTTTACCCTTAAATTCTCCTCAAAATCTACTCTTGACTCATTCGGAGTATCCCTGCCAATCTTCCCACTTAAAATGGAATCTTTGTTGAGTAATAGGCTTATAACTCCATCCATAGTTTCTGCTATCAAATCTACTCTAGATCCCCACTGTTATGGCGCTCTCCTACGTGGAATGGACTCTTCTTACTATATAATTACATGCAGGAGGCAGCTAGAAAGGCAGTCAAGTACGCAGTTAAGGACGACAGCTAAAGCCCGCTACTAGTCAGGCAATAAGCAGCGTAACTCTACCGTTCGGACTTATTTATTTCTATTTACTGATTTCTAATACTTACCTTGTACATATGTTTTGTCTTACTAATACACTGTTTTGAACCTACCTTCTGTGTTCCGTGTCTCACTTACGACCAAACCGACCACTACAAATTTGCGGCGAAGTTAGCTACAACTCCACAACAAACTGGCGACGAAGATCCACAACATCACACTCCTGTGTCCCTGGCTATGGACCTAATTGAATTGAAGGGATCGTTGTCAATCATGGCCTGGATTTCATCAACAAATTCAGTAGTTCTTTTCTTATCACAACGTTTCAGAGTGTGTTTTCCGACCTGTCGTACCTTCAGAATCACCATTGGACATTCAACTCTTTCCGAATTCTGCACTGTCCCCAGATTGACACCCAGACACTCTGAAATGCTTGTATTGGAGCTTCCGGCGCGAATCTCAAGCAGTACAGCATGCCGTTTCCAAATTTCTAATAGTGTGAATTGCGTCATGGTGCTCTTTTTCTCACAGACGGTGTCAATTTGAACCTGCTACCTCTCGCGTTATATACACTGTCATAAAGGAATGTGAGCATACATGAATAATGTGATCTAATCACGTTCTCTGCTCTCATGCGACCACGTATATATCCATTTTTTAAAAAAATATGGACTGTTGCTGAGGATACGTGAGATCTCTCTTAGGGATTTCATGTTGAAATGTTTATTCAACATTTTTGAATTTTGAAAATTTATTTTAATTTATATTGGCTCTGTAATTTTAATTACATTGAGCTCTCCTCCTGTATCATTTTTTAATATTAAAATTTCTAATATTAATTAGGATCAGGTTCTTGGGATTTACCTTCCTACTTTTCCGTTTTGGATTAAAGTATATATATATATATATATATATATATATATATATATATATAGGCAGCAAGTAATTTTCTAAACATATGCTGTTAAATATAAGAGATAATGAATGTCTATTATGTTTAATCATGAGCTGTTCTAAACGTCGTATTTTTGCTTTAATTTCAGTTGAAAATAAAGACAAAAATTCTCCAAATAATTATCCAAATGTTGGAGAATTTTGTTAAAATCATTTGTTTCTGATGAAGGACCGAGGGCGGTCTGAAATATAAAATATAATAGTAGAAATAAACAAATACTGTAAAAAAAAAACACATTTTTAAACTCAAAACGTTTTAATATTCTTTCCTATACATATTAAGACTGTATACGTGGATCATCACTATGCTATATATATATATATATATATATATATATATATATATATGTGTGTGTGTGTGTGTGTGTGTGTGTGTGTGTGTAAACATATTTTTTCTTTTTGCCTGAGCAAACGATAAAAGCATTCAGAACAAGACATAACCCAAGAAAAAAATTAAGAATTATTAAAACAAAACAAAATATATGAACTAATTAACACAGTAAATAGTAACTATTGCACCCCCTAGTAAAACTCTGCTTTTACCCCTCTCTCTCTCTCTCTCTCTCTCTCTCTCTTTGTATACTACTTTCCTGATCTCTTTTTATATCCTGCTATTGAAGACGTTCTCCCTTAGTCTCTCTTTCTTCCTGTTTCTTTTTATAGCCTATCTTCTATTTGTGATCACACGTTATCTTCTTTGTTGTGCCTTCTGCTATTCATTCTACATTTGCGTATAATTGCGTATATGTACGCATCCGCTAGTATATACACGTTGGCATTGATTCAGCTCGATATTTCCTCATGTTTTTTTTTTTTATTTAAATGGAGTCGAAGCATTTTTTGTATTCATTTAATAAATATCCAACAGTTACTAAATGCAAATAATAGTAACAATATCATAACAAGTGTGTAGGGAGCCAATATAGCATCATCCTCACCGGAAGCAGAATTGAAAAGGAAGAAAGAGAAAAATGGAGGTGTTTTAAAATCTAACTACATTACAAACGACTGGCCATCAAAATGTTGTCATCGGCTATTATCCATTCCCTTCGTTCCAATCAATTAAGAAATTAAAAAAGAATTAAATAAATTAGAATAAATTAATATTTTTTAATTCAGAGAAATTCCTAAAGTTAAAAGAAATAAGCAGAAAAGACTATTGACAAGAAAAAGTTCATAAAAAAATATGAAAAAAAAATGGCTGACGGTTTAACTATTGTATAAAATTATTATTAATGTTTCATAAAAAAATTGAGTTTTTTATTTATTTATTTATTTAAAAAAGGATCGAATGGACTTGTGTTTTCTTTACATTTTCTTTTTTTAAAAGTTTTCTTTATTGACTTAACTGGGCATATCAACATAACATTTCATATTTAACAAATGGTGATGGGTGTGAGGAAAAGCTTAAATACACATTGAGGGAACTCTATATCAATAGAAAAAAAATATCGTCTGCAAGCGATCCATCAACGAAAAAAATTTTCAAAGAAAATTAAAATTTAGGTATAATGTTAAATAAATGACTAAAATATTGATAAAAAGGATTTGATCTCTTCATTCATTTTTTTCCTTCTTTCATGTGAAATTTTTCATCTTTCTTCTTCAAAATTTCTATTGATTCTTTTTTAATCTTAAAATAAAAAAAAAGTTTCTTAGAATTTTCTGTTTCTTTGTCTGACAAACCACGTCTTTCTCTTTAGTCTTTCTTTGTTTTTGATACATTCTTCCCTTTTCCTGCCTTCTTGGTGTATTCATGCCTTTTATGCTCTAAGCACTATCTTTCTTTTTTTCTTTTCTTCTTTCTTTCTTTAAATCACGCCCTCTTTATTTTTTCATTTCTGACTCTCTTCTTTCATTTCATGCCTCCATCTTTTTGCGGGCTATCTTTGATCTCTGCCTTTTCTTTGCTCGTTTTTCTTGATCATTTCTCACTTTTCTTTTTGCTTTCGTTTATTGCTCTCTTCTTTTCACTCTTGAGCTATCTTCTTTTACTGAACCTCTCCGTATTACTTCCTTAGTTTTCCTTCCTTCCTTCCTTCCTTCCTTCCTTCCTTCCTTCTCTACTTTTACTGAATTTTTCCTTCCTTCCTTCCTTCCTTCCTTCCTTCTCTAATTTTACAGAACCTCTCCATCTTCCTTCCTTCCTTCATCAATGTTTGATGAACCTCTCCTTCCTTCCTTCTCTACTTTTACTGAACCTCTCCTTCCTTCCTTCCTTTTACTGAACTTTTCCTTCCTTCATTCTCTACTTTTACTGAACCTCTTCATCTTCCTTCCCTTCTTCCTTCATCAATGTTTGATGAACCTCTCCTTCCTTCCTTCCTTACTCAATGTTTGATGAACCTCTCCTTGCTTCATTCCTTCCTTCCTTCCTTGCTTCTTTCCATCCTTCCTCAATGTATGATGAACCTCTCCTTCCTTCCTTCCTTCCTTCCTTCCTTCCTTCCTTCTCTTACTTTTACTGAACCTCTCCAGCTTCCTTCCTTTCTTCCTTAGTTTTGCTGAACCTTTCCTTCCTTCATCAATGTTTGATGAACCTCTCCTTCCTTCCTTCCTTCCTTCCTTCTACTGAACTTTTCCTTCCTTCATTCTCTACTTTTACTGGACCTCTCCATCTTCCTTCCCTTCTTCCTTCCTTCATCAATGTATGATGAACCTCTCCTTCCTTCCTTCCTTCCTTCCTTCCTTCCTTCCTTCCTTCATGTTTGATGAACCTCTCCTTCCTTCCTTCCTTCTCTACTTTTACTGAACCTCTCCAGCTTCCTTCCTTTCTTCATTAGTTTTCCTTCCTTCCTTCCTTGTTTGTTTGTTTCTTTCTATTATTTTATTATTTTTCTTTCTTTCTCCAATAACGATTTTAATCTTCCTTTTCCATCTCTCTCTCGCCCCCTCTCTCTCTCCCGTTATCACCGGAAATACAACAATTGAAAAGACTGCTATTTCCCCAATGCCTGGATCATATTTTCAGCTAAGTACCGACAGAAATCCTAATTTTTGTTATCTTTTCACTGTCATCAATTCCGCCGCCCTCGATTTTCATTCACTTCTACTTCCGTTTCACTTGATTTTTAGGAATTAAAAAGCAAAACGAGGCATAATAAAATTTGAATAAAGAAGGGTAGGCAAAGCAGTATGAGTAATAATTTGAAATGACGAAAAAAAAAAGATTTTTAAAAAAGAGATGGAGCTGGGAAGAAACCACTTTGAAAAAATAGAAAAGAATAAAAAAAAAATCAATTAAAAATTAATTTAAACGCTTTTCTTGAATAAATAGCACATTCCCACCCGTCGATGTGTAAAAATGAAATAATACTGTTTATTTTAGTTGTGATTTCCTTTATTCTGATATAAAAAGGCTACAATCTGAAACTTCGAAAAGGAGGCGACGAAATGGATGATAACTCGACAAGTGCGAAAGGAAAACGAGTGAATTTTGGGCACAAAAAAAAAAAAGAAAACAAAAACACAATAATTGATCTGTGAAAATTGGTTTCATTTGAATACGTCTATTGCTGGCGCATATTTGTGGACAGTTGATGATATTTATAAATCAATATAAAAATAAAATGGGAACGAGAGCGTCAAAGTGTAAGAATATGTGCGTGTGAGATTTTTCAACAGTAGTCTACGTCTATAAGTTTTGGTATCAGATAGTTTCGAGCCCGTATGTGCGTTGCAAAAAATTCGTTCCCAGTCAAAGCTTACTGATGCCCATCCTACTGAGTCAATCTGCCAGTACACTTCGGATTATCTAAACGTGTTCGGTTATGACACGAGATTGTTTAAACATTGTATTGGAACGGTTCTGCAACCTCTACAAATTCGAGCAACATGTCTCCATCAACTTTTTCATCTCGGTAAATCTACCTGACTCTTGAAATGTTTCAACTACCTTATGGCGAACACTCTTTAGCACAAACACTGGTTTTTGAGTGGAACGCGCCTTTAGAGACCTGTCAAATAAAGGTTTTTTGTTGAGAAATTGTAAGGCATTTTGGTGTTTTCCATAAAATATATATAAAAAACACGAAACTATTAATATTAGACATTTATTATTGAAATAGAATGCATTCTAATTAAATTATAAATTCTTCAACAATATATTTTAATTTGCTGACACAAGAAACATTAAAACAGCTCTGAAACTATAAAGAAAATAGAATAAAGAGAAAACAAACAGTCAAGTTGTATAAAAATAAGCAACTTCCTTTTATTCAATTGTATATTTCTAATTATATATATATATATATATATATATATAATTCTAATTATATACATATATATAGATATATATATATATATATAATTCTAATTATAAACATATATATATATAATTCTGATTATGCATATATATATAATTCTAATTATACACACATATATATATATATATATTTCTAATCTATCTAAACTTATTTATAAATGGAACTTTGTCTGTGTGTGTGTATCTGTGTGTGTGCGTGTGTGTCCGTTATCTATAGGCTCTGAAACGGGTGAGCCGATTTTCTTGAAAATTTACACAGTCGTACTATAAGCGCCTGCGAGTGGTCTTAGCTAGGTTTTGTGTCGCAATTTAACGACAGCCTTACTGACAGAAAGCAAAAAAAGGGTCACTCAGATCATTAAGGGAGAAATGTATAGTTTGGGGGAAGGGGTTAATAGTGACATTCCATCTTTTGCCCCAGTTAACCGCAGCCTTGCTGATAAAAGGCATAAAAAGGTTTTCTCAGATGATTAAGGGAGAGATGTTTAGTTTTGGAGGTGTTAATAGTGACAAGCCATCTTTTGCCCTAGTTAACGACAGCCTTGCGGATAAAAGGCAAAAAAAAAAAAAGGTTTACTCAAATGACTAAGAGAGAGATGTTTAGTTTTAGTGATGTTAAACGTGACAAGCCATCTTTTGTCCCAGTAAACGACAGCCTTGCTGATAGGAGGCAAAAAAGAGTCACTCAGATGATTAAGGGAGAGATGTTTAGTTTTGGAGGTGTTAAGAGTGACAAGCTATCTTTTTTCCACCTTAACAACAGCCCTTGAAGTCATTTTGGACATCAATTGCCATTTTGTCTTGTCAGACTAATCAGCCTTACTATCGAGGTAGGAGCAAATAATTGTGTCGTCAGCGTAGGTGCCCATAGCACTATAAAGAAACTGTCAATCAGAGAGAGACTGCTAAATCTTTGAGGACACGAACCGAGAAAAATAGCTTGGGGAATTTAACAAACACGGGCTATTTTTTGCTGTAAAAGGAGTTTTTATAGATAAATAGAGGAACAAAAATAATTGTGTCGTCAGTGTAGGTGCCCATAGCACTATAAAGAAACTGTCAATCAGAGAGAGACTGCTAAATCTTTGAGGACACGAACCGAGAAAAATAGCTTGGGGAATTTAACAAACACGGGCTATTTTTTGCTGTAAAAGGAGTTTTTATAGATAAATAGAGGAACAAAAATAATTGTGTCGTCAGCGTAGGTGTCCATAGCACTATAAAGAAACTGTCAATCAGTGAGAGACTGCTAAATCTTTGAGGACACGAACGGAGAAAAATAGCTTGGGGAATTTAACAAACACGGGCTATTTTTTGCTGTAAAAGGAGTTTTTATAGATAAATAGAGGAACAAAAATAATTGTGTCGTCAGCGTAGGTGCCCATAGCACTATAAAGAAACTGTCAATCAGAGAGAGACTGCTAAATCTTTGAGGACACGAACCGAGAAAAATAGCTTGGGGAATTTAACAAACACGGGCTATTTTTTGCTGTAAAAGGAGTTTTTATAGATAAATAGAGGAACAAAAATAATTGTGTCGTCAGCGTAGGTGTCCATAGCACTATAAAGAAACTGTCAATCAGTGAGAGACTGCTAAATCTTTGAGGACACGAACCGAGAAAAATAGCTTGGGGAATTTAACAAACACGGGCTATTTTTTGCTGTAAAAGGAGTTTTTATAGATAAGTAGAGGAACAAGTTTCACGAAAACAAAGGAAGATTATGAAAGTAGGGAAGGAGATTATATATATATATATATATATATATATATATATATATATATAGAGAGAGAGAGAGAGAGAGAGTGAAAGTAAAGAGGAAGAGAGATGATGAAAGAAGGAGAGGAATAGAGAAAGGAAGAAAGATAAAAGGAGAGAAATTTAAATTGAAAGACATAGCTAAAAAGACAGAGAGACGAAAAGAAAGGGAGACAGAATTTCTACATTGAATTTACATTCGAATTCCAGTTGAATTCTTTGCATTCACTTACGCACAAATACCCTTGAAAGGTTATTAATCCGTCTCTTCTCTCCAGCAATGGGTTAAATAATAGGACCGATTGGCTGGCAACCAGTCTACCGCAGAAAGCAATGGCAGCCTACTGCAGGATAATCTTTCGAGACATGATCGCCCAAAGCGTGTATTACGCATAGCACTTAAGTGAATAGTAAACTTAATAATTTGCTTTATTGTATGCTAACTTTGTTCATTTTTTTTTTGTTAAATTCACGGTAAAGCTAACTGTTTGGCTATACGCTAAATTTATGTTAAATTATTGGTTAAATTTACGTTACATTGTTCATTAAATTTAAGGTAAACTTAACTGTTCGCTTAGTCGCACCCTATATTGGTATTAAATTCTACGTTGAATTTAAGTTAAATTCTATGTTTAATTTACTGTAAACTGAAGTTTTTGCTTAATTTTACGCTAAATTTATCTTAAATTCTGAGTTAAATTTGCGTTACATTCTACATTAAATTTACTGCAAACTTAATTATACGTTAAATTAATGTTCAACTGAATGGTTCACTTAATTGCACGCAAATTTATTTTGAATTATACGTTAAATTTACGGTAAACTTAATTGTACGCCAAATTTATGTAAAGTTCTAAGTTGAATTTACAGTAAACTTAAGAATCTATTTAATTTTTAAACTAAATTTATGTTAAAATATACTTTAGATTTTCTTTATATTGTACGTTACTTTTACGTCAAACTTAATTGCATGCTATCTTCTTGATAAATTTTACATTAAATTTAAGTCAAATTCTACAATAAATTTAGATTAAATTGTACATTAAATTTACGTTACTTTTTAATTTACAGTAAATTTTTTGTTAAATTTACGGTAAATATATGTTAATTTTTACGCTTCAATTTATGTTAAATTCTATATTAAATTTAGTGTTGAATTTCTCTAAAATTTACACTAAATTTCTTTTAAATTCTAAATTCCATTAAACATTAAGTGGGTGATCAATTTCTTTTGTTATGAATCAATATATTAAACATGGTGGATTTTTCTATATTAATAGAATAATTGGAGCAAATACATTTGGTGAATTTTCGTTTTCGGTCCTGAAGGCTTTTCCCCCTTCAAATTTATCCAAAATAGCATTATTTCTGTGCAAATATATATGCTGAACTCAAATCAACAATTAGTTATTGAAGAAACCTACCTTTATTGATCTTAACAACCAGAAAAAACTCGAACTACATCTCTCACTTTTTGTCTCCCGTAACTCTAACGCAGTTATGTAATTAACTGCTGAATGACTTTCGGAGTAGGCAACAAATTTCGGCCTATTTTCAGCTTATTTACTTCCTTTACTGAAATTTCCGCCTATTTACTTCCTGTAATGAAAGTAATACGCGATTTTTTTTTCTACGCGTATTACTCTCATTACAGGAAGTAAATAGGCGGAAATTTCAGTAAAGGAAGTAAATAGGCCGAAATTTGTTGCCTACGCTGAAAGTCATTCTGCAGTTAATTATATGACTTCGTGAGAGTTACCGGAGACAAAAAGTGCTAGATGAAGTGCGATTTTTTTCTGGTTGTTAAGATCAATAAAGGTAAATTTCTTCAATAACTAATTGTTGATTTGAGTTCAGCATATACACTTGCACAGAAATAATGCTATTTTAGATAAAGCCTTCGGGACCGAAAACGAAAATTTACCATACATTTAAAATGTACTTGTGAACAAATTGTTTGTTATTTTTTTTTTTCAATACTATGTTCTTTCACTGCGTAGGCTATCATGGATATCCTTTTTTTTACGGTTTATCAACCCTTTGTTGGTTAGGTAAATCCGAAACATATTTCGGATTGTCGTATGTCGTTTACAGTACATAATATTTTATAAACCGTCTCCATCTAAGTACTGACCGAGCTTGATATTTACGTAATCGAACGAGAAACCGTGTTTTCAGTGTCATTTTGGGGCGTAAGCATGTCTGTCTCAAAGGTATTTGTGTGAAAGTAAACGCAACAGACTAGGCCAGTACTTGAACATGGTTTGCGATCTTCTATCTTCTGCGCTGATCATGGTTACATACATGTATATCATTTTTAATTGTCATTGTTAGAAATTGCACCCTACGTATTAATATATTAATTAATTGTAAAATTATATTTCAAGATGAGAAGACCTGTGAACAAGTGAAAACCTACAATAATATTAAGATGTACTAATAACATGCGAAAACCTAATAACAGTAAAAACTTCTAAATGTTAAAACCTTCAAATAATAGTAAAAATTTCTAACAAGTGAAAATACACTAATAATAGTATAAGCTTCTAATAATACGTGAAAACATTTCAATAATAGTAAAACCTTCTAACATGTGAAAATATTCTAATAATTGTAAAAACTTCTATCGCCTGAAAAACTTCAAATGATACTAAAAGATTCTGACATGTGAAAACGTTCTAATAATAGTAAAACCGCCTAGCAATAGAAAACCTAATAATAGTAAAAACTTTTAACAACACCTGAAAGCCTTATAATAATAGTAAAACCATCTAGCATGTAAAAACCTTCTAATAAAAGTAAAAAACTTCTAATATTACCCGAAAACCTTCTAATAAAAGTAAAAAAACCTTCTAATATTAAAGAAAACCTTCTAATAAAAGTAAAAAAATCTTATAATATCACCTGAAAACCTTCTAATAAAAGTAAAAAAACTTATATCACCTGAAAACCTTCTAATAGTAAAACCGTCTAGCATGTGAAAACCTTTTAATAAAAGTAAAAACCTTCTAATATTATCTGAAAACCTTCTAATAAAAGTAAAAAACCTTCTAATATCACCTGAAAACCTAATAAAAGTAAAAAAAATACTTTTAATATTACCTGAAAGCCTTCTAATAAAAGTAAAAAAAAGCAACTAATATTACTTGAAAACCTTCTCATAATAGTAAAACTGTGTACCGTGTGAAAACCTTCTAATAAAAGTAAAAAAGACTTATAATATCACCTGAAAACCTAATAAAAGTAAACAAAACGTCTATTACCTGAAAACCTTCTAATAAAAGTAAAAAAAACTTCTATTACCTGAAACCCATCTAATAATAGTAAAACTGAGTACCATGTGAAAACCTTATAATAAAAGTAAAAAAAAAACTTATAATACACCTGAAAACCTTCTAATAGTAAAACCGTCTAGCATGTGAAAACCTTTTAATAAAAGTAAAAACCTTCTAATATCACCTGAAAACATTCTAATAATAGTAAAAAAAAACTTCTTATATCACCTGAAAACCTTCTAATAATAGTAAAACCCTCTAGCAAGTGAAAACATTTTAATAATTGTAAAAACTTCTAACATGAGAAAATAATAATAGTAAAAACTTCTAGGCCGCGGAAATCTAATAAAAATAAAACATTTTAATAACATGTGAAAACCTTTTAATAATACTTAAAAATCTAATAACGCGTGAAAACCTTTTAATAATACTTAAAAATCTAATAACGCGTGAAAACCTTTTAATAATACTTAAAAATCTAATAACGCGTGAAAACCTTTTAATAATACTTAAAAATCTAATAACGCGTGAAAACCTTTTAATAATACTTAAAAATCTAATAACGCGTGAAAACCTTTTAATAATACTTAAAAATCTAATAACGCGTGAAAATCTTTTAATAATAGTAACTTGACCAAATATTCCGTCATTATTTATCGCATGAATTGACTTGTATTAATATATTAAACATAAAGTAAGATTCAATTTTTTCATTGTTATTAACTAATAAAAATCCCCTACCCTAGATTTGGTCAAAGAGTTAGATTAGACAGAAACAAAATGGAGCATTGCTGACGTGTCTGGCCTGGAGCAGGTCAATCCCCGATTTCAAGCCTTGATAGAATTCAAAATTGTTTATGGAGTCTTGTGGGGTGTGGATGAGTAATTGTTTTTTTCTGCAGCAGCTTTCCGATGAAGGCAATCTTACAAGCTTATCGCTACTCTATTGCTATTTTCACAGCAAATGTTCAGCATTTGTCTATTAGTTCCAACAGTTTTGCGAGGACGCACTATTCTGCCTCCACGGAGTCGAATCACCCTCATTTCCTTCATATCCTAATTGTAAAGAGAAAATTCGTTCAGTACTCCTCTACATTGAGTGGCTCAATATATATATATTGGCTGAACATCAACAGCAATACTGATATAATAGACAAATATTTTTAAATACGCGTATTTAGAAGACTTCTAATAACTGTAAGGATTTAACAAAATATACAGTAAATTTTTTACTGCATTAATAAAATATTTTATTATAATTTTACCACGAATATGCTCAATCCGTTTCCGGAATATGAGGTGTTGTCGGAAATATAGTGGCAGCATCTGGAGTGACAGTAAGTGAATCATTGTATGTTTGATTGTTTTACAAATTCACCATTTTCCTGATTTATACTTGGTGTAGATGTCAACCCCTTGCCTACAGACAGATTTTCTCAAGGTTAAAAAGTTGTCTAGCACGCCAAATTTATGATAAGATGCTCACAGAATTCAGCATATAAAAACTGACGAAGTTCTTAAAAGTTTCGAAGGCAAACTGCATGATAAGCACGAAAGGAATTTAAGAAAAAATGTCAGACAGATGCCGAAAAATCTCTTCAATTCACTTATATATATATATATATATATATATATATATATATATATATATATAAAGACTAAACAAACATGTCTAAAAAGCATATACGTGTTTCTGTACGTATTACCTTGTTAGAGAATAAAGGCATTAAAAATGTAACATCGAAAAACCATAAACAAAATAATTAAAAAAAGATGAAGAATAGTTTTATATTCAATTACTTACACCCAAATTTTTTTCAATTTTTGTGTTGTCCTTATCATTGTATTCAATTAAGATATGTGCCATATAAGAACATACCTGGGTGAAGTCTCTAAAATGCAGACGCCATGTTTTTTTATGAGATTCTTCCATAGCTTTAAAAAATGTGTCTACTGTAAATATGTCTAGGCTTTCCACAATTCAGTTTAACCCTCCGGAATGACAATATGTATTTTTTTCTTAAAATATATTTTTTTACATGTCTACTTTTTGCATAAAAAATAACGATTGGATAAAATAAAGGGAAGTGGGAGAAATGGCGTTCATTATGGCGTCGATGGGAAGGAGACTATTTTTTTGTCATTTTTTATTTTCAAACACAGCTTGTTCCTAGATTTTCATAGACACGATAGACGGGATAGAGAATTTACTGTCATGTTCTTGAAGACAATTTAATTATAAATTTATACCTCTTAAAATGCTTCGTAAAGAAACAAGAGGGGAGGAAAAGAAAAGATTTAGAAAACAATATCAACATTACTCACGTTTTTTTTCTCTTCTTTCTCCATCTTCATGTCGTCTGTTGTGAATTGCTCATGCGCATGAGACAAGGTTTCTTTTTTTTCTTTTCCATCAAATTGCTGTGGTAGAAAAACTACTAGAGCAATGTTGAGAGAACGTTTATTTATTAAACAAATTTAATGGCGAAACTTACGCATGTGAATACGTTTATGTTGTAAAATGAAATTAATTTTTAAAACGGGTGTATATTGAATGATGCCTGTATTAGAGTTCAGGGCAATTTCATGTTGCCTAAAAAGTTCATACTTTCGTTGGGGTATGTTTTTTTAAGAAAAAAATAAAAAGCAAAGTAGACATTATTTAGCTATGAATATTATTTATTTATTTAGGGAGAAAGAGATGAAAACAAAAAAGAAAAAAATATTCTTTGAGCAAACGACAGATATCGTTGGTAAAACGATCCGATATTAACTTCATAAACATCATCATGACTTAAAGAGTGGCAGCAGCATCACTGATATCGCCATTAAATACCTGGGAAATGTTATAACAGCAGACGGAAAGTGCGACACAGAGATCCGAAGTCGATTTGGCATGACGAAGGAAGCATTCCAGAAGTTGAATAAAGTATTAAGAAACAGGACAATTTCGCTAGAAACAAAGAAGAGAGTACTGGATTGCTATGTGATGTCAGTTCTTCAATATGGCAGTGAATGCTGGACAATATCATCGAAGATGAAGGAAAAACTTGAAGCAACTGAAATGTGGTTTTACAGAAGGATGCTGCGAATATCATGGATCAAGCATGTGAGCAATGGGAGGGTTTTGGAAAGGATGGAATCGAAAAGGAAATTAATACTGAGCACCAGGAAGAGACAGCTGAAGTTCCTGGGAAATGCAATGAGGAAAGAGGGCTTGGAGAACCTGATACTAAAAGACCAGATAGAGGGAAAAAGAGACAGGGGAAAGCAGCGGATAACATATTTGAAGGATCTAATCAGATGGATAATGGAACGGGGGTTGCATGGTGTAACAGAAGGCGTGCTAAGAGCCACCAGGGATAGGGAAACGTCAAAAGCCATGATCGCCTACGTCCTGAAAGGACAGAGTTCATAGAAGAAGAAGAAGAAAAAGGTGTTCTTCTCTTTTTCATCCCCGTATCATCTTCATTCTTTTTATTTCTTTGGTTTACTCACCTTGTTATTAACCTTTTTCTGCTCGTCTGTTTCATGTTTCTTCAGGATGTTGGCGAACATAACTCTCCATGATTTTCTGTCTTTGGTAGCTCTTGATAATTTTTTTTTGCCCTTTTGCTATCTCCACGAAACCCTATTTCGCCGTCCATTCGCTTAAGCTCGCCAGGTATCACGGGCTTTGCTTTCTTCTGCATCTTTTACCTTTAATCTGTTCTGTGAGTATCAGATTTTCCAAGCCCTTTTTCCGCATTATGTTCCCCAGAAATTTAAATTATTTCTTTCTGATATTAAGTATAAGTGTCCAATTTAGTTGCTATTGTCTCTAGAATTTTGTTGTTGCTCACATGTTCGGTCCATGGAATTCTCAGCATCCATCTGTAGGACTAAAAATTCTGTTGTTTCAAGTCTCTTCTTCATCGTCGAGGAGATAACATTACAGCTTAGTACTCTTTTCTTTGTCTGCCTACTTTTTGTAATAACAGTCACAATTGATGATAATAGTATTATTATTAATATTAATTCGATTTCTGCTATGGTCGCACTACCTACCAAGTGTGTGGGAAGATCTAAGGCAGGTCGTGTTGTGTTGTTATGGCTCCATTTCATGTTTTTTCTAGCTTCCCCATCATCCCTAGCGTTACATAGACAAAGTTCTCCTCAGTGTGTGGGCTGTACTTAATAAGACATTTTTTTGTATAACCTTAAGCTGGGGTTTCCAGGGATTCTTTTAATGTGTTGTTTTGTTCCATTTTTTATCATTCCAAGTGCACCTACTATCACTGGCACAACTCTTGTTTTCAATTTCCACATTTTTTCTATTTCAATTTCTAGGTTTTTATATTTTGACAGTTTTTCAAATTCCTTGGTTGCTATGTTACAATCCGCTGGACAAGCCATATCAATTAATAGACAAGTTTTTTCTTTCTGGTCTTTAACAATAATGTCCGGCCTATTTCCTTCAATTTTTCTGTCTGTGTAGATGGTGTAATCCCATAGAATGGTGACATCTTATATTTCTGTAACCTGTGCTGGGTGATGTTCATACCAGTGTTTGTTTACAGATTTTCCATAGTGTTTGCACATTGTCCAATGCAAATATTGCCCCACTCTATCGTGGCGATTTTTATATTCATTTGGGGCAAGTACAGAACATTCTGAGATTATATGGTCTTTTGTTTCTTGGTATTTATCATAGCACCTGCATTTTGAATCCACATTATTATATACAATGTTTGCCTGAAAGTTTCTAGTGAAAAGACTTTGGTCTTGCGCTGCAAGAATAAAGCCTTCAGTCTCAGACTTTAATCCAGATGCACGTAACCATCGATGAGTATTAACTTTATCAACATTGGATTTATTGGCACGTTCTGGATATTGGCCATGCAGAGGTTTGTCTTGCCAGCGCTGTTTCATCTGTTCAAGAGCTTTATCTTTGGCTTTCATTTTCATATTTTTTGCCGCAATAGTTGGGTCTTGGCTTCTGTTTTGCTTTTCTACACAATCTACTAACTGTAAATCTTGTTTGTATTTACTGCTTTCTTTTATTATTGAATATTTTTCTTTCTTTCTTCATGTTGCTTTACGAATTGTATCATCCAGTCCTTTGTTGTTTCTATGTATGTTAGTAAGCCAATAGTTGTTGTCTTGTATGACAATTCTAGTTGAATAAGACCTCTTCCACCTTCTTTACAGGGTATGTCTAGACGGTCTACATCAGCCTTTGGATGATGCATCTTATGCTTAGAAAGAAGCTTTCTTGTTTTAGAATCCATTCGCCTGATGTCGTTTAGAGTCCAGTTTAAGATGTAGAAACTATACTGGACAACTGGGATGCAAGGCTATTAATTGCCATAATTCTGTTCTGAGAACTCAATTCAGTTTTTAATATCAGCCGTAGCCTTCTATAGTACTCTTTACGCACTATTTCTTTTATTTTTTCATGGTTAATTTTTTCACTCTCATTTACACTGAGGTATTTATAAGCTTCTTCTGGCTTCAATTCTTTTATTGTTACAGCAGGGTCTAAGCTAATTGGGGATGTTTCTTGTAGTGATCCACGTAAAACTGTAGCTTTAGCACATTTTTTCAAATTGAATTTCATTCCAACGTCTTCGCTAAAGCATTTTACAGTTTGCAGAAAACCTTCCAGCTCATTATCATTCTTAGCATACAACTTTAAGTCATCCATGTAAAATAGATGGCTTATTTTCTTTTGGGCTATTTTATAACCACATTCTGTCTTATTAAGTTGACTGGTTAGTGCTATTAATGATATGCAGAATAGTAAGGGAGACAAAGAATCACCTTGAAATATACCTCTTTTGATGTTTATTTCATCAGACTTATAGGTTCTATTTATATGATTGAGGTAAAGGTTTGTTTTCCATATAGACATACACTGTTTGATGAAATTCTTCTTCTTCTTCTTCTTCTTCTTCTTCTTCTTATTATTATTATTATTATTCATTTTGACTTACTGTTTCGTACAATCACTTACTAAAACTTTCAGCTGAGACCTAAGCTATATTGTTTTTCTTAGAATGGTATAGCATAGAGTCACCGAAGTTAAGCAACGCTGGGTCTGGTCAGTATCTAGATGAGTGACCGCTTATGAATACTAAGTGCTGTAAGTATGGGTGTGCAGGTGGCGTGAGGGGTTAAGGTTCCGGAATTGGAAATCGGAGAGTGGAGTTTCAATTCCATCCGTTTTTTTTATATTAAAAAATAAAATATATTATTATATATATATATATATATTAAAAATAAAAAGATATCAATCCACCTCTTTTCCCATTCAGCTATGGGTTAATTAGTAGGACTTTTATCTCAAATTTTACAATCCAATCATTTATTAAAAGTTAAAACAGGAATTAAGATAGTAGCATAGAAGGTAAAAAGCGAAAAGTTAAAAACGTTTGCTAAAACATAAGCAATAATCTAAACTTACTTATAAATGGAACTGTCTGTGTGTGTGTATGTCTGTTTTAGTTTTTTTTTTTTTTAATTTAGAAAACTGAAAATGTCTTCTGGTTTTGTGTACAATGTGTATTGATGGCAATAAGTTTTTTTTCAAAATTATATATTTTTCTATAAAAGTCTATTTTATACTTTCATAGTGCTTTGACCACAATTTGATATTTAACTATTAGCCCATAGCTGGGACCCTAACAGGTGCTACTACAAGTCAGGGTGGACCTGGAAACAACAGCAATTAAGAGGTGCTTTTATGCTCTTCACAACCTCTCAATCAGAGACCTTGCTGCCGGATGCAGTTTACGTCATACCCAGGACCGGGGAGTGAAAGAGAGTTAAAGGCTTTAGAAAGAACCGGAAAACCAATCATAAACAGGAAACAAGAGATAAACATCTACTCTTGTTCAGAGTGTGAACCGAGTAATAAGCGAATCTATGTACTCCTAATAACGTCTCGCTTTTGCCCAATGGTACAGTACTGTGCAAAAGTATTAAAACAAGAACTATTTTAACATTTATGAGGTATATTGACAGAAAATAAACATTTTAATTAAAGTAATTTTATTTGATTTACTCAACAAGTGCTTTAACAAGAAAAAATACTTGTTACCAAACAGATTTAATATCTAAACTTATTTATAAATGGAACTTTGTCTGTGTGTGTGTATGTGTGCGTGTGTCTGTGTGTGTGTGTCCGTTACCTATAGTCTCCGAAACGGATAAACGATTTTCTTGAAAATTTACACAGTTGTACTATAAGCGTCTGCGAGTGTTCTTAGCTAGGTTTTGTGCCGAGGTACCCCCGATAAATATTGAAAATCGATAATAAAAAAAATCGGGTAATAGAAGGAGTGGTCCGATTTTAATCAAATTTGATACACTCATAGACAAAGACAGAAGAAACGATATTCAGAAGTTTCAAGATTGCAGTTATTACAATAGTGCAGAAAACCGATAATATACATATATAAAAGGTAAGATGTTTTTGTGTGTGTCTGTTTATCTGCCTGTATATTTGTATTTTTTTAGCCTTTTATTTTGGTTTTTGCTTCGGGTTTGACTCTAAGTAGGTATAATTGTAGTTCTTAGTCTCAGCCATGATACCATTTACTCAGAGGACGTATTTAGCCTTCAAAATTTTGTTTACGACAAAAAAAAAATATTTGATGTCGATACCAGGAAATCAAAATTTGACTTACATCCATTTATTTTTCTTTCTGTCTACGGTTTTGCTTTAACTGGAAACATCTATTGCTTTTTAGTCTTTCATGCCAACGTCCAAAGAGTTTGAGCTCCAGGACCATGGATTAGTTTTAAAGCTTTCATTACACCCGGGCTATACTACTAGTCAATGGATATTTATAAATTTCATGTCCTATCTGGGCATGATGTTAAATTGTATCCAGCAGCAAGGCCTCTGACTGGGAGGTTGTGGGGAGCATGGAACCACCTCTTAATTGCTGTTGTTCCCAGGTCCACTCTGACCCAGAGTGGTAGCACTTGTTAGGGTCTCAGCTATGGGCAAATAGTTAACCTCCAAACTGGGGTCAAAACCCTATGAAACTACAAAAATACACTTTAATAGAAATATATACACAAGAATAGACTTTTATAGAAAAGTATACATTTTTGAAGGAAAAATATTGCCAACAATACATATTTAAGAAAAAAATTATTACCGTAACACATTTTTGAAGGAAAAAAATTATTCTCAGCAAAACATTTTTGAATACAAAACTAGAAGACATTTCCAGTTTTCTAAAATAAAAAAGAATAAAAACAAAAAAATTAATTAAAATCTGACTAAATCAACCTTCTCACTATAACCGAACATTAAAAAAAATATCTTAAAACCCCACCTATTTGGCATTAAATAACCCACAGTGATCGATATGCCGCTAAACAAAACTCAAACTCAGACTCATGTCATATCTGCAGTGGGAAGCGAGGTAAAGCAGCTTAAGTTTGTATTTTTATGAGGTACAACTTTCCTTAGACGCTTTAATAATCTATACAGATGAAAGGTTTAACTGAATTTAGACATAATTAATTTCCAAGCAAAATGAACCGTATATTTAATAATTTCGTTTATTCTTATGTTTATTAGATTGCAGTCTTATATGCTACAGTCTTTCATGTGAGGCACTCAGATGTAATAGTTCACCAAGTGATCGTCTTGCTTCAACATAGTCTTTGTCGATGCTGTTTTTGTTGTTCTGTTGCTAATCTGTTTCTTCCGAAAGATATTTTCATTTCACCATTAAACATAAATATTTTTTAACATGTAAAGATATTGCGCAAAACGCGATTTAAGTACCAGGAGTAATCACTGAACGTCTAAACATGTAAAGGGAACGGATTAATTAAACGCGTCATTGTCCTCAATTTGAGTTGCGAATTCTTTATCACCGCGTTATTGAATCTTAATACATTTTCAAGACTTTTGTTTCATTGCATTTCACGATTAAAATTTTCATTCTTGTGGTAACACAAGAAATCACGGTGATTGTGTGACAGTGCACTAGTCTAAAAATAGTTCGTGGGTTTAGAATACACATAAAATGTTAACAGACCGCAAAAATTCTTCATTGGCCTCTGTTTGAGTTGTGAAGATAAAGAGTCCGCCATTTTATTGAATGTCAATCAACTGTTTCAAGATTTGTTTCCTTGTATCTCACGATTAAAACTTTCTAACACTTGCCATCAGTTTAAACGGCACAAGTTCACTAATAATGATTACACAACTACTACTGCTATTACAAATAATAATTATTATTAGCCGCTGCTTTTTTCTTCTTTATCCTCATCTTCTTCATTTTCTACTTCTCCATTCTATTCACCATCTTCTTCTTCTTCTTCTTCTTCTTCTTCTTCTCATTACTATTATTATTAGCCTCTGCCTTTCCCTTCTTCTTTATCCTCATCTTCATTTTCTACTTCACCATCCTCTTCTTCTTCTTCTCATTACTATTATTATTATTATTATTATTAGCCTCTGCCTTTTCCTTCTTCTTTATCCTCATCTTCTTCATTTTCTACTTCTCCATCCAATTCACCATCCTCTTCTTCTTCTTCTTCTTCTTCTTCTTCTCATTACTATTATTATTATTAGCCTCTGCCTTTCCCTTCTTCTTTATCCTCATCTTCATTTTCTACTTCACCATCCTCTTCTTCTTCTTCTCATTACTATTATTATTATTATTATTATTAGCCTCTGCCTTTTCCTTCTTCTTTATCCTCATCTTCTTCATTTTCTACTTCTCCATCCAATTCACCATCCTCTTCTTCTTCTTCTTCTTCTTCTTCTTCTCATTACTATTATTATTATTAGCCTCTGCCTTTTCCTTCTTCTTTATCCTCATCTTCTTCATTTTCTACTTCTCCATTCTATTCACCATTCTTCTTCTTCTTCTTCTTCTTCTTCTTCTTCTTCTTCTTCTTCTTCTTCTTCTCATTACTATTATTATTAGCCACTGCCTTTCCCTTCTTCTTTATCCTCATCTTCATTTTCTACTTCTCCATCCTATTCACCATCCTCTTCTTCTTCTTCTCATTACTATTATTATTATTATTATTATTAGCCTCTGCCTTTTCCTTCTTCTTTATCCTCATCTTCTTCATTTTCTACTTCTCCATCCTATTCACCATCCTTCTCTTCTTTGTCCAATCTTTTGTAATTTTATCACACTCAAATTGATATTGCCCTCAGCGCAAAATGGGTCCATCGGAGTGAAAGAGAGTGCGAAAACTTTAGTGTTAAAAAGAAAGCAGACATCGACTTTTCTTTAGAATCATTTCAGCCCAAACTGGGGTCAAAACCCTATGAAACTACAAAAATACACTTTAATAGAAATATATATATGCATAAGATATAAAAGATGAAGAGGGTTGAAGATAGAAGAGAGCGATTGACATTATATTTATTATATTTAAATTTTGAGACATTATAGCTATCAGCGAAGCAAGTAAACGGAAGAGAGTTCCACAGGTTGGAAGTGTGAGAAAAGAAATTGTTCGAGTAGAAGTGGCAATTGATAAGCTGCCCCCCACCAAAAAAAAATCAAAAGCAAACAACTCAATCAATTTTATAAAATTATTGATTTTTTCTACCTATGTGAGCAGTTCTGAAGAGCCGAATTCTAATTCCAGTTAAATTCATTGCAGTTACTTACGTACAAATACCCTTTTAATCCATCTCTTCTTCCTTCAACTATGGGTTAAATAGCAGGAGAGATTGGGTTCTATAGCTTTGGTTGGCAACCAATCTATCGCAGAAAATAATGGTAACCTACTACGGGAAAATTTTCTACTCATGCAGTCATGTCACTTTCGAGACATATCACATAAGGGAATTAATTAACTAATTGAGCAGTTCTTATTAACAGAATTGTTTGTATTTTAGATGAAGATTGGTATCGTAGGAATTTTCTGATTGTGTCTATCAGTATTCATTTTAGTCATTCTTTGTCCTTCAACAACTATTGGGAGACATGGTTTTGTTTAAATGCCACGTTTTTGTAATTTATATTTCCAGATTTTTTTATCTGGAGTGTTTATCAAATTCTTTCGATGAATCGTTCTGGGTATGACGATAAACTACAACCGGCAGCAAGACCTCTGATCGGGAGTTTTTAGGAGCGTGGAACCACCTTTTAATTGCTGTTGGCACTAAGTCCACTCTTCAGATAGCAAGGCCTCTGTTAGGGAGAATAAAGATTTTGAGAAGTGTAGAACCACCTCTTAACTGCTGTTGTTTCTAGATCCACCATTCCAACAACAAGGCTTCAGATCAAGAGACAGAAGGTTTTGAGGAGCGTGGAACTACCTCTTAATCGCTGTTGTTCCGAGGTCCAACCTTCCGACAAGAAGGCCTCTGTTCGGAATATTGAAGGTTTTGAGGAGCTGGGAACTAGCAATTAATTGCTCTTGTTACTATGTCCACCCTTTCCGACAGCATGGCCTCTGCTCATGTTTTGAGGCGCAGGGAACTACCTCTCAATTTCTATTGTTCCTAGAACCAAAACAAGGACAGAAGTTCATATAAATAAGGACAGAAGTTCATATAAACATATGTCCGCGAATCCTTAGTTTTTGAACTATTAATTTTAAAGTTTACTGTAGGCTCAGTTAAATGTACAATCCAAGACACAATTCTCGACCGATAGTTCATGGTGCCATGAATCCTGTCTCAGCAACGCGATAATAAACAGCGGCAAAGTTTTGCAGTCTTGAAACTGGTCCTGGGTATGACGGTAAACTACATCCTCTGATTGGGAGGTTGTGAGGAGCGTGGAACCACCTCTTAATTGCTGTTGTTCCCATGTCCACCCTGAACCATGGTAGTAGCACGTTTTAAGGCCTCCGCTATGGGGAAATAGCGGACCCCCATACTGGCGTCCAAACATGAAAAAAAAAAAAATATCCTAGAAAATATTTTCAGCTGTAAATTTTCATATAAAAATAGTTACTAGCAATGTATTATTGAGAAAAACTTACCAGTAATACACTTTTTGAAAAAAAAAAAAATAATTGCCGAAGCTAAAAAAAACCAACTAAATTAAACGTCAGCTGAACTATTTGTTGGATCATAAAAACACGTTCTTATACAAGAACCTAAACGTACAGGGTGGGGCAGAGCAGCTTGCTTATTTGAATTTGGACCGAAACTTCAGAGTACGATTAACCCAGTGTATTGAGCAGAATGGACGCCATTTGACTGATGTCATCTTTAAAGCTTGTAGAACATAAAATTTAAATGTTGTAATTGATGCCGTTTAAAGAATGACATGTATATCTGCATTACTTTTGTTTTATTTGTTATTCCAAATAAGCAAGTTGCTCTGCCCCACCCTGTATAAGAAAAATATGATAAAAACTGTAATAAACTATAATAAAAACCGAAAACTCTACCTATTTGAGCCTTGGAAATTATGGTAAACTTTTTGTTTGTTAACCAACGTAAGTAGCGTATAAAACATCAAGTAGCAGCTTCTGACCAGGACTGAACTCGCATTCTATATCTTGGCAACGCTTCTTATCATTTTCCCAATGAAAACAAACAGCATATCTAATAAGACTTCTTTGTCTTTCCTCGCGGTCAAAATGTAATAATCCATTATTTCCGAGGCATTGGCTAACTATGGAACGAACGAACATGCAAAATTATAATATGTTGATTATTATTATCATAACGAAGGTTAGATAAATACGAATTTCCTAACTTTATTTTGATTAGAATTTGTTGTTGTTGTTCTTCTTCACATTCCTTATCATCTTCCATATGTCGTAATTTTTCCGCTTTACATTCATATTCTAAGTGTTTTCTTGCCCCAAACTAAGTTGTTCACCCTCCGAATAAAACAAGATGGCGATTATTAGGATATTAGCAGGCAATAACTACCAATTCGAAACTCATTTTTGTTTTCGTTGGTACTTGAACGACATTTGCCGCTGTGTGCAAAAAGGTAGCCTCGGGTATGGATCATAAATAAAAGTAGGAACTGGACAGTGGATGTCGCTGGCCACAGAGGTTTATTTAGGTTCATCGAGTAAGTTGCCAAGGAGAAGAAGGGTGTTGGCTTGGGAGCAACGAACGAATGGACGCAGCGTAAAGGACATAAGAGCATGAATTCAATCTGATAAGGTCTGTCAGGTAGAAGCAGAAAGGAGGGAAGGAACACACACACACACACACACACACACACACACAGAGGCATATATATATATATACGCACACAGAGGCATATATATATATATACGCACACAGAGTGCGTATTTTGAAAGAGAGAGAGAGAGAGAGAAAAGAAAAGGAAAGGAAGACATACAAATAAACAGATAGATAGAGAAAGAACGATAGATGGAGAGAGAGAGAGAGAGAGATAGCGTGTATTTATATCCTGAAAGAGAAAGCCAAACAAGTAAAAAGAAGGAAAAGAATCTTGATGTAAACCGAGAGAGAAAGAGAGAATGTGTGCGTATTTTGAAAGAAAGAGAGAGTGCGAGAGGAAGAAAGAAGGAGAAGGAAATGAACATAGATATAAATATTGAAAGTGAGTGATAGGCAGAGAGAGATAGATAGTATATGTGTGTATTTTGAATGAGAGAGAAAAATAAGAAAAGAGAAGGAAAAGAAGATTAATATAAATATATATATATAGAGAGAGAGAGAAGGAAAGAGAGTATGTATGCATATTTTGAAACAGGGTGGGGGGAAAGAAAGAAAGAGAAGAAAAGGAAGATTGATATGAGAACCAAAAGTAATAACGCAAAAAAAAAAAAAGTACGGATATATATATATATATATATATATATATATTAGAAAAGGAAATAGGGTTGTTCCAACGAGAGAAATTGGTATAGAATAAAAAGTGTGAGAGGCCGTGAACGTTTAGTTTAAAGTGTATATTTATTGTTGTATAAAGATATTATACATTTGATATTTTAAGTGTCCATAATGGTATTTGTGACGCTACACGTGTTTCGAGTTTAAGATTGACTCTCTTCAGGCGAATAAATTTGTGGCTTTACATATTGAGTTCTTTTTGTTTCTAAGTGCCAAGTTCTTGTTTATATATAGGTAAGTAGAAAACAGAAATAAAAATAAAGAATAAAGAAATAAATCAAATCAGTGAAGTAAAAAATAAAAAATGAAGTAAATCCAGTAAATCAAATGTTGGCGTGTTGAATAGTCTGTGTTTTCTCACATTAGCACGTGCATAAATGGATAAACAAATAGATAAATAAATGAATGAATGAATCAAATGCTTATCCCAATTTGAAATGATTTTGGTCTGAGGTTCTCTCTTTAGTACGTAAAAATTATCTTCTAGGTGCCTTTGTTTATTTACATGTCTTTTTATCTGTCAGTTGTTGATTTTATTCCTTCGACGGTGTTTTGAATTTGGTGTGTGTGAGTGTGTGTGTGTGTGTACGTGTGTGTGCGTTCTGTGTGTGTGTCTGTGTGTGCGTGTGTGTGAGCGCTCCTTGATGTCGTCTTTGAATTATTTTAGAATTTTTTTTTATGGGTCATCCGGTTCTTTTTTATTGTTTGGGGTTATCATTTGAATTTGGTGTGTGTGTGTGTGTGTGTGTGTGTGTGTGTGTGTGTGTTTTTAGGTGTGTATGTTTTTCTGGTTCTTTATTATTGTTATTTGAATGTGTGCATGTATGTGTTTGTGTATGTATGTGTGTGTGTGTGTGTGTATGTTTTTCGGTGTGCGTGTTTTTTTCATGTCGTTTTGTTGAGCGAAGGCGTGTATTTTTTATGACTCTTTCTTCTTGCATTATTAATGTTTCGTAGTCTGTATTTTGGTAAATAGGTGCAGCTTTGAAATTGGCATCACTACATTCATGCATATGTTGGGAGACATATAGTTTCCTGTTGTATGATAATCTTATATTGCTTTTATGAAGAGATATTCTATTATTCATGCATTGTGTCGCTTCACGTATATCTTTGCGCATTTGTCGCATTTTAGAGCGCAGACTAGATTTTTCGAGTTGCAGGTTAGATTCGATTTTATTTCGAATGTAGTTGCGTTTTCGAACTGGAAGTATTTTCATTCTATTATTTTGTTGCATACTCCACATCTTTTTTTGTTGCATTTTGTTACCCCCTGTGTTGTGTGTTGTTCGAATTTCGACGAGGTTAGGATGTCTTTTAAATTTTGGGTCTGGCGTTTGTTGTGAATTGTTTTGGTTGTCTTTAAGATTTCTTTTATTTTTTTATTATTGTTGAGTAATTCCATGTGGGCTTTGATCTTTGTGAATAATTCTGCATTGTTTTTGTTGTGTGTGGAAACGTATGCTAGAATGTTTTCTTCTTTTTCATGTTTTTTTTTTTTTGGGATTCCGGAGGGATTCTAATGGTATTTTTTCTGCTAGTTAAAAACCCTCGTTTATTAGTGGGGTGGGGTACCCTTTTATTTGTAATGTTTTTCATAGTTCTTCTAGGCGTATTTTACGGAGGGTTTTGTCAGTTACTATCGTGCAAATTCGTCGTGCTAGGGAATAGGGGATGGATTTTAAACAGATTTTTGGATGGTGACTCTTGAAGTGGAGGTATTGTTGGGTGTTCGTGGGTTTGTGGTAAATGTCTGCGATGATGTGATTGTTTTCGTCTTTTATTAGTATGTCTAGGAACGGTAATTCTGTATAACTGTATTCTAGCGTGAACTTGATTCTGGAGTGCAAGTGTTGTAGTTTATTGTGTAGTTTGTTTATGCCCCCCCCCCCCCCAATGTTGATTTCCGAAAGATAAAACAGTCATCTAGGAATCTCTTCCATGATTTCGTGAATTCTGTTTTTATGTTTTCCCCATATTTATGGCTTATTTGGTTATATAGGTTTTCTTCTAGATATGCTAGGGTGAGTGTTGCATATGTCGGTGCCATTTTTGTTCCCATCACGGTACCTGTTGTTTGTATATATATATATATATCCACCTGGATTATAATATATATATATATAAATATAGATATAGTAGTCATCCACATACAAGCCTGTTTCGCTGTATTACAGCTCATCAGGGTGGATAGACACATCCACTTGCTTCTAGCCAGGATCGAAACTCTACCGATTTGGTGTCAGTCGGAGTTGCTACCCACTAAACTATAGGAGCATGAAATCAGAGAAGAGAAATTTTAACGTCTTGTAGAGAAGCAGTATAGACACACACCAGTTACCGGAAGAACTCAATTCATTTCTGAAGAGTATTGCTATCCACCTGGATCATTTTTAATATTAAATAAATTAATATTAATAGGATCTGATCTTTGGGATTTTACCTACATACTACTTCTTTTTTGGATTTTATATATATATATATATATATATATATTGTCATCGGCAAACAGATCTATTTCGCTGTATCACAGCTCATCAGTACGGTTATACTCCGATCGCTATATAACCCAGGCTCGAAACCTGACTGAATTGGCGTCAGTCGGCGATTCTACCCCTAGGCCACGGGGCGTTCGGTGGAAGAAGGCAGTCTTTTTTAGCATATCATATTACGCGCCCAATAGCTAGAGTGCTCAAATTCATTTTTACTGAATGAGCGATGCGTACACGCTAGAGTGGCTACTGTTTTTCAAAGTCTACCTTTCTTCTAGAGTGCTCAATCAGAGTGTGAGAGCGTAAATATTGTCATCCGCAGACAGATCTGTTTCGCTGTATTACAGCTCATCAGTATCGAGTTTCCAGTTGCCTCAATCCATCATAGCTGTTTTGTATTCTTACAGTTTTTTTTTATGCTAGTATTTTGCATAAGTATATCTGGGAACGTCATAGATTACCGACCTCTGTGTTTTCATCCTGTCGATGGTTGCCATAAAACGAGTTTTGATCCAATTTCTGTTGGAAGACGTAAACAATGCCCGCCAGTCTCCATCTTTCTGAATGCCATTTCGTGACTCCGTTTAGCTTAGGCGATCCGGTTTATATTAAGTGCCGCTCAAAAAAATTGAATTCGTTGAATTCATTTACGCGCAAATACCATTGAGAAAGGGTCCATCCCTTCTCTCTCCTGCTATGGGTTAAATAGCGGGGTAGATTAAGTTTTATAGCCTTGGTTAGCAACCAGTCTACCGCAGAAAGAAATGATTAGTGCGGGAAAATCTTCTGGTCAGTCATGTCTCGAATTAGACATGATCGCCCAAGCGTGTATCTTGTATGACACTTAACTGACTGACTTATCACATTAGGCGTCCTGATGGGTACAGTGGGTTTCGCATATTCGTATCCCAACGTCATCTTGCTGTATGATGATCAGGCAATAATAACAATAACTGTTCAGAAAGAAACATTGATCCCCTAACCCATCCTCTGTCAAGCCACCAGAGGTGAAAAAATAATTACTGGGAAAGGAATTAGTTTCCAAATTCCTTCTTGCATGTCTTCCTTTTCATCGCGTCGTCCATTATTTTGCCGTCTGTGCAATTTTGATGAGCTCCTTTGGCCAAACTGGGCTTCTTCTCCGATGACCATCAAATCGCAATATCATCATCATCATCGTAAAGTTCACTTCTCGATAAGGAAGATAGGGTTGGTGTTTGACCACCCCTTAGGGGTTACAATTTTGAACCCACTCTCATTGAGAGCCTAGGCAAGAGATCATTGTGCACTGATTGCTTTATTTTTTTTTCCGTTTCCTTCTCGCAGAGATAGTTAGTTTGAAGAGGTTCAAAGAGCAAACGTGTTACTAGCAATAAAGAATTGTAAATGTGTGGGTGCGTGCTCATGAGCGTACGCCTAAGCGTGACTGTGTGCGTTAGAGAAAAAGAATAAATGTTTGCAGTTATGTATATGAGAGAGAGAGAGAGAGAGAAAGAGGGAGAGATACAAATTTGAAAGAGAGAGAGAGAGTAACTAAACAATGTATATGTTTAAGAATGCACGAGAGAAGAGGGGGATCATTTTCACATAAAAGTGGGAGTCAGTAGAGGAATATATTGTTCTATAAGTGTGGGGGAAATGATATTTTTCATGTTAATCTGATATATATATATATATGAAAGAGTTTATTTCTGTACCATACACGGCTATACATTTTCGTGTAGGACCCTCACATTTGTTGCTCATGATTATTGGAGAGAAGCGATTGTTTTCACTTGATTTTTGTTCCTATTTAAGAAAGAGTTGCACTTAATCATTTTTGTTATAAAATTATACTG
This sequence comes from Ascarosepion bandense, assembly GCA_037127315.1. NCBI lineage: Eukaryota > Metazoa > Mollusca > Cephalopoda > Sepiida > Sepiidae > Ascarosepion > Ascarosepion bandense. The sequence continues at coordinate 384,129 of JBBBDQ010001775.1, forward strand.
GGATAGCAAAATATGCCTTTTCAAAACTAAGTAAAGTACTTCTTTTCTTCTTCTTTGTGCCGTGTCCCTTTAGGACGTTGGCAATCATAGTTCTTTCAAAATTCCTGTCCTTTGTAGCTCCCAATTGATTTTGTCTTCGTCATCTCTCTTAAACCCTGTACCAACATCCATGTATTCAAGCTCACCAGGTAGGCTATGCGTGGTTTTCCTTTATCCCCTTTGTCTTCGACCCGTCCTGTGAATATCGAATTTTCCAAGCCTTCTTTCCTTATTCCTGGATACATAATGAGAACGTACAGTCTATAGAATTTACAACTCACAGGATATATCGAAGCCAAAAGTGAGAGGAAGTAGCAATGGGCACCTACCTGACCAGCTTTTGTGAATGGACAGCGGAAGAGATTTCGAAGGGATGGCAAAGACATAAACATTACTAAGAGCTACAAGAGATAGGAAACTGTGGAGAGCCATGATCGCCTATGCTCTGAAAGGATGCAGCACGTAAAAGAAGATATCGACAAGAATCATGTTTGATAAAAGTAATTTTTGCACAGCAGTCTTTGCTCGAAAAATATTTTTCATCTTTTCATTCGAAGAAAATTATTTTTAAACCTTTTCATCCGTTTTTTTCAGTGATTTAGTGGAGGTATCTACTTTTATTATATGAAAAGAATAATAACAACAGACAAAACCATTATAACATTGATTACGAACATGCACTGGACGGGAATTATGAATATATATACTTTTCAGCAACTTTTACACAGTCTACAAAACACACATTTATTTATTGATTCATTTGTTTTCTACAGATTATCCACCTTTTTCAGGTTATTTTGTAGCCAGAATAGATAGACTGGGACGATTTTCTCTTTTTTTTTGTTTTTTTAAGATAATAATGATTTAGTGATAAAAATCTTACTAATTCGCCAATATCTGGAGAGAGAAAAAATGGATTCATTTTTTCCCAATGGCTATTTGAAAGTAAGTACAGTGAAACCTGTCAAAAACTGGTCGCATACGGCAGGTGGTCGCTCACTGAAGATCTATAGTCATGACCTATTTACGCCAGGAACGTATATTCCCCTCATCAGAATGTACATATTGGAATTTTACAATGTAATCTGGCAACAAATAAATGAGAACAGAAGAAAATGGCCTAACTTTAAAGAAATTGATTCAGCATAATTCATTTTAAAATTTTAAAAGACGTATTTGCAACGGTCAGCAAGTGACCAAAATATTTATTCCCAGAAAATATTTATTAAGTGAACTTAAACAAAAAAAATACGGTTTCAGTTTTTTTCGTAGAAGTGAGCGATAACAAAACAGAATCTGCATAATACATGGAATAAACATACAAAAAACTGACAGCGATCGTGGGTGGGGGTAGAGAAACAGAGAGATAGAGATAGATATACCCAGATAGAAATAGAGTAGATAGATACACAAAAAATAAAGGAATGAAAGAGATAGACATTTGAGAAAGGGACATAATTGTGATTTTCCCAATCCCTGAATTTATCCAAGTCAGTAAAGAGACTGCGATAAATCCCTTGAACATGCCAAATGCAATACATGTTATACAAAACAGCCGATGTTTGACCGTGAGGTGAACTCAGGCGATGTACATTTCAACAAGAAATAACAGTTTGATACAACACTACAATAACAAAGCAATGATGAAGTGTTCCTGGCTTAGATCAAAGCAAAATAAAATAGATTACTGATTTAGTTTCTCCTAATTTAGAAGTTCACAGTGTACAACCAAAATGGATATTTTTTTAAAGCGGTCGCTTGATCAGTGATTTTCACTCGTTGATGTTAGTCGCTGGTCGCGTTTTAGAGGTGGTCGCTCACTAAGGGTCAATTAACATTATCAAATCGTCCGTGAATAGAAAAATGGTCGTTAATCTGATGGTCACATACGGCAGGTTCCACTGTAAATATAACAAACCCAACCAGAAATAGAAAGATTGAAAATTGTATTCCTAATCAGTCACCCATCTAGGTGCTGGCCAGACTCTATGTTGCTTAATTTCAGTGATCATGCCGGAATCCATGTTTCAAAGTGAAGTGGCCGTTAGCTATGCATTATTTTCACTAGTAGTATAATTAAAATCCTAATAGATTAGTCGAAACATTTAAACACTTTCTAAATTCATTAAGTCTGGTAAACAAACATTTCTATATGAAAGAAAAATATAATGAAAAAGACTTAGTTAGTATTGTTCAACATGTACATGTGAGCCAGAAATATCTCCATATATACGTCCCAAAACTCTCTTCCATATATACCATCCAGAAATACCTACCACATATATTTCCCAGAAATACTTATGATATATACGGCCCAGAAATATCTCCGATATATACCTTCTAGAAATACTTCCCACTTAATGACAAGGCATTAGCTAGATGAAGTCACTATTGCCATTAAGATCTTACCATTATGTGGAAGTATTTCTGGAAGGTATATATGGGAGGTATTTCTAGAACAGTGGTTCCCAACTTTTGGGCACTCGCGACCCCTTACCTAAAAATTTGAAACCCATGCGACCCCCTATTTAGTGCTTACTATCAGCAGCTTAATTTTCTTTTTATTTTCCGTGAAGGGCAGAGAAAGAAACATCTAAAAAATATTTTAAAATTGTGTAATTATTTATTACCAAATTAAAGCACATTGGTCCAACCTGAATTCATAAAAAGAACATATATTTCTTAAAATAATATTATCATAGGTTTAAAAAGCTATCCAACCCAACTAGTGTTGCCTGATGTTGTATTTCAGCAGCAAGCTTTGAAATTTGTGCCCGAGTGTTTGTTAGAGCCAGTCTTACATCATTTCCAACATCCAACCTGTTCCTATTCTTTGTTTTTATATTGACAAGAATGGAAAATCCTGCTTCATACAAGTAGGTTGAAGCAAATGGAACAAGGACACGTAAGGTTATCATGCTGACATTGGAGTATGACTGATACATAGCGCACCAGATCTGAGTCACGGATTTCACCTTAAAGAAATCACAAGCTGAAGAGTCGTCCCTTAGATCCAAAAATTCATCTAGGATATCATTTGTGATGCTGGACACATCAAGCTCAGTGCAAAATGGGTTCCTTACGAAGACCTCCTGTTCCTGTGATAACTATTTGGAACGCATTCATTTGTGATTTCTATAAGATTGGAGAACTTTTAAGACGTCTTTTAAAGAGATCTGGCAAGAGCACGATTCAGTTCTCGCTTTCCGAAGTTGGATAGTGCTGAAAAGAAGAGGTATATAGAAGAGTAAGACACACAAGACAGATATAAGGATAATATATGCATTAATTTTTTTTAAGGCTTAGAAATAACAACCTTCAAAACGTTTGTCATAATTATCACTTTGCACCTAAACAAAAAAAAAATGTAAGAGCTTGGAGAATGTAATTGATGAAATACAATTAATGTTATCCCAAGCTACTTCAAACAAGGCTACACGTTCTCTTGCCAAGGCTTTGCGACTCCCAGGGGGTCGCGACCCACTGGTTGGGAAACACTGTTTTAGAAGGTATTTCTAGGCTATATATATGAAGGTATTTCTAGGAAGTATATGTGAGAAGAAAAACCTTTATAATATTAATTAAAGCACATTGGTCCAACCTGAATTCATAAAAAGAACATATATTTCTTAAAATAATATTATCAGGTTTCATAGGTTTCACTTTATTAAGCCTGCATTCATGGTTTTCCACAGCTTATTTTCTTTTTGCTCTCTGCAATACCTTCTCTTTGCAGTACATGCCTCTCTATATATTGGCTTGTATTTGTCAAGCAGCTTCTTGTCTGTCCGCCATTTTCTTTAACAGAAATAGATAGGTTCACCCATCGATAGCTTCACAGTCCTTCTCTGTCCATTAAGCAGGAGTATAGGTTTACTCCTTGTTTCCTTTTAAAGAGTATGTTTCCGTTTCCTTCTAAAGTATTTTTATTCTCCTTCATTCTCAGTGGCCACTTTGTGTCTTAGGGGCATTATCACCTTGCTTTGGGTGATTTGACTAAAAATAAGAAACATTTCATACTCACAATCCGCTATATTGATAAGCGGAAGACGGAAGATACGTTCGAACTTGATGACCAGTTTAGAGTGTCTTAGAAACTCTTGTTCAGAAAAGCTAGGAAGTAATAGGATTTAAAAAGCGCCCATGTTAGTCCGTGAGTCGCTGGCGAATAGCGATTAGAGCGGTGGAAGATTAAAGATCAGAGACATTGATATGTAGTAATAAGCATGCGCGCACACACACGCACGCACGCATCTATCTATCTATCTATCTATCTATCTATCTATCTATCTATCTATCTATCTTAGTTCATATCTATGTATATTAGTTCGCACATTATCTATCTATCTATCTATCTATCTATCTATCTCAGTTCATATCTATCAATCAGTTTGCACATATCTATCTATCTATCTATCTATCTATCTCAGTCTGTTCATATCTATCTATCTATCTATCTATCTATCTATCTATCTATCTATCTATCTATCTATCTATCTAAACTTCATGATGACTACCCTTCATGAATCATTGTGTCAACTACTTTAAATGGCCCGCTGCTCGTTTTTTTTGCGCAGAGGTCTGATAAGACGGCCAGTGAGTTTTACGAATGCCCCTCATCATAAACAAATCGGTTGAGGAACAAATTTTCCTAACAAATAAAAAAAAGCATCTCGGGTGACAAACGGAGCTTCTAGAGCGCCAAACACACAAACCGGAGCCAACGTCAGGTGACAAACCGAAACATTCGACGGTAAAGAATCAGTTGAAGTGTTGCTTTCGTTCTATACCAGCCCCCCACGCCCTGCTCTGATTTGCCGTACCTTCTCTTCACTACAGTCCAGGTAAGATTAAATTAATTTTCTATCTATATTTTATATGTTTAATATTAGAGCTTACGTTTTTGCGTTAGATTAAATGATGTTCCTTGTTTTTGTGTATGAATTTGTTCACAAAGTAATGCTTTAATAAGTTAAATAATCAATCATCTGGGGCCCGTGAACGGTTTAATCTATTTTCCGTTGATCCTTATGAGGGGAAATAGTTTTGCTTTACGATCATTTAGATTTATGAACGGCCTTCAGAAATTCATTAAATTCATGAACAGAAGTTCCAATATAAAGAACAGTGAAGTTATTAAGACACAGAGAACGAAAGGAAAGTAACCAGGAAAACAGTAGATAACGATTGATATTGCTGTTATATTTTTGAAGATCAAATTTGGCCCGAAATAATGAAACAGGACGGGATTTCCACTGTACAGAAAATACGGCTTCATCTAGCGAACTCCCCTGCAAACTGACGAGAATTTGTTGCGAAGCTTATCAGTCGGTCAGTTAAGTGACATACGTGATACACGTGGGTAATCATGTCTCGAAAAACTCATGACTGGCTGGGTAGAAGATTTTCTCGTAGCAGGTTGCCATTAGTTTATGCGGTAGACTGGTTGCCAACCAAGGCTATAGTATCTATCTGTCCTGCTACTTAACCCAAAGCTGGAGGGAGAAAAAACGGTTAAATATCTTTCCCATGGATATTTGCCCGTAAGTGAATGCAACGAATTCAACTGGAATTCGAACTCGTCTCTCCGATTTCTAGGCCAGAGCCGATATCCACGTCACCACAGCGTACTAATGTCTAGGTACCATAGTGGATTTTCGGAACAATTACCATGAAAGTTTTTATAGTAAAAGCACAGAGAAGCAACTTTACGACGATGGGAAGGTGACTGAAGTCGAGATGCCAAGACAGGACCAATAATATTGCAGATTGTTCTTTGGATTTTATCAAGAATCTTTCTCTCTCTCTCTATCTCTCTCCACACACACACACACACACACACACACACACACACACATATATATATAAAGGAAAAACTCAACGCAGTCTAAAACGGTGATAAACTAGAATTTATTTTGGCGGGTAAGTTTTGGGACCTATCTCATCAGCCCTCAAATTTAAAAAAATTCATTTGTAATTCAAGGGTCTTATGAGATGGGTACCAAAAACTTACTCGTCGAACGAAGTAATATTTATAACTACTTTAGGTGATGTGTTGAGTTTTCCTTTATGTATATCATATTGCTCTGGATAATATCCATTGAGCTCTCTATATAAGATCTATATTTTAATAATTTATATTAAATAGATCTGTTTGGATTATACACTCCGTTTACAGATTTGACATCATTATACATAATGTTTAATAATTTGTTGTGGAGTTGTTATGGCGAAACTTCGCCGCAAAGATGTAGTGACTGGTTTGGTCGGAAGACACGGAACACAGGAGGTTGGGTTAAATCAGTGTATTAGTATAACAAGAACAATATATACAAAGGAAGTATTAGTAATAATAAGTAAATAGTCCGAACGGTACAGTTACGCTGCTTATTGCCTGACTATTAGCTGGCTTTGACGGCGTACTTAATTGCTGTTAACTGTCTCAGAAGTCACGCAGGTAATTATATATAGTAAGAGGAAGAGTTCATTCCTCGTAAAAGGGCACCATAACAAAAGGGTAGACTGGTCGGCCCATTCGGATGATTGATGCAGCACATTCTTTATGATTTAGCATTGTGCTTTAGTAAAGAAATAGTCATAGTAATATTAGTCGTTTCCTTTCATCGTAGCATTCGACATTCATCGACCCAGACGCCAGTGTATACCACCGGCTGAAAATCTTTCTATTAAAACATTTTTTCTGGAAAATGGGTTTCTGAAGTCCTCTGTTATCCTTTTTCAAGTAGAGGCTACCTACGTGACATTTTGTTTGAAGTAGTGTAGAATATCAATAGTTTGATTAGGTCATTATTTTCTCTCCGAGTCAAAGATAATATCCCTTTTAGTTGTTGCTGTTGTTGAAACTCCTCAAGTGATGTGTTTTCTGTTGTTTTGTACAGTTCTTAGTTTGTGATTCTGTAGTGACAGTCAACGAAATTCAAAGGAGGATCGTTCTCACTAAGACCTACAGGATTCATTTTCTCTAGGTTTTCTTTAACCGTCGATCTGAGAAAACGTTTGCCTACAGCTGGCAGTTTAGATATTTCTGCACGAGTCTGACACTATGCATAATACCAATATAAAAGTCTCGATCTGACGATGCTATTTAAGGACATGACCTAAGTCGTGAGGTTAATGTTTTGGTTTGTAGCAAAATGTTTTAAGTCGTATAATCGGAGAAGTGAGTTAACACTTCGCGAGTAGGAACTAGATTCGGTTAAATGAATTAATTTTTTAACTATTCAGAAATGATTTTAAAAGAAAATGAGTCTAGAACGCACAATTTAAATAAAAAAAAATTAAAAAATGGAAAAGTGGTTTGAACATGTGACTCGAGAAGGGAAAGTCCAGTAAATTAACCAATTAGCTATTTCTCAAGGAAGGTAAACCAAATTTAATGAACAAATGAATTATCTAATGTACATAAAAGGGTCTCTAAAAGTGCAAAACAAATGTAAAAAGTACTTTCTTCTTTATTTTAAGTTTTAGGTGAGTGACTTCTTTGAAATATCCACCATGCATAATGTCTTGTTTCTGTTTCTGCCATACAGAGAAGCATCTAACATGATTTGAATGGCTTCTTTCCTTCAGGTTTTCATTAAAAAAATGGCGACTGGATAATGATGACAATACATTTCAGGACAATGTCTCCATTTTTGAAGCCATTTTAATTTTATTTCCGAAAAACAAGAAACCGTTGAAATGTGATTTTTTTCTCAGTTTATTTTGGTTGACTTTCGTTTTTTTTTTGCGTCAAACAATTTTTATCGGTTTTATTTTTTATTTATTTAATCATCCTTTTTTATGAATAATTTCTCGTTTTTTTATTTCTTCTATATACTTTGCAAACAAGCCCCTAAAAAATAACAACAAAAATGAAGATTATTTCGTTTACTAAGTTAGTAAGGAACTCGTTTCCCAAACCTTTTTCTAATCATCTCACCCCACCAAGCAAGGTGATAAAGCTACTAAGACACAAGGGAGTGAAAGAGTTTGAGTTTTGTTTAACGGCATATCAACCTCTGTGAGTTATTTAATGCCAAAAAGGGGTCGGGTTTTAAGGTATTTTCCTTAATGTTCGGTTATAGTGAGAAGTTGATTTAGTCAGATTTTGATGAAAAATTTTTTAGTTTATTTTTTTTAATTTATAAAACTGAAGATGTCTTGTGTACAAAGATGTATTGATGGCAATAATGTTTTTCTTCAAAATTATATATTTTTCTATAAAAGTCTATTTTATACTTTCATAGTGCTTTGGCCACACTTTGAGGTTTAACTATTAGCCCATAGCTGGGACCCTAACAGGTGCTACTACAAGTCAGGGTGGACCTGGAAACAACAACAATTAAGAGGTGCTTCTATGCTCCTCACAACCTCTCAATCAGAGACCTTGCTACCGGATGCAGTTTACCGTCATACCCAGGACCAGGGAGTGAAAGAGAAAGACTTTAGAAAGAACCGGAAAACAAATCATAAACAGGAAACAAGAGATAAACATCTACTCTTGTTCAGAGTGTGAACAGAGTAACAAGCGAATCTATGTACTCCTAATAACGTCTCGCTTTTGCCCAATGGTACAGTACTGTGCAAAAGTATTAGGACAAGAACTATTTTTTGTGAGGTATATTGACAGAAAATAAACAATTTAATTAAATTAATTCTGTTTGATTTACTCAACAAGAAAAAATACTTGTTACAAAATAGATTTAATACTTAGTATAATAGCCTTTTACTTTGATCAGAGCCTTCATTCTGTCAGACATGGACATCACAAGCTTCTTCAATGTATCTAATGGTATCTCTTGTCAAGCAGCTTGTATTTGTTCCAAAAGTATGTCTTGCGAAGTAACATTAGATTTATCAATTTTTTTATCTAAAATATCCCAGAGATGTTCAATAGAGTAGTTTCAAAATAACTTGTTTAATAGAAAATAGAAAAAATTAAATATAACTTCTTAATACATTTCTTAACCTAGTTTTAATCAATACTTATTAGCAATTTACTTTCATTCCAACCGGTATTTGAATTTCAGTGAGGTTTTTAGGAAAATCACCCCTGTCCTTATACTTTTGCACACTACCGGTAGTGTGCAAAAGTGTTAGAACAGGGGTGATTTTAAACTTTATTTTGATGCCTCATAAAAGATAAAATACTTTTGCACAGTACTGTATACAAGGTGTATACGCACAGTTTTCTCTCTTGTGCTGATCTTTAACGTTTGAAGTGTCTTAGTCATCACCACTGCTAACTAGCCACCCCTTAAGCAGTATACTTTCGTGAAATTTGTTTCTATTCGAAAAGCCCACGGTGGTTTTTGAGCACAAATATCAATAACTTACAATCCCACCACATGTCTATCTTGTTGGCGGAGGTAACAATAAACTTACAGTATCTCCTGCAGAGTGAAAATACCAATCTCAAACAAAAAAGGCCACCTTACGGGAATATACTTACCGACTAAGATATAAATCCGACCCCTGGCTATCATTATGATTCTGATGTGTTTAGCTTTCTGAGACTAGTGTAAAACATAGGTCAGTCAGTTAAATGCTATACGTGATACACGCTTTCGAGACATGACTGACTGGACAGAAGATTATCCCGCAGTAGGTTGCCATTTCTTTCTGCGGTAGACTGGTTGCCGACCAAGGCTATAGAACCCAATCTGTCCTGTTATTTAATCCATAACTGGAAGGAATAGACGGATTAATACCTTTCCTAAGGGTATTTGCGCGTAATTGAATGCAATGAATTCAGCTGGAATTCGAACTCGACTCTCCGAGTTCTCGTTCCGAGTCGATATCCAATGCACTTATAGGTACCACCACTAAATCGCTAAAAAAACAAAACAACAAAAAGAAAAAACAAAAAACAAAAAACAGCATCGTATGAATAAAAAACGCCCCAAACTTAACAAAAACTTTTTCCATCAAAATGTTTATATTATTATTAAGAGGAAAGATCAAAGTATTTTTAATTAATTCTTCTACACCAGAATTATATATTACTGGTTCCATATTGTATTTATTTATATGCTTGGCCAACTTAGGATGTTTTTGTTGCCTAGCATATGCACTGATTCCTTAAGTTTACGCAGTTTCCAATCAGTCAGGCAGTTAGGTGCCAGACGTGATACACGCTTGGGCGATCATGTCCCGAAAGAGACATGACTGACTGGGCAGAAGATTATCCCGCAGTAGGTTGCCGTTGCTTTCTGCGGTAGACTGGTTACCGACCAAGGCTATAGAACCCAATCTATACTGCTATTTAACCCATAACTGGAAGGAAGAGACGGATTAATACCTTTCCCAAGGGTATTTGCGCGTAATGAGTGCAATGAATTCAACTGGAATTCGAACTCGACTCTCCGATTTCTCGTTCGAGCCGATATCCAATGCACTACAAGGCACATCCTTCAGTTTCCAGTAGTGTTCTTTATTAATTACTTCAACTTCATCCTATGGGGGAGATGATCTCCTTTCTCCCTTTTATATGTGGTCAGCTATGCCTGATTTTTCTATCTCCCCTCGTGTTACGGCCTTGAGATGTTCTTGCAGCCTTACCTTTAGGGGGCGACCCGTTTCTCTTTTATATCTCTTTCCACAGCTTTGTGGAATGGCGTACACTTAGTCATGTTCTCTTCTATTAAAGGTCTTATTCGGGAGTGGTATCTGCCAAGTGTAGAACCATTTTTCATCCTGATGTTATATGGACCATAGATCCTTTGTTTTTGTTTTTCTGATAACCTCTTCCCAAACAGTTGGCAATTTTCTGAGAGTTGTTATCCTCGTGCACCTTCCCATCATCGTTTGTTGGAGCTGCTGCCACGTACCTAGGATAGTTGTTACTTCAGTTTCCAGTAGTGTTCTTTATTAATTACTTCAACTTCATCCTATAGGGGGCGGTGATCCCCTTTCTCCCTTTCATATGTGGTCAGCTACACCTGATTTTTCTATCTTCCCTCATGTTACGGTCTTGTGATGTTCTTGCAGCCTTACTTTAAGGGGGCAGTCTGTTTCTCCTTTATATTTCTTTCCACAGCTACATGGAACAGCACACGCACAGTTCTTGGTCATGTTTTCCTCTATTGGAGGTCTTACTCAAAAGAGGTACCTGCAAAGTGTAGAACCAATTTTGAAGGTCATTCTGATGTTATATGAACCACAGATCCTTTGTATTTTTTCTGGTAATCTCTTCATAGACTGACTGAGAGTATTTTCTGAGAGTTGTTATCCTCATGCACCTTCCCATCATCGTTTGTTGGAGCTGCTGCCCCGTACCTAGGATAGTTGTTACGTTGTTGGATACTGCTTATGCCGACCAATTCTTGTTCATATGTCTTAGACTGGAAGTGATTCTTGTTCTTGATTAGAATCTGCGGCAGATGTACTATTTTAAACGCAGGATCTTTCTTTATAATAACAAGGATCATTTTTAGCCTAAGACGTACAGGCAGTTGTCTCAACGCAACAGCTAGCTACCTCACATGTATGGCCTACCTAAGATTCACAAAGACGGTATTCCGCTCCAATGTACTTGTCTAATGACTCTGATCGATTTTCTTTATTTTCCCAGTTTCAAAATGATTTGCTTTTCTCCCATAGACAACTCTCTCCTCTTCTCGTTAGTTTATCATTTTTAACCACAAATAGAGTCTTCAAAAGTGGAACTAAAGGCTAAAACCAAGATTAGTCATTTTGAGCTATTTAATATGTAAACAATCAATCTAAAAGACAATACTTGGACAAAAAGAAACACCTGGCAGTCAGGTAAACAATCAGAAACACCTGTCAGTCAAGTGAGCAATATTTTTTGCTCACATGAAAAATTAGTGGGTTCAAACAAATGGTGGTATGTAACAAGTTGTTTAGCGCATTAAATGTAAATAACAGAATATACAATCTGAAATTCTTAACTTATGTCTCATATTCATCTTTTGTTCTTAAACCCAAATGTCTTCAGCGAACAACGAAGACAAACGAATTGGAATTGCCGTCCAATACTTTTATCATTTGTTTTTAAAAATTTTTTGAAAAAAATTTCTTTTGTTTTTATTTATAATTTTTTTTCACTGATATATACTTAGTTATACTGAATTTTTGCACACGCCAACAAAAAAGAAAAAACATTAAAAAAAGGGAAAAAATAAGAACAAGAAGAAAATACAGAAAAGAGGAAAAAAGTGAAAGAGAAAAACAGGTGAAAAGAAAGACGGAAAGCAAAAAAAAAAAAAAAAAGAAAAAAGGAAAAGGATAAAAAGGCAGAAAAGACAATAAGAAAAAGAAAGAAAAAAGAAAAAGATCTAAAAACGATAAGACAAAGAAAGAAAAAAGAAAAAACAAGAAAAAAGAGAAAAATAGGCAAAAACAATGTGCAAAAGAAAGAAAAAGCGAAAAAAAAGGAGAGACGAGAAGAAAAGAAAAGAAAAAGGATTAAACGGCAAAACAAGAAAAAAAGAAAAAATAGGCAAAAACAATGTGAAAGAGAAAGAAAAAGCGAAAAAAATTGAGAGACGAGAAGAAAAGAAAAAGGATTAAACGGCAAAACAAGAAAAAAAGAAAAAATAGGCAAAAACAATGTGAAAGAGAAAGAAAAAGCGAAAAAAATTGAGAGACGAGAAGAAAAGAAAAAGGATTAAACGGCAAAACAAGAAAAAAAGAAAAAATAGGCAAAAACAATGTGAAAGAGAAAGAAAAAGCGAAAAAAAAGGAGAGACAAGAAGAAAAGAAAAAAAGGGTTAAACGTTAAAGCAAGAAAAAAAAAAGAGAAAAATAGGCAAAAACAATGTGAAAAAGAAAGAAAAGGCGAAAAAAGAAGGAGAGACAAGAAGAAAAAGGTGAAAAGTTGGATGAAGAATAATAATGATAGGAAGAAAACGAAGGAGAAGGAAACAGAAAGAATGTGAAACATTGTCTGCTACCCGCTTTGTTATTGAACCAAGAGCGTATACCCCGAGGTGTCTAATCCTTTATTCGTCCAAACACCTTAGCGAATAATGAAGATCTCGACGCAATAATAGTCCTCAGATATATCAGCGCCTGAATTTTTAAAAACCCTTGCGGTAATAAAAATAAAAGATTGCGACTCAGCATAAAAAACTTCCCTCATGAGAAAAAACATTTTTTTTTCAAAATTCCTTATGAGAACAAAGCACATTTTTTAAATAGTGTGGTGCAGTGGATATAGGCTAGGAACGACAAATCGGGGAGCCGAGTTCGAATTCCAGTTGAATTCCTTGCATTCATTTACGTACAAATACCCTTGGGAAAGGTATTGATCCGTCTCTTTCCTTCAGTTATGGGTTAAATAAAAGGACAGATTGGGTTCTGTAGCCTAGGCTGGCAACCAGTCTACCGCAGAAAGAAATGGAAGCATACTGCGGGATAATCTTCTGCCCAGTCAGTCATGTCTCTTTTGAGACATAATCGCCCAAGCGTGTTTCACGTATGGCACATAACTGACTGACTGAATATAATAGTTGAAAACATGATTAAGGCTTCTACTGGGTATAAAGTGGGGGATCAGTTTTCTATTGTTTTGAAATAATAAACTGATCCCCCAATAATAACTACTTAATAATATAATACATATCTCCCCCCTCTAGTTATAAGTCATATAATAGCACAGATTGGGTTATATAGCCTTGGCTGGCAACCAGTCTACCGCGGAAAGCAGTGGAAACATACTGCGGGATAATCTTCTGCCCAGTCAGTCATGTCTCTTTCGAGACATGATCGCCCAAAGCGTGTATGACACTTAACTGACTGACTGAAACAATACATTGACATGATTGTTACTAAAAATGATAAAAATTTAGTAATAAATATCCATATATCTAAGTGCTTTTTCACTCTTATTCTTCCTTTATTTTAAGATTTGTAAACTTGCTATGACTATTCGTCTATATTTCTGAGATGAGGTAGTATTTACAGTATTTCCATTATTCGGACTATTGTCTTCATCGTTATTGCCATTTGTTATTGTCTCATCTTTGTTGCAAGGAATGGAGTTCATGTATCCCAGTGATTGTTATAAAGGCTTTGGTTCGAAATTCCTAGCACCTGAAGAAGGCCGGAGCGTTCAACGGCCGAAACGTCGTAGAGATGGCAACAAAAATGAGAACAATAGTCCGAGTAATGTAAATATTGTTGCTATGACTATTCTTTTTCTTTGGGTCAAGACTTCTCAAACCAGTGGTCGCATCACCCGAGTGCGACGGATAATAACTAACAAGAATAACGAGATTGGTAGTGTTACTATGATTCTATTGGACATAAAATGGGGGAGCAGTTTTCTGATTCCTCAAAAATAATACATATTGATATAATGATTGGAAATCGTCCAGTCAAACGTTCACTGGTGAAAACCTGATAATAGTAATGGGTAAAGTAGAATTAATATAAGATTCTACTGGACATAAAAAGGAGGATCAGTTTTCTTATTGTTATCAAGCAATAAAATGATCCCTTCAGAAATAATACATATTAGTATAATGATTGGAAATCATATAGTCAAATGTTCACAGTTGAAAGCATAATAATAGTAATGAAGAAAGTAGTACTAATATAAGATTCTACTTGACATAAAATGGGGTATCAAATTTCAGTTGTTTATAAGTAATAATCTGATCCCCCATCCTAGAAATACTACATATTAATATAATAATTAGAAAAATATTTAAAGATTCACATGCGAAAGTCTAATAAGCGTAACGATGGAAACTTGTATTTAACATCTGGAAGAGACGGTTTAAATTTCTAGGACACAATGAGGAAAGAAGGCTTAAAAAATCTGATACTCCCAGGACAGATTGAAGGCAATAGGGACAGAGGAAAACAATACATAACCTACTTAGTGAGCTTGATTAAATGGATGGCGGAACAGGGTTTCGGAAAAAATAATAAAAAAGAACATATTATTAAGAGCTGCGAAGAACAAGAAGTTGTGGAGAGCCATGATCGCCAATACCAAGAGGGAAGCTAGCACATAAAGAAGAAGACGTATTAATATGATTTTATTGGAATGAAGTGAAACTGTTTTTCTGTAGTTATAAAGTAATAAACCGATCCCTCTGAATTAATACGTAATGATTGGAAAATAAGCTAACATTTTTACAGCATGTGTAGATCAGTAGCAGAAATAATAATAAATAGTAGTAATAGTAGTAATATTCTTATTATTATTATAATGAATAATAATAATAATAATAATAATAATAATGTGTCGTCTTTATAAAGGTAGAATAGAGGGAGGGCCTGTAGCACCGAATGTGAGTGATTCTAACCAAAGACTACAATACTAAATGAACTGGGAGTCTCTCAAGGAGGTGAAAGCCCTTGTCTGATTTCCTGAAGCGATCAAGATTCATAAGCCCAGCTTTCCGGTTCAATGCCGGAAATGCCTCGAGTCAAACAGAGGCAGATTAAAAAGCACGCATGTGCACTTCGTAACACCCATACAAATGCAAGCGTATATTCGCCCGCGTTACAAAAATACACCCATATTGTTCCATCTATACAGTGTAATATTCACATACAATGTTGCATACAGTCCTTTAAACCGGAAGATCCATGGAGATTATAACAGGCATATATATATATATTGTCTATAAAAACGGTTATGTTAATGCTGAAGGCGATTAATACTTCGAATAACAGGAAAATAGGCTTTGAGTTTAATTCAATAAAATTTGTGCTGCATCCTATATATCCTGTTTTGCTGTATCACCGCTCATCAGTGTGGTTAGACATCCGATTGCATCTAGCCAGGATTGAAACCCCGACCGAATTGACATCAGTTGGCGATACTACCTATGAACTATAGGCGTTCGGTGGAGGAAAATGGATTTTAGCGTTTATATATATAGTCATCCGAAGACAGATCTGTTTCGCTGTATCACAGTTCATCAGTACGATTAGACAGCCGATTTAAAAGCAATCGGATTGAAACCCGACCGAATTGGCGTCAGTCGGCGATTCTAACTCTGAGCTATGGGCGCTCGGTAGAAGAAGGCAGACGTTTTAGCGTATATATTATCATAATACACGCCTAATAGCCAGAGTGCTCTAATTCATTACTGAATGAGCGACACACACCCTCTCTCTCTCTCTCTCTCTCTCTCTCTCACACACACACACACACACACACACAGACACATATATATATATAACTGCAAAAGTTGTATTAGTCAGCGTAGAATCAGACGAGTAAACAGTTATTCAAAAAGTGGTTAATACACATTTCAAAGAATCGAATCAAACGCGTAGAGCTATAAATATTAAAAGACAAAATGCTTACCGCTTATGTTACCCAGGTTTCATTCGTATAGGTTTCCTCAGGTGAAAATGGTAAATTATATTTCGGAATATTTGTCCTTTTTTATTTATATCCACGCGACCGGAAAGTCTCCAGAAGGATAGAGGTCGGGCAAGAACGATGAGAACCGGTTGCGAATATATACTGTCTGCGGATATATATGAAGAAAAACTCAACACATCATCTAAAGTGGTTATAAATTATAATTTATTTTGACGAGCTCATCTCGTCAAATCACGGCTTTTGATAAAAACCAAACGATATCGTAGTTTGAAGAGATGAGCATATTAGCTCGTCTAAATAAATTATAATGTATAACCACTATAGATGATATGTTGAGTTTTCCTTTATGTATATCATACTGCTCTGGATGATATCCATTGAGCTTTCTATCCAGATCTATCACTTAATATTTTATATATATTTGATTATCCTCTTTGTATACGGACTTAGCATCATTATCTATCTATCTATCTATCTATCTATCTATCTATCTATCTATCTATCTATCTATCTATCTATCTATCTATCCTTTCAGTTCTATCTATCTATCTATCTATCTATCCTTTCAGTTCTATCTATCTATCTATCTATCTATCTATCTATCTATCTATCTATCCTTTCAGATCTATCTATCTATCTATCTATCTATCTATCTATCTATCTATCTATCCCCACATCCGTGTTCATACAGACGTATAGACCCAAGATATACTTGTTTGTATGTCTTTATCCTGACATTTCCCAAGATTTCTCATCCAATGTCTACCTACAACAAAGAAAGAAGTGTTTACATATAAAATATTTTTATTTTCTTGTTTGTTTTTACAACGAAAGTATTTTTTAGTATGCATGAGTGTTAAATTTTTTATAGTCCTTGTTTGTTAAGATTAAGAAAAATGTGATTTCTTCACGTGTATCGACATTTCCTTATTGTAGCTTGTGTGGAACAAAGCCCAAAGTATGGAGCATCTAGTGAGGATCGAACTCACTATTCAGTCGTAATCGATCTAGCGTGACAAACTTGCTAAACCTTACTTCAAGTCAAAGTGATGTGTGAGAAAGAAGAGGCAAGGAAGAAAGTGACGAGAAAAGTGTAAGTGTCACGTGGCTTGATGAGGAAGACGGATGGATGAATAAGAGAATTTATTTTAAGCCGAGCAGCGTAAATATTTGCTTAAATACATTTGAAAGGGAACACGAAATATATATATATATATACTATCGGTGAAAATGCAACCCATTTGGTTCAAAAATGTAAAAAAATATTTATTAATCGGAATAATACGCAATCCTCCAAATCAGAAAACATTTTTTTATCATTGTTATTTGACTGACATAGTATTTATTTCAGTCTTCGCCACTCTCGCTCTCTCTCTCTCTCTCTCTCTCTCTCTCTCTCTCTCCACACACACACACACACACACACACACACACACACACACACACACACACACACACACAAAACTGTAGACGTTATTTTTAGTCGATATTTGTTTTTGAGTAAACACGCTGTTTATTTATTAAACTCTATACTAATTTATTTTCGTCTACCAGCCTGAATAATCCACTACTTCTTTAGAAATTGCTTTGTTTACCTTTGGATGTGAAACGTAGCAGATGTGAAAAAATTCGAGCAAGTCTATGATGAGAAAATTTTTGCTTATCGGCACTATTCATCCTTAATTCACCAGATAAGTTCTTTGGATGTAATAAGATCCCACTTTGCCTAGGGAGGTGCAAGTTCGAATTCTGTCAGAGAGCACAAATTTTTCTTTTATAAGATTTCTCGAATTTTTACACTGGCAGACATTAATAAATATATAGTTTGCAGTTTAGTTTTGGTGGTGGTGGAGGGTTGGAGTACAAAATCTTTCCATAATCTCCATTGTCCCTGACGCTTTCAGTCGCTTCTTTAGCCATTTTCACGTGGGGTTTGGTTTTGGTGTTGTTGGTTTTTATTCATGACTTGACTCTTGTATTTTATTTTTGTTTTGTTTCGAATAGATGCGTTTATTCTGAACCTTCGCGCTGTTGAGCACGGATGGAATTCTAGTGAGCGTCTTTGAATTTTTTTTAAGTTAAGGCCCCATTCTCACTGTTAAATAAGAGGAGGTTGATAGTAGGAAAGAGACTTTTAATACACAGGCCCGATATTTCCAGTGATGTGATTTATTTACAATTTTAGTGTTTTTGACCACAATTTTTGATTGTTTTTGACCACAATTTTAGTGTTTTTGACCACATTTTCTTAAGGATCTTTGAAAATTGTGACCTGTAAGATGACACATAGGGCGTCTGCTGAAGGAGGCGGTAGTATGTCAGGTATAGGTAATTGATTTGTGACAAAAAACCAAAATATTGTACTGGGCAGTGAAATCTGTACACTATATTGGTCATCATTAATTTAGGTTTGATGGGGTTATTTTGATTATTGACAAGGTTTACCGTTTTTCATTTCCTGTAATGTATGTCGGTTGTTAATTTATTTCGAAAATATCCGGAACTTTCCGTAATATATATATATATATATATATATATATATATATATATATATATATATATATACTGTAATGGTTGTTACAATGTTTTTAAATTCATAGTATCACTACACAAAAAAATTTCTCATGTTTCGAAGCCAGCCCATTATGTTTTGGCTTCATCCTCAGGTGATTTTTTAGAAATAAGAATTATCCAGTTGAAAAGACCGTTTATTTGTGTTGGATTTGTTATTTTCGGGTGTATGAGGGGTTGGTCTGTATTTTGACGCTGTACATTTGTATCGAGCACTCTTTATAAAAGTAAATGCATGAACAAAAAGGTAAATAAATCTACGAGTTCAACAACTTAGTTACAATATATATATATATATATATATATATATATATATATATATATATATATATACTTTGATGTTTTGTTGTGTGTTTTATTACTGGTAGATAGATAGATAGATAGATAGATAGATAGATAGATAGATAGATAGATAGTCATCCGCAGACAGATCAGTTTTGCTATATCAGTAATGAATTAGAACACTCTCAGTTACTGGCGTATATCACACGCTAAAAGTCTGTCTTCTTCTACCGAGCGCCTATAACTCAGTGGTAGAATCGCCGATTGATGTCAATTTAGTCGGGTTCCAGTCCTGGATAACAGCAATCTAACTGTACTGATGAGATGTGATACAGCGAAACAGATCTTTCTGCGGCTGACTATATATATTTTCGGTCGGGTTTCAATCCTGGGTAAAAAAGCAATCGGAGTCTAACCGTACTGATGAGTTGTGATACGGCGAAACAGATCTGTCTGCGGATGACAATATATATATATATATCTATCTTTGTAAGCGTCCACAGTTCGTAGTATTTTCTTTTTAAAATTGATCGATCCAAAATAGACCAGTATAACTATTGTAATATTTTTATTATTAGTAGTTATAAGAAAAACATTTTACATCGCTACACAAAGTGTATTGTGTTTCAGTACTGTTAATTGTACTTCATCAGTGACCAACCATCGCCTGACGATGTAAAACGTTTTTAATATAACTGCTTTTAATAAAAATATTAAAAATTACAATAATATATATGTGTGTGGCTGCCAACCAAGGCTATAGAACCCGACCTATCCTACTATTTAACCCACAGCTGGAGAGAGAAGATACAGATTAATACCTTTCCAAAGGGTATTTGCGCTTAAGTGAATGCAGCGAATTCAACTAGAATTTGAACTTCGCTCTTCGTTCCGAGCTGATATCCACTACACCAAACGCACAACCTTAAAGATTATCAGTCAGTCAGTTAAGTGCCAAACGCTTGGACGATCATGTCTCAAAAGAGACATGACTGACTTGGTAGAAGATTATCCCGCAGTAGGTTGCCATTACTTTCTGCGGTAGACTGGTTGCCAGCCAAGGCTATAGAACCCAATCTGTCCTGTTATTTAACGTATAACTGGAGGGAAGAGACTGTTTTGATACATTTCCCATAAGTATTTGCGCGTAAGTGAATGCAAGGAATTCAACTGGAACTCGAACTCGGCTCGCTGATTTCTCGTTCCGAGCCGATATCCACTGCACCGCAATGCACATCCTTTAAAGATTACACTTAGCCCCAAAAGTTTCAATCTGGATAATTTTGAAAGTTTATCAGGCAAGCTGTCTTTGTAATTAGAGTGCTTAATATCAAGTGATATTAAATTTAAATTTAAATTTAAATGAAGTTTCTTCAATTTTTTTTTGAACGAATTTAATTCATTTTGGGCACAATAACGTGGTGTAATGGTTAACAAGCATGCCTCGCTAGAACAGTTAAAATAATTACGTTTCATAAGGATATGCGTTGTGGTGCAGTGAATATCGGCGTGTAGAATAGTAAGTTGAATTCGTTGCATTCGCTTGGTAAAGGTATTAATGCGTCTCTTCCCTCCATCTCTGTGTTAAATAACACGAAGGATTGGGATTTAGTCGGCAACCAGTCTACCATCAAAAGAAATGACAATGCGGGAAAATATTCTGACCAGTTAGTCATGTCGCTTTCGAGACATGATCATTCAAGCGTGTCTCACGTATGGCACTTAACTGAGTTTCATCCTTACTGGTTGCTCTGTACTTCTGGCCTTGTGCCACATCTAAGTTACGCTTAGGAAATCACCAGTTTGGCCTTCTCTACGTAGTGTAATGTTTAGCAAACATGTCTCACTAAGACAATTAGAACTGAGTAGTGAGTAGGATGTGCGTTGGGGTGCAGTGGATATTGGCTCAGAAGGAGAAATCGGGTAGCCGAGTTCGAATTCCAGCTGAATTCCTTGCATTCACTTACGCAAAAATACCCTTGGGAAAGGTATTAATCCGTATCTTCTCTCCAGTTATGGGTTAATTATCAGGACATATTGGGTTCTATAGCTTTGGCGGAAAGTAATGGTAACCTACTGCGGGATAATCTTCTGCCCAGTCAGTCATGTCTCTTTCGAGACATGGTCGCCCAAGCGTGTTTCACTTATGGTACTTAACTGACTGACTGAATATAATAGTTGAAAACATGATTAAGGCTTCTACTGGGTATAAAGTGGGGGATCAGTTTTCTATTGTTTTGAAGTAATAAACTGATCCCCCGTTAATTACTACTTAATAATATAATACATCTCTTCCCTCTTTAGCTATGAGTTAAATAATAGGACAGATTGAGTTCTATAGCCTTGGCTGACAACCAGTCTACCGCGGAAAGTAATGACGACCTATTACGGGATAATCTTCTGCCCAGTCAGTCATGTCTCATTCAAGACATGATGGCCCAAGCGTGTATAACGTATGGCACTTAAATGGCTGTGTGAGTTCGATTCTTACTGAGTGCCTCTTACTTTGGGCTTTGTGACACATCTAAGCTAAGCTTAGCTCTCTCTCTCTCTGTCTCTTTGTCTCTCTCTCTCTATATATATATATATAGAGAGAGAGAGAGAGAGAGGGTGAGGGATAGAGAGAAAGTGAGAGAAGAAATCAACGAGAGGGAGGGAAGGTAAATAGGGAAATAAATAAATAAAGAAAGAACGGTAAGTTATGGGTCATAAAAGCCAGACCTGAAAACGGTGTCATAAAACTAAATGATGCATGAAATTGAATCAAAGCAAAACGGATAACTAAAAAAAGAAAAGAAAATATATCAATAACTGAAGGACGAAGCATAAAAATAAGTTAAAGAACGCATTTATTTTTAAAAATAAATTTTTTCAAAAAAAAAAAAAAAAAAAAAGAAGGTAACAAAACGAAATACCACTCGCCTGGATGAACGGAATTACTTTTTCTTAAAATTTCCCAATTGTTTTCGCTGGTTGTTGTGGCGCAGTGGATATCGGCTCGGAACGAGAAAACGGGGAACCGAGTTCGAATTCCAGTTGAATTCACTTACGCGCAAATACCCTTGGGAAAGGTATTAATCCGTCTCTTCCTTCCAGTTATGGGTTAAAGCAATGGCAACCTACTGCGGGATAATCTTCTACCCGGTCAGTCATGTCTCTTTCGAGACATGATAGCCCAAAGCGTGTATCGCGCATGGCACTTAACTGACTGACTGTTGAGATGATGATGATGAGGAGGATGATGATGATCATCATCATCATGGTCAACTTAAATACTACAACTGTTGCTACTTGTAATGCTACTATTACTTCTTCTTGTTGTTGTTGTTGTTGTTCTTCTTCTTCTTCTTATTATTATTATTAAACTCTATTATGAGAGTGGGTGGTTTATTGTTTCCTGGCATTTGTCCCAGAACCTGCATTTTGGATCCACATTATTATGCATGATATTTGATATTTGTACAATATTCTTATTATGTTATTTTCATCATAATTATATTTCTGCTATGGTCACACAACCTATCAAGTCTGCAGAAAGTCCTAAGGCAGGTCGTGACGTGTTGTTATGGCTACCTTACATGTTTTTTCTATCTTCCATAACATCCCTAGCGTTACATAGGCAAAGTTCTCCTAAGTGTGTGGGCTGTACTTAATAAAAAAAATTGTATATCTCTTAAGCAGAGGTTTCCAGGGATTCTTTAATGTGCTGTTTTGCTAATTTTCTTATCAATCCAATTGTACCTACTATCACTGGCACGATTCTTGTTTTCAATTTTCACATTTTTTCTATTTCAATTTCCAGGTCTTTATGTTATAAAGATATAGGTCAACCTGCATTTTTTATCTACATTATTATGTATTTATGATATTGATATTTTATATTTATACAATATTTTTTTATTATTATTATGTAATTTTTCATCATATTTCGATTTCTGCTATGGTCGCACTACCAACCAAGTCTGTAGGAAGACCTAAGGCAGGTCGTGTTGTGTTGTTATGGCTCCATTTCATGTTTTTTCTAGCTTCCCCATCATTCCTAGCGTTACATAGACAAAGTTCTCCTCAGTGTGTGGGCTGTACTTAATAAGACAATTTTTTGTATAACTCTTAAGCTGGGGTTTCCAGGGATTCTTTTAATGTGTTGTTTTGTTCCTTTTTTTATCATTCCAAGTGCACCTACTGTCACTGGCCCAACTCTTGTTTTCAATTTCCAGATTTTTTCTATTTCAATTTCCAGGTTTTTATATTTTGACAGTTTTTCAAATTCCTTGATTGCTATGTTATAATCCGCTGAACAAGCCACATCAATTAATAGACAAGTTTTTTCTTTTTGGTTTTTAACAATAATGTCCGGCCTATTTGCTTCATTTGTTCTGTCTGTGTAGATGGTGTAATCCCATAGAATAGTGACATCTCCTGTTTCTGTAGGCGGTGCTGGGTGATTTTTATACCAGTGTTTGTTTACATATTTTCCATAGTGTTTGCACATTGTCCAATGTAAATATTGCACCACACTATCGTGGCGATTTTATATTCATTTGGGGCAAGTACAGAACATCCTGAGATTAGATGGTCTATTGTTTCTTGGTGTTTATCACAAAACCTGCATTTTGGATCCACATTATTATATATAATATTTGCCTGAAAGTTTCTCGTGAAAAGACTTTGGTCTTGCGCTGCAAGAATAAAGCCTTCAGTCTCAGACTTAATCCAGATGCACGTAACCATCGAAGAATATTAATTTCATCAAAGTTTTATTTATTGCTACGTTCTGGATATTGGCCATGCAGAAGTTTGTCTTGCCAACGTTGTTTCATCGGTTCAAGAGCTTTATCTTTGGCTTTCATTTTCATATTTTTTGCCGCAATAGTTGGTTCTTGGCTTCTGTTTTACTTTTCTACAGAATTTACTAACTGTAAATCTTGTTTGTATTTACTGCCTTCCTTTATTATTGAATATTTTTTCTTTCTTTCATCATGTTGCCTTACTAATTGTATCATCCAGTCCTTTGTTGTTTCTATGTATGTTAGTAAGCCAATCGTTGTTGTCTTGTATGACAATTCTAGCTGAATAAGACCTCTTCCACCTTCTTTACAGGGTATGTATAGACGGTCTACATCAGCCTTTGGATGATGCATCTTATGCTTAGAAAGAAGCTTTCTTGTTTCAGAATCGATTCGCCTGATGTCGTTTAGAGTCCAGTTTAAGATGTTGAAACTATATTGGACAACTGGGATTGCAAGGCTATTAATGGCCATGATTGTTTTCTGAGAATTCAATTCAGTTTTTAATATCAGTCGTAGCCTTCTATAGTACTCTACGCATTATTTCTTTCATTTTTTTATGGTGAATTTTTTCACTCTCATTTACACTGGGGTATTTATAAGCCTCTTCTGGCTTTAATTCTTTTATTGTTACAGCAGGGTCTAAGCTAATTGAGGAAGTTTGTTGCAGCGATCCGCGTAAAACTGCAGCTTTAGCACATTTATTCAAATTGAATTTCATTCCATTGTCTTCGCTGAAGCATTTTACAGTTTGCAGAAAACCTTCCAGCTCATTATCATTCTCAGCATACAACTTTAAGTCACCCATGTAAAATAGATGGCTTATTTTCCTTTGGCCTATTTTATAACCACATTCTGTCTTGGTAAGTTGACTGGTTAGTGCCATTAATGATATGCAGAATAGTAAGGGAAGCAAAGAGTCAACCTGAAATATACCTCTTTTGATGTTATTTTGATGTTATTATTATTATTATTATTATTATTCCCCTTTGCCATTTTCAGCTTCTTTATCATCATCTTCTTCAGTTTCTAATTCTCCGTCCTTTTCACCATCATCTTTCTTCTTCCCATTGTTATTATTATTATTATTATTATTATTATTATTATTATTATTATTATTATTAGTAGTAGTAGTAGTAGTTTGCCTTTTCCTTCTTTTTCATCCACTTTCTTTATGTTCAATTTCTTTATCCTATTCACCACCATTTTCATCTTCCTATTATTATTATTATTATTATTATTATTATTATTATTATTATTATTATGTCATTTTTCATCATATTTTGATTTCTGCTTTGGTCTCACTACCAACCAAGTCTGCGGGGAGACCTAAGGCAGGTAGTGGCGTGTTGTTATGGCTCCATTTCATGTTTTTCTATCTTCCTTATCATCCCCAGCATTACATAGATAAAGTTTTCCTTAGTGTGTGGGCTGTACTTAATAAGACAATTTTTTGTATATCTCTTAAGCTGGGGTTTCCAGGGATTCTTTCAATGTGTTGTTTTGTTCCATTTTTTATCATTCCAAGTGCACCTACTATCACTGGCACAACTCTTGTTTTCAATTTCGACAATTTTTCTATTTCAATTTCCAGGTCTTTATATTTTGACAGTTTTTCAAATTCCTTGATTGCTATGTTACAATCCGCTGGACAAGCCATATCAATTAATAGTCAAGTTTTCTCCTTCTGGATTTTAACATTAATGTCCGGCCTGTTTGCTTCAATTTTTCTGTCTGTGTAGATGGTGTAATCCCATAGAATGGTTACATCTTCTATTTCTGTAACCGGTGCTGGGTGATGTTCATACCAGTGTTTGTTTACAGATTTTCCATAATGTTTGCACATTGCCCAATGTAAATATTGCCCAACACTATCGTGGCGATTTTTATATTCATTTGGGGCAAGCACACAACAGCCTGAGATTAGGTGGTCTATTGTTTCTTGGTGTTTATCACAAAACCTGCATTTTGGATTCACATTATTATATATAATATTTGCCTGAAAGTTTCTAGTGAAAAGACTTTGGTCTTGTGCTGCAAGAATAAAGCCTTCAGTTTCAGACTTTAATCCAGATGCACGTAACCATCGATGAGTATTAACTTTGTCAACATTGGACTTATTGGCAAGTTTTGGATATTGGCCATGCAGAGGTTTGTCTTGCCAGCGCTGTTTCATCTGTTCAAGAGCTTTATCTTTGGCTTTCATTTTCATATTTTTTGCCGCAATAGTTGGTTCTTGGCTTCTGTTTTGCTTTTCTACAGAATCTACTAACTGTAAATCTTGTTTGTATTTACTGCCTTCTTTTATTATTGAATATTTTTTTCTTTCTTTCTTCATGTTGCCTTACTAATTGTATCATCCAATCTTTTGTTTTTTCTATGTATGTTAGTAAGCCAATAGTTGTTGTCTTGTATGACAATTCCAGCTGAATAAGACCTCTTCCACCTTCTTTACGGGGTATGTCTAGACGGTCTACATCAGCCTTTGGATGATGCATCTTATGTTTAGAAAGAAGCTTTCTTGTGTTAGCATCCATTCGCCTGATGTCGTTTAGAGTCCAGTTTAAGATGTTAAAGCTATATTGGACAACTGGGATTGCAAGGCTATTAATGGCCATAACTCTGTTCTGTGAATTTAATTCAGTTTTTATTATTATTATTATTATTATTATTATTATTTCCTTAGGTTTCTGTTGTATTTATATTACTTTCTTGGTTCCAACGCTGAAATCTAAGGCTTCAAATGGCTTCATGAACTCTTCGAATGATCATTAAAAATAAGCAAAGAAAAAACCTAAAACTACAAACATCTTACATTGAAAAAACTCTTCGTAATGTGTTAGCTGAACTTGTGAGTACAACCTTTTGCATTTCTTTAAGGTCTAGGCAACCTGGAATCTTTTCAATGAGTCTATGGAAACCTTTTTCCAATCAATCCGAGGGCTCCAACTATAACTAGAAGATATTGGTGTCCTCATGTGCAAGAGTTTTGAGATTTCCACTTCAAGATCTTCGTAATTTGATAGTTTGTTTTTTAAAGATCTTCAAAGGTACGTTATGATCTGCAGGAACTGCCTTGTCAATAAGAAAAGCACATTCTCTTCTTATGGTCTTTCATCACGATGTCTGGGCGATTAGCTTAGCTTGTTCTCTTTGTATTGTAAAATCCCATAAAATTGTTACAGGTTTTATCTCTGTATTATTATTATGTCATTTTTCATCATATTTCGATTTCTGCTTTGGTCTCACTACCAACCAAGTCTGCGGGGAGACCTAAGGCAGGTCGTGGCGTGTTGTTATGGCTCCATTTCATGTTTTTCTATCTTCCCTGTCATCCCTAGCATTACATAGATAGAGTTTTCCTTAGTGTGTGGGCTGTACTTAACAAGACAATTTTTTGTATATCTCTTAAGCTGGGGTTTCCAGGGATTCTTTCAATGTGTTGTTTTGTTCTATTTTTTATCATTCCAAGTGCACCTACTATCACTGGCACAACTCTTGTTTTCAATTTCCACAATTTTTTTATTTCAATTTCCAGGTCTTTATATTTTGACAGTTTTTCAAATTCCTTGATTGCTATGTTACAATCCGCTGGACAAGCCATATCAATTAATAGACAAGTTTTCTCCTTCTGGTTTTTAACAATAATGTCTGGCCTGTTTGCTTCAATTTTTCTGTCTGTGTAGATGGTGTAATCCCATAGAATGGTTACATCTTCTATTTCTGTAACCGGTGCTGGGTGATGTTCATACCAGTGTTTGTTTACAGATTTTCCATAATGTTTGCACATTGCCCAATGTAAATATTGCTCCACTCTATCGTGACGGTTTTTATTATTATTATGTCATTTTTCATCATATTTAGATTTCTGCATTGGTCTCACTACCAACCAAGTCTGCGGGGAGACCTAAGGCAGGTAGTGGCGTGTTGTTATGACTCCATTTCATGTTTTTCTATCCTCCCTATCATCCCCAGCATTACATAGATAACGTTTTCCTTAGTGTGTGGGCTGTACTTAATAATACAATTTTTTGTATATCTCTTAAGCTGGGGTTTCCAGGGATTCTTTCAATGTGTTGTTTTGTTCCATTTTTTATCATTCCAAGTGCACCTACTATCACTGGCACAACTCTTGTTTTCAATTTCCACATTTTTTCTATTTCAATTTCCAGGTCTTTATATTTTGACAGTTTTTCAAATTCCTTGATTGCTATGTTACAATCCGCTGGACAAGCCATATCAATTAATAGACAAGTTTTCTCCTTCTGGTTTTTAACAATAATGTCTGGCCTGTTTGCTTCAATTTTTCTGTCTGTGTAGATGGTGTAATCCCATAGAATGGTTACATCTTCTATTTCTGTAACCGGTGCTGGATGATGTTCATACCAGTGTTTGTTTACAGCTTTTCCATAATGTTTGCACATTGCCCAATGTAAATATTGCCCAACTCTATCGTGGCGATTTTTATATTCGTTTGGGGCAAGCACAGAACAGCCTGAGATTAGGTGGTCTATTGTTTCTTGGTGTTTATCACAAAACCTGCATTTTGGATCCATATTATTATGCATAATATTTGCCTGAAAGTTTCTCGTGAAAAGACTTTGGTCTTGTGCTGCAAGTATAAATCCTTCAGTTTCAGACTTTAATCCAGATGCACGTAACCATCGATGAGTATTAACTTTGTCAACATTGGATTTATTGGCACGTACTGGATATTGGCCATGCAGAGGTTTGTCTTGCCAGCGCTGTTTCATCTTTTCAAGAGCTTTATCCTTGGCTTTCATTTTCATATTTTTTGCCGCAATAGTTGGTTCTTGGCTACTGTTTTGCTTTTCTACAGAATCTACTAACTGTAATTCTTGTTTGTATTTACTGCCTTCTTTTATTATTGAATATTTTTTCTTTCTTTCTTCATGTTGCCTTACTAATTGTATCATCCAATCCTTTGTTGTTTCTATGTATGTTAGTAAGCCAATAGTTGTTGTCTTGTATGACAATTCCAACTGAATAAGACCCCTTCCACCTTCTTTACGGGGTATGTATAGACGGTCTACATCAGCCTTTGGGTGATGCATCCTATGCTTAGAAAGAAGCTTTCTTGTTTTAGCATCCATTCGCCTGATGTCGTTTAGAGTCCAGTTTAAGATGTTGAAGCTATATTGGACAACTGGGATTGCAAGGCTATTAATGGCCATAACTCTATTCTGTGAATTTAATTCAGTTTTTAATATCATTTATTATTATTATTATTATTAAAGTTATTATTATTATTATTATTATTATTAATAATAATAATAATAATATTGTTGTTAGTTATAGTAGTATTACGACATTTACAGAAGAGCACGATTAAAGAAAATAATCAGATCATATAATAATTAACAATATGTATTCATTTATATAGTCTACGGCTATATCGTGTTGAATGCACCGGTTCCCGTCCGATCACCGAAATTAAGCAACATCGAGCCTGGTCAGTACTTAAATGGGTGACCATTTGGGAATACCGGGTGCTGTAAACGTAAGGACCAAGAATGATCCACCGGTCCTCCAGGTTTGGGGGTTGGGTGCAGGGCTAACAATCCTGTCCCCTAAAAAACAGTTTGTTACAGAAACAACAACAAAAAGTTGCTGCCCTATGTACCATTGGGTGTGACGGATAAATGATAATTCATTTATATATTTCCGGTCACATCCGGTCAAGATTATTTACATCCCATTAAAAGAAAACTCTTATTTACTATCTCGGCCGCATTTTTTTTCTCTCCGTCGACTACTTATTCTGTTTTATAAAGTATTTAACATTTTTTTCTCATCACAATACTTACGGAAATCATTATTATTTCGTTTGATTTCTGTTGCATACAGGTTTCTTTCCGTGTCCTAACCAGTGACATAAGTTAAAAAAATGACTTAATGGCATCATCAATTGATCATTTTTGGCAGAAAAAAAATCTAAGATCACACAGATTTTGCGTAGATAAACCACTTTGTAATGCGTGAGTTGTACTCGTGAATAGAATTATTTGTAATTCTTAAAGGTTGGAGCTACGAAGAGTTCCTTCTACGAGTATATCTGAACATTTTGCAATCAATCCGAGGATTCTTACTTCAACTGGAATTATTGATGACTACATGTGCCACATTTTTGAGATTTCCACTTTAAGGACGTTGTATTTTTATAGCTTTAGTAAATCTTCAAAGTTGCATTACAATCTGCAGGGGCTGCTATTTCAATAAGAAAGCATATTCTGTTTTTGTGGTCTTTGATCACAATGTCTGGGCGATTAGCTTTAATTCTTTTGTTTGTGTGTGATATAAAATGCCATAAAATTGTTACAGGTCCTATTTATGTAACCGGGTCTGGTTGATGTTCATACCATTTTCTTGCAGTTTCCTTCCTGTAAAAGTTGTATACTTGCCAGTGCAAATATTGGCCCGCTCTTTCATGCGAAATAAATAGTGGGTGCTAACACTGTGCAACTTGATACAAGATGGTCAATTGTTGTTGGATATTTATCATAGAATCTGCAATTTCGAGTCAGCCCAGTTTTTCCGTATGTGTGCTTCGTAACATTACACAACGTAATTATTATTATTATTATTATTATCATTATTAGTATTACTATTATTATTGTTCGAGGATGCATTTATATAAAAAAAATATTAATAATGTATAAAAAGTTATAGTAAGCGATTCTATTGAGTCCTATTTGTTATTACAAAAAAGTTTTAATTCATGAAGTAGTTATTAAATAGAAAAATTAGGAATACAACGTTTTGGAAGATTGTAGAATGTTCGAGTAAAATCGAGAGAATTCTAAATGATTCTAGAAATAGGCAAATTAGGTGTTAGCCCCTATAAAAATAGGTTTTGGGAAGAGAGTAGTTACTTGTGAAAAGAATTTGCTGACATTATCAATTCCGGCCCGATTCGTGGATCTGTGCATCTAGCCGAAAGAATCTCTAAGAAAAGTTACCGACCGACTAAAACCTGAAAGAGAATCTCATCGAACTAAATGGGTAAATAGATATTTTAGACTCTTTTATTGACCATACTAGAAATTATTCTTTAACACGTAACAATTATGTAATTTTTCATTATAATTCTATTTCTGCTATGGTCGCACTACCTACCAAGTCTGCAGGAAGACCTAAGCCAGGTCGTCGTGTTCTGTTATGGCTACATTTTATGTTTTTTATATCTCCC
The DNA here is from genome assembly GCA_037127315.1 of Ascarosepion bandense. NCBI lineage: Eukaryota > Metazoa > Mollusca > Cephalopoda > Sepiida > Sepiidae > Ascarosepion > Ascarosepion bandense. Next base: position 415,336 of record JBBBDQ010001775.1, read on the forward strand.
TAACTTCCCTAGCATTACATAGACAAAGTTCTCCTTAGTGTATTGGTTGTATTTAACAAGACAACTTTTTGTATATCTCTTAGCTGGGGTTTTCAGGGATTCTTTCAATGTGTTTTTTTTGTTCTATTTTTTATCATTCCGAGTACACCCACTCTCACTGGTACGACTCTTGTTTTCAATTTCCACATTTTTTCTATTTCAATTTCCAGGTCCTTATATTTTGACAGTTTTTCGGATTCCTTGGTTGCTATGTTATAATCTGCTGGACAAGCGATCAATAAGCAAGTTTTTTTCTTTTTGGTTTTTAACAATGATGTCCGGCCTATTTGCTTCATTTGTTCTGTCTGTGTAGATGGTGTAATCCCATAGAATAGTGACATCTCCTGTTTCTGTAGGCGGTGCTGGGTGATTTTTATACCAGTGTTTGTTTACATATTTCCCTAGTGTTTGCACATTGTCCAATGTAAATATTGCTCCACTCTATCATGACGATTTTATATTCATTTGGGGCAAGTACAGAACATCCTGAGATTAGATGGTCTATTGTTTCTTGTTATTTATCACAAAACCTGCATTTTGGATCCACATTATTATATATAATATTTGCCTGAATGTTTCTAGTGAAAAGACTTTGGTCTTGCGCTGCAAGAATAAAGCCTTAGACTTAATCCAGATGCACATAACCATTGATGAATATTAACTTGATGAGTATTAACAGAGGTTTGTCTTGCCAGCGTTGTTTGATCTGTGCAAGAGCTTCCTCTTTGGATTTCAGTTTCATATTTTTGCCGCAATAGTTGTTTCTTGGCTTCTGTTTTGCTTTTCTACAGAATCTATTAAATGTAAATCTTGTTTGTATTTACTGCCTTCTTTTATTGTTGAATATTTTTCTTTCTATTTTCATGTTGTTTGACTAATTGTATCATCCAATCCTTTGTTGTTTCTATGTATGTTAGTAAGCCAATCGTTGTTGTCTTGTATGAAATTCTAGCTGAATAAGACCTCTTCCATCTTCTTTATGGGGTATGTATAGACGGTCTACATCAGCCTTTGGATGATGCATCTTATGCTTAGAAAGAAGCTTTCTTGTTTCAGAATTCATTCGCCTGATGTCGTTTAGAGTCCAGTTTAAGATGTTGAAACTATATTGGACAACTGGGATTTCAAGGCTATTAATGGCCATAATTGTGTTCTAAGAATTCAATTCAGTTTTTAATATCAGTCGTAGCCTTCTATAGTACTCTTTACGCATGTTGAAACTATATTGGACAACTGGGTTTGCAATGCTATTAATGGCCATAATTGTGTTCTGAGAATTCAATTCAGGTTTTAATATCAGTCGTAGTCTTCTATAGTACTCTTTATGCACTAGTTCGTTCATTTTTATGGTGGATTTTTTCACTCTCATTTACACCTATGTATTTATAAGCTTCTTCTGGCTTTAATTCTTTTATTGTTACAGCAAGGTCTAAGCTAATTGAGGAAGTTTGTTGTAGCGATCCACGTAAAACTGTAGCTTTAGCACATTTATTGAAATTGAAATTCATTTCAATGTCTTCGCTGAAGATTTTTTCTTTTTGGTTTTTGATAATTATGTCCGGACTATTTGCTTCAATCTTTCTGTCGGTAAAGATGATGTGACCACATAGAATTATGATGTCTTCTATTTCTCTAACCGGTACTGGGTGATGTTCATACCCGTGTTTGTTAACATCTTTTCCAGAGTATTCGCACATTGTCCAGTGTAAATATTACTCCAGGCTATCGTGACGTTTTTTATATTCATTTGGCGCAAGTACAGATCATCCTGAGCTTAGAATGTCGATGGTTTCTTGATATTTTTCACAGAACCTGCATTTTGGATCAACATTATTATGTAAGATATTTACCATAAAGTTCTTAGTGAAAAGAGTCTAATCTATCGCTGCAAGATTATTATTATTATTTTTATCTATCCATTTTCTCACGTTTTGTTGGCAATAATTTCGACTTGATTCTTACCTCCCATATTTTGTTTCGTTGAGCTACCATTTTTCAGTGCATTTTCTTTTATTTATTTATATGCGGGCGGAAAAACTTAACACACACACACACACACACACACACACACACACACACACACACACACACACACACACACGGGCACATATAAAGGTTCAAAAGACACAAACACACACAAAAGATGCACCTACATAAATGAGATGCGTCATGTGCGTGGATGTGCGTTGTGGTGCAGTGGATATCGCAAAGACAAATCAGGGACCCGGGTTCGAATTCTAGTTGAATACGTTGCGTTCACTTACGCGTAAATACCCTTGAGAAAGTTATTAATCCATCTCTTCCTTCCAGTTATGGGTTAAATAACAGGACAGATTGGGTTCCATAGCCTTGGCTGGCAACCACTCTACCGCAGAAAGTAATAGCGGTATAATCTTCTGCATAGTCAGTCATGTTTTTTCGAGACATGATCGCCCAAGCGTGTATCACGTGTGGCACTTAACTGACGTAAAAGACATGTCTGTACAAATTGAAACTGATTGCATATGATGACAGCCTTTGTGCCTAAATCGTAGATGAAGTAGTTACATATTTTTATAGACAACAATTCTGGTGTTTAATTAAAAAGCTGGAATTTCGAATACTGATTTTATAGGCATAGAGAAAGATTGGTTCGGACTCACCATTGGTGGGAGACAATCTTCGTGTTTGAATCCGTTTCCGTATCAAAGCAAAATTTAATGATTACCAACGAAATTTCATTCTTCTTTCCTTCTTTATTCGCTTCTTTCTCCATTTTGCTCTCTCTTTATCTTTTTTTATTCTCTTATCATTCTCTCCTCCTCTCTTTATCTTTTTTTATTCTCTTATCATTCTCTCCTTCTCTCTTTATCTTTTTTATTCTCTTATCATTCTCTCCTCCTCTATTTATCTTTTTTTATTCTCTTACCATTCTCTCCTTCTCTCTTTATCTTTTTTTATTCTCTTACCATTCTCTCCTCCTCTCTTTATCTTTCTTTATTCTCTTACCATTCTTTCCTCCTCTCTTTATCTTTTTTATTCTCTTACCATTCTCTCCTTCTCTCTTTATCTTTTTTTATTCTCTTACCATTCTCTCCTTCTCTCTTTATCTTTTTTTATTCTCTTATCATTCTCTCCTTCTCTCTTTATCTTTTTTTATTCTCATTCTCTTACCATTCTCTCCTTCTCTCTTTATCTTTTTTTATTCTCTTACCATTCTCTCCTTCTCTCTTTATCTTTTTTATTCTCTTATCATTCTCTCCTTCTCTCTTTATCTTTTTTTATTCTCTTACCATTCTCTCCTTCTCTCTTTATCTTTTTTTATTCTCTTACCATTCTCTCCTTCTCTCTTTATCTTTTTTTATTCTCTTACCATTCTCTCCTCCTCTCTTTATCTTTTTTTATTCTCTTATCATTTTCTCCTCCTCTCTTTATCTTTTTTTATTCTCTTACCATTCTCTCCTTCTCTCTTTATCTTTTTTTATTCTCTTACCATTCTCTCCTCCTCTCTTTATCTTTTTTTATACTCTTACCATTCTCTCCTTCTCTCTTTATCTTTTTTTATTCTCTTACCATTCTCTCCTTCTCTCTTTACCTTTTTTTATTCTCTTAACATTCTCTCCCTCTCTCTTTATCTTTTTTTATTCTCTACCATTCTCTCCTCCTCTCTTTATCTTTTTTATTTTCTTACCATTCTCTCCTTCTCTCTTTATCTTTTTTTATTCTCTTACCATTCTCTCCTTCTCTCTTTATCTTTTTTTATTCTCTTACCATTCTCTCCTTCTCTCTTTATCTTTTTTTATTCTCTTACCATTCTGTCCTTCTCTCTTTATCTTTTTTTATTCTCTTACCATTCTCTCCTTCTCTCTTTATCTTTTTTTATTCTCTTACCATTCTCTCCTTGTCTCTTTATCTTTTTTTATTCTCTTACCATTCTCTCCTTCTCTCTTTATCTTTTTTTATTCTCTTACCATTCTCTCCTCCTCTCTTTATCTTTTTTATTCTCTTACCATTCTCTCCTTCTCTCTTTATCTTTTTTTATTCTCTTACCATTCTCTCCTTCTCTCTTTATCTTTTTTTATTCTCTTATTCTTCCTTACCATCTCCTTCTCTCTTTATCTTTTTTTATTCTCTTACCATTCTCTCCTTCTCTCTTTATCTTTTTTTATTCTCTTATCATTCTCTCCCTCTCTCTTTATCTTTTTTTATTCTCTTATCATTCTCACCTTCTCTCTTTATCTTTTTTTATTCTCATTCTCTTACCATTCTCTCCTTCTCTCTTTATCTTTTTTTATTCTCTTATCATTCTCTCCTTCTCTCTTTATCTTTTTTTATTCTCTTACCATTCTCTCCTTCTCTCTTTATCTTTTTTTATTCTCTTACCATTCTCTCCTTGTCTCTTTATCTTTTTTTATTCTCTTACCATTCTCTCCTTCTCTCTTTATCTTTTTTTATTCTCTTACCATTCTCTCCTTCTCTCTTTATTTTTTTATTCTCTTACCATTCTCTCCTTCTCTCTTTATCTTTTTTTATTCTCTCATCATTCTCTCCTTCTCTCTTTATCTTTTTTAATTCTCCTCTCATTCTCTCCTCCTCTCTTTATCTTTTTTTATTCTCTTACCATTCTCTCCTCCTCTTTTTATCTTTTTTTATTCTCTTACCATTCTCTCCTCCTCTCTTTATCTTTTTTTATTCTCTTACCATTCTCTCCTTCTCTCTTTATCTTTTTTTATTCTCTTACCATTCTCTCCTCCTCTCTTTATCTTTTTTTATTCTCTTACCATTCTCTCCTTCTCTCTTTATTTTTTTTATTCTCTTACCATTCTCTCCTTCTCTCTTTATCTTTTTAATTCTCCTCTCATTCTCTCCTCCTCTCTTTATCTTTTTTTATTCTCTTACCATTCTCTCCTTCTCTCTTTATCTTTTTTTATTCTCTTACCATTCTCTCCTTCTCTCTTTATCTTTTTTATTCTCTTACCATTCTCTACTCCTCTCTTTATCTTTTTTATTCTCTTACCATTCTCTCCTTCTCTCTTTATCTTTTTTTATTCTCTTATCATTCTCTCCTCCTCTCTTTATCTTTTTTTATTCTCCTCTCATTCTCTCCTCCTCTCTTTATCTTTTTTTATTCTCTTACCATTCTCTCCTTCTCTCTTTATCTTTTTTTATTCTCTTACCATTCTCTCCTTGTCTCTTTATCTTTTTTTATTCTCTTACCATTCTCTCCTTCTCTCTTTATCTTTTTTTATTCTCTTACCATTCTCTCCTTCTCTCTTTATCTTTTTTTATTCTCTTACCATTCTCTCCTCCTCTCTTTATCTTTTTTTATTCTCTTACCATTCTCTCCTTCTCTCTTTATCTTTTTTTATTCTCTTACCATTCTCTCCTTCTCTCTTTATCTTTTTTTATTCTCTTACCATTCTCTCCTCCTCTCTTTATCTTTTTTATTCTCTTAGCATTCTCTCCTTCTCTGTTTATCTTTTTTTATTCTCTTACCATTCTCTCCTTCTCTCTTTATCTTTTTTTTATTCTCTTATCATTCTCTCCTTCTCTCTTTAACTTTTTTAATTCTCCTCTCATTCTCTCCTCCTCTCTTTATCTTTTTTTATTCTCTTACCATTCTCTCCTCCTCTTTTTATCTTTTTTTATTCTCTTACCATTCTCTCCTTCTCTCTTTATTTTTTTTTATTCTCTTACCATTCTCTCCTTCTCTCTTTACATTTTTTATTCTCTTATCATTCTCTCCTCCTCTCTTTATCTTTTTTAATTCTCCTCTCATTGTCTCCTCCTCTCTTTATCTTTTTTTATTCTCTTACCATTCTCTCCTTCTCTCTTTATCTTTTTTTATTCTCTTACCATTCTCTCCTTCTCTCTTTATTTTTTTATTCTCTTACCATTCTCTCCTTCTCTCTTTATCTTTTTTTATTTTCTTATCATTCTCTCCTCCTCTCTTTATCTTTTTTTATTCTCTTACCATTCTCTCCTTCTCTCTTTATTTTTTTTTATTCTCTTACCATTCTCTCCTTCTCTCTTTATCTTTTTTTATTCTCTTACCATTCTCTCCTCCTCTCTTTATCTTTTTTTATTCTCTTACCATTCTCTCCTTCTCTCTTTATTTTTTTTATTCTCTTACCATTCTCTCCTTCTCTCTTTATCTTTTTAATTCTCCTCTCATTCTCTCCTCCTCTCTTTATCTTTTTTTATTCTCTTACCATTCTCTCCTTCTCTCTTTATCTTTTTTTATTCTCTTACCATTCTCTCCTTCTCTCTTTATCTTTTTTATTCTCTTACCATTCTCTACTCCTCTCTTTATCTTTTTTATTCTCTTACCATTCTCTCCTTCTCTCTTTATCTTTTTTTATTCTCTTACCATTCTCTCCTCCTCTCTTTATCTTTTTTTATTCTCTTACCATTCTCTCCTCCTCTCTTTATCTTTTTTTATTCTCTTACCATTCTCTCCTTCTCTCTTTATCTTTTTTTATTCTCTTACCATTCTCTCCTTCTCTCTTTATCTTTTTTTATTCTCTTACCATTCTCTCCTCCTCTCTTTATCTTTTTTTATTCTCTTACCATTCTCTCCTTCTCTCTTTATCTTTTTTTATTCTCTTACCATTCTCTCCTTCTCTCTTTATCTTTTTTATTTTCTTACCATTCTCTCCTTCTCTCTTTATCTTTTTTTATTCTCTTACCATTCTCTCCTTCTTTCTTTATCTTTTTTTATTCTCTTACCATTCTCTCCTCCTCTCTTTATCTTTTTTTATTCTCTTACCATTCTCTCCTCCTCTCTTTATCTTTTTTTATTCTCTTACCATTCTCTCCTTCTCTCTTTATCTTTTTTTATTCTCTTACCATTCTCTCCTTCTCTCTTTATCTTTTTTTATTCTCTTATCATTCTCCTCTCCTCCTTTCTCTTTTTTATCTTTTTTAATTCTCCTCTCATTCTCTCCTCCTCTCTTTATCTTTTTTTATTCTCTTACCATTCTCTCCTTCTCTCTTTATCTTTTTTTATTCTCTTACCATTCTCTCCTTCTCTCTTTATCTTTTTTATTCTCTTACCATTCTCTCCTCCTCTCTTTATCTTTTTAATTCTCTTACCATTCTGTCCTTCTCTCTTTATCTTTTTTTATTCTCTTACCATTCTCTCCTTCTCTCTTTATCTTTTTTTATTCTCTTACCATTCTCTCCTTCTCTCTTTATCTTTTTTTATTCTCTTACCATTCTCTCCTTCTCTCTTTATCTTTTTTTATTCTCTTACCATTCTGTCCTTCTCTCTTTATCTTTTTTTATTCTCTTACCATTCTGTCCTTCTCTCTTTATCTTTTTTTATTCTCTTACCATTCTCTCCTTCTCTCTTTATCTTTTTTTATTCTCTTACCATTCTCTCCTTCTCTCTTTTACATAGCTACTTCTTATCTTTTTATTACTGCCTTTTCTTTCATTCTACTACTCTCTAAGGTTCTTTCTTTCTGTCTTTTTCTAAATTTCTTTTTTTTTCTTTTTTTCTCCGAATGTTTTAGCTTCTTCCTCTTTTCAGTTTTTATTTTTTTTGTTTGCGCTAAATCTTTCTTTCTTTCTTTCTTTCTTTCTTTCTTTCTTTATTTCTATTAATGTCTTCTTTTCTTTCTTTCTACAACTGTCTAAGATTCTTTCTGTCTTTTACCAAATTTCTTTCTTTATTTCTCCTAATGTCTTAGCTTCTTTTTTAAAATTTTGTTATTGTTTTTTCTGTTAGCGCCAAATCTTTCTTTCTTTCTTTCTTTCTTTCTTTCTTTCTTTCTTTTACCACTCTTCTTTTTTCATTCTATTCATGTCATCTTTCTTTCTTTCTACTACTGTCTAAGCTTCTTTCTTTCTATCTTTTATCAAATTTCTTTTTTATTTCACCGAATGTCCCTGCTTGTTCCTTTTTTTAACTTTTCATTTTTTTCCATTAGCGCCAAATTAACTTCTCTCTCTTTCTTTCTTTCTTTCTTTCTTTCTTTTACCACTCTTCTTTTTTCATTCTATTAATGTCTTCTTTTCATTCTTTCTACGATTGTCTAAGCTTCTTTTTTTCCATGTTTTACCAATTTTTTTCTTTTACTAAATGTCCTAGCTTCATTTTTAAATTTTCTTTTTGTTAGCGCCAACTCTTTCTTTCTTTCTTTCATTCACCAGGCTTCTTTTTTTCTTTCTATTAATGTCTTCTTTCTACTAAGTATCTTTCTTTCTGTATTTGTCTTATTTTTATCATCCAAGTTTCTTTCATCATTTTCTATTTCTTTCTACTAAATCTTAGCATTGTTTTTATAATATTCTATAAGATTATCTATCTATCTATCTATCTATCTATCTATCTATCTATCTATCTATCTATCTATCTATCTATCTATCTAAGTCTGTTCCTTATCTATCTATCTATCTATCTATCTATCTATCTATCTATCTATCTATCTATCTATCTATCTATCTAAGTCTGTTCCTTATCTATCTCTCTTTCTCTCGATCTATCTATCTATCTATCTATCTATCAACTAATGTCTTAGTTTTTCTATTTTTTGTTCGTTTGCTTCATTCTTTATTTCTCTTACTGTTCAACATTTCTTTCTTTTTTTAGTTTCTTTCTTTTTATTTAGTTTGTCTCATTCTTTCTTTCTATTACACTCTCAGCCTTCTTTCTTGTTTTTCTCTACTAATGTCTTAACTTCTTCCTTTTTGTTTAGTTTATTTCATTCTTTCCTTCTCTCACTATCTAATCTTTCTTTCTTTGTATATTTTTCAATTATCTTCAATAAGTATTATTAACGTTTTTCCTTTCATTTTTCGTTCCTGATTTATTTTTACTTTTACGATTTTCTTTTTATTGTTTCTTCTTTTCCATTTAACTTTTCTTTCCTTGTTTATTTTTACCATTGCTACTTTTCTTTTTCTTCATCAATTCTTGCATTTCGTTATGTCTCTTTTATTCTGTTTTTCTTTTCTCTATAGGTCAACTTCTTCTGTTACCTCTCGGTCTGTTCTCAAAACTGCAGCGTTTTCAGATTCTTTTGTAGCAAATTCCTAGATTTTTTTTCTCTCATTTTTTTCCTTTTCAAGATGTCTGAAGCCACCAAATCTAAAACGCCGGAGTGCACAGACGCAGGCAATAAATAATCATCTTTCTCCTCAATTCTGCTCAAGGCATTGATTAGAAACGATTTTAAATGTAGATTCCATAGCCTCCCGGAAACACAATGTTTTTCCGGCAATTTTCGCAACTATATTATGATTGTTGCTGCTTTTAAATATACTTTATTTTTGTTTTTTGCTTTGCACATCGAAACTCCTCTGGCGAGTATCATTGAGGCTACGGTACACATTAAATCCCCTTAGAGAGGCAATACTTTTCTCAGGAGATCGTATCTTTTTTCCTTGGGGTTTCTAATAGTTCTACCTTGTTTTTACACTGAGAAACTTATACAAATTTCCAGATGTTACGCTAACAAATACTTTATTGAAAAAGTACTTTCTGTAGACCTAAACAATCCGGGTATGTCGCCTGAAGCACTGCGACGAAGCTTTGTCCTTATTCCATAAATTATCTAGACTAACATTATCATTTTTGGTTTGTCGAATCCAACATTTCGATCGACGTGTCCTCCGGCCTTCCTTGTCTTACCTAATTTTCTTTGTCCGTATTCAATGAATTATACAGAATAGTATCCTCGTGTCAAGTCTATCCAACACATATTTCAGCCGGTGTTTCCTCTAGCGTTTCTTGCGTCAATCAGCTTGTTTCCTTGAACGCAAAATTTCGACCGCTGTGTCTCTAGCCATCATTGTGTCACTTAAACTTCTAAAATGAAGAACTGTACTTATTGTCCTCATAATCCATCCTGCATATATACAAGTCAACCATCCGTCCGTGCATGGAGTACTGCTGCCATTTATGGTCAAGCGCCCCTGCCGTTCTCCTCAGTGTTCTCGACAGGCTCCAAAGGAGAGTCTGTAATGTGATAGGTACTGATCTGGCGGCTCGACTGCAGCCACTTCCCCATCGTCGAAATGTGGCCTCCCTTTGTCTATTCTATAAATACTTTCTGCTCGGACGAACTTAACTCACTGGTGCCTCCTCAACAGGTGTTTACTCGTGCAACCAGACTGGCAACTGGGTCCCACCCATTCACAGTCAGGTTAGCCAAATGCAGACGACAATTCTACTCCTGCAGCTTCTTTTCTTGCACTTCCCGCCTGTGGAACTCTCTCCCATATTCTTGCTTTCCTGACGGCTACAACCTCCAGAAATTTAAATGCAATGTCAATACTCATCTATTAACCACTGGACTCTAGCTCTCTCCCTCCCTATATCCTTCCCTTTCTCTCCACCTATGTATCTGTCATCGCACCTGCATTCTCAGCTTTCTATTGTTCCTTTCTAACTAGTTTGTACTCCTCACTCTTTTCTAATTAATCATTTTACAGTTATGTAGCCCCCAGCTCATCAGTGGCATTTCTGCCTTGCTCGGGGTGAAATGATTAAAAAAAAAAATATTAACAGTCGAAACAAAAATTTTGGCCAATGTGTTCTTTATTTATTATCGCGTGCTGTTCTAAGAAAAAAGCACAGACGTATCCAAATATCTAATATCCTCAGCTTTGATCCAACATTTCGGTGGTTGTGTCCTTCAGCATTCCTTAATCCATTACATTTTAAGCATAGTATCCTCAGTTTTGGTTCGTAGAACCCAACATTTCGGTGGATGTGTCCTCCAGCCTTCCTTATTCTGTTAATTTTTCAGTATTGTATCCTCTGCTTTGGTCTGTTGAACCCAACATTTCGGTGGATGTGTCCTCCAGCCTTCCTTATTCTATTAATTTTTCAGCATAGTATCCTCAGCTTCGATCCGTCGAACCAAACATTTCGGTGGAGGTGTCCTCCAGCCTTCCTTATTCTATTAATTTTTCAGCATAGCATCCTCAGCTTCGATCCGTCGAACCAAAGATTTCAGTGGAGGTGTTCTCCAGCCTTTCTTATTCTATTAATTTTCAGAAGAGTATCCACAACGTTAATTCGTCGAATCCAAAATTCTTTTCCATGTGTCCTTACCCATCTTTATTTCAATATTTTTTCATCATATTATCCTCATCTTTGACACGTCTAGCTTAACATTTCAGTCGATGTGTACTCCAGCCTTTCTGATTCTATTGATTTTTAAACATAGTATCCTCAGCTTTAGTCGGTCGTACCCAACATTTCGGTGGATGTGTCCTCCAGCCTTCCTTATTCTCTTAATTTCTCAGCATAGTATCCTCAGCTTTGGTCTGTTGAACCCAACATTTCGGTGGATTTGTCCTGCAGCCTTCCTTATTCTAAAAAAAAATTCAGCATAGTATCCTCAGCTTTCGTCGGTCGTACCCAACATTTTGGTCGATGTGACATCAAATTTTTTTTATTTCATTTTTTTTTTTTTAGAATAGTATCCACATCTTTAATCCGCTGCACCCACCATTTTGGTCGATGCGTTCCTCAGCCTTCCCATTTTCATGAATTATTGAAAAATTAATATTCATCTTCGTTTTGTTTAACCCAACATTTCTGCCGATTTTCCTTCAACTTTCTTTGGTGTATGAATTATTTATATTAATACCCTGATATTTTATCCGTCTCACCCAGTATTTTCGGACGATGCGTTCTCAAGCCCTTCTTCTGTTACTTAAAGTTCTATGAAGATTGTTTGATTTGATGTTATATTATTCAGACTTGTATTTTCATTAATAAATTCTTTTGAATAAAACATTTCGGTCAATTTGTTTCCAAGGACGTCAAGAACACACAGTTTTTAGTTAAATTCTCGTTATTATTTCATGAATTATTTAGAAGAGTATTATCTTTGATAGGATGTGCGTTGTGGTGCAGTGGATATCGGCTCAGAACGCAAATCGGGAAGCCGAGTTCGAATTTCAGTTTAGTCATTGCATTCACTTATGCACAAATACCCCTGGGAAAGGTATTAATCCGTCTCTTCCCTGTAGTTATGGATTAAATAGCAGGACAGATTGTGTTCTATAGCCTTGACTGGCAACCAGTCTACCGCAGAAAGCAATGACAACCGACTGCGCGAGACATGATCACCCAAGCGTGTATCACGTAAGACAATTAACTGACTGATTATCTTTGATATTTTGATCCTCACGATTCAGCCATTTTATTTTTACGAGGGTGGGCTGCAAAGTCCATACGCTGACTACAAAGGAGTGATGCTAGAGCCGTGAAATCTTGCAGGTATTAATTTCAACTCTTCTTATTAATAACTGCATTGCTTCTTCCAAGTTAAACTGAAGTCAGGTAGCCCAAGGTGCCAAATACAGGTGAGGGATGTTAAAATCAAGCACGTACGAAAATTTAAATATCTGGGAAGTGTTCTAACCGAAGACGAAAAGTGCAACACAGAGATCCAAAGGCGAATTGACATGGCGAAGGATGCATTCCAGAAGCTGACTAAAGTATTAAAACACAGGAAAATTTCTCTAGAAACAAAGACGAGAGTACTGGACTGTTATGTGATGTCAGTTCTTCAATATGACAGTGAATGTTGGACAATATCAACAAAGATGAAGGGAAAACTTGAAGCAGCTGAAATGTGGTTCTACAGAAGGATGCTGCGGATATCGTGGACCGAGCATGTGAGCAATGACGAGGTGTTGGAAAGAACGGAAACGAAAAAGAAATTAATATTAAGCATCAGGAAGAGACAACTGAAGTTCCTGGGACATGCAATGAGGAAGGCGGGCTTGGAGAACCTGATACTGACAGGCCAGATAGAGGGAACAAGAGACAGAGGAAAGCAGCGGATAACATATTTGAAGGGCCTGAGCAGGTGGATGACGGAACGGGGGCTGCGAGATGTTATAGGAGAAAGCATGCTATGAGCCACCAGGGATAGGGAGATGTGGAAGGCGATGATCGCCTACGTCTTGAAAGGACAAGGCATATAGAAGATAAAGAAACTGACGTCTAACTGTTCAAAGAAGATTTTTTTTAATCGTGTCACCCGAAACAAGGCGTTCCACTGCCACTATAGCGCAGGGGGTTACATAGAGCGGTTGGGTATAGGAAATGTCAGAAGGAGGGTGATAGACGAGTTAGGATGTACATAGGGAGAGAGTTGGAGAGGATGGGTGTGAGTTAGTGTGTTAGGAGGTGTCTATTGACCCTATATTTAAACTCCTGAAGGTTGTAGCCGTCGGGGAAGCAAGCATGCGGAAGGGAATTCCACAGGCGGGAAGTGCGAGGAAAGAAGCTGTTGGAGTAGAAATTGCGGTTACATTTCATCGGTTTCACTGTAAAAGGGTGGGACCTAGTTGCTAATCTAGTATCTCGAGCAAATTCACATCTAGGGGGCACCAGTGATTTATGTTCATCAGAGCAGGAGCCTTGAAAGTATTTATAGAAGAGGCACAGGGAAGCTACGTCACGCCTGTGAGAGAGTGACTGCAGGCGATCAGCCAAGTCGGTATCAATCACATTACAGATTCTTCGCTGTATTTTGTCAAGAACCCCGAGGAGAATAGCAGGGGCACCCGACCAGATGTGGCAGCAGTACTCAATACACGGACGGATGGTAGATTTATATAAGTGCAGGATAGATTCAGACGGAAAGAATTAAAGATAACTAGTAGGCATGCCTCTAGGAAATGGAGAAGATTTAGTATTGAGGTGTTATCAAGAACCTGCAGGAAATGGGTTTAGGTTTAGGGGAGCCGAGTTCGAATTCCAGTTGAATTCATTGCATTCACTTACGCCGAAATACCCTTGGGAAAGGTATTAATCCGTTTCCTCCTTCCAGTTATGGGTTAAATAACAGGACAGATTGGGTTCTATAGCATTGGCTGGCAACCAGTCTACCGCAGAACGCAATGGCAACCTACTGCGGGATAATCTTCTGCCCAGTCAGTCATGTCTCTTTCGAGACATGATCGCCCAAGCGTGTTTCACATATGGCACTTAACTGACTGACTTTGAGGATATTTTAGCGGACATCGTTGCTACTTTGGCGCTTCAGCTCTGTCAACAGTGCAAAAATGGTAAGTTGAATTTTGCAAGAGAAGAGAGTGTTTTGAACATGACCCAAGAACTGGACGTCCTGTGACTGATAACCCAGAGAAAAACATTGATCGTGTTCAACACATGGTAATGAATGACAGGTGATTGACTATAAATCAAATAGCCAATGTTATTAGCAAAACCCGTGAGTTGGTTGGTTGGTTGTTTTGTTTTATGGCATATCAATCTCAGTGGGTCATTTAATGCCAACAAAATTTTGAAATAAGTTCATAGCGATAGTTTAGTAAAAAAAAAAGTGTGTATGTTTACAAATATATTTGAACTGTTTTTCAATTATTCATATTTTTGAGTAAAATTCAACTTCTTTTAGGAAATTTACAATCTTGGATGGTTTTATTTTCGTAAAACGTTTTTTTTAAATAATTCACTTGGTAATATTTTGTTTGCTCTAGATCAAGATCTACACATTCTATCAGTGTATGTCTCACTGTAAAATTATTTTGGCATGTAGAGTATATTGGGGATTCTGAGCCCTCTAGAAAATAATGGTGGGTAATGTAGGTGTGGCCTATATGCAGGTGGGTCATCACGACTTGTTCTCTTCTATTTTTGTATTCTGAGTTCCATTCTCCAATAGAGAGTTTAATGTTTTGGCGTTTGTTATTAAAGAATGTATCCCAATGATGTTGCCATTTTTAATGATAATTTTCTTTACAACCGTCTTATAATCGAAGTATGGAGCAGTTCCTAGACCCACTTCAACATGGACTCACCCACTGCTATATTAATAGGTGTGTGATAGCAGTAGGGGGGAAACAGACAGTAGCACTACACGCATGTTTTTTTTTTTTTTTTATAAGCGTTTCACCCCGAGCAAGGCATGTCACTGCCACTACTGTGCAGGGGGCTACGTAGAGTGGAGAAAGGCTGATTAAATATAGGAAATGACAGAGGGTGGTTGATAGGCGGGTAAGGACACCGAGAATGAGGGTTGGGTAGATGAGAGTGTTGTGAGAATAGTTGGGAGTTAGTGTGATAGGAGGTGTCTATTGACCCTACATTTAAACACCTGGAGATTGTAACTGTCGGCAAAGCAGACTTGTGGAAGGGAGTTCCACAGGCGGGAAGCGCGAGAAAAGAAGCTGTTGGAGTAGAATTTACGGTTACATCTTATTTGTTTAACTGTAAAAGGGTGGGATCTAGTTGCTAATCTAGTATCTCGTGTAAATTCGTGCTTAGGCGGCACCAGTGATCTAAGTTCATCGGAGCAGAAGCCATGAAAGTACTCGTAGAAGAGGCACAGGGAAGCCACATCACGCCGGTGAAAGAGCGGATGCAGCCGGTCTGCCAAGTCAGTATCAACCACGTTACAGATCCTCCTTTGTATTTTGTCAAGAAGCCCAAGGAGAGCAGCAGGGGCACCCGACCAGATATGGCTGCAATATTCAATACACGGGCGGATGGTAGATTTGTATATGTGCAGAATAGATTCAGGTGGGAAAAATTTCCGGGCCCTGCACAGGGAGCCGACTTTCATAGCAGCAGATTTGGCAATGGATTCAATATAGTCATTCCATTTGATGTCCGCCGAGAGTGTAAGTCCAAGGAGGCGTAGTATTTTACTCTCTGGGAGGCTAGCCTGTCCCATGCTAATGGGAGGTAGATGCGATTGTCTATGGTGATTAGTTGATAACAGCTTTGTTTTAGAGGCATTGAAATTTACCAACCATTTCCTACCCCAGGCCACTACGGATTGGAGGTCCCTTTCAAGTACGGCAGCGAGGTTCACTTTGTCGTCCAGACCTGGTTTCTGATCGATGCGGGAGTAGATTGTTGTGTCGTCGACATACATGCTAACTTGGGATCTAATGGTGTCGGGGAGATCATTAATGTAGATCAGAAAGAGCGTGGGACCTAGGATAGAACCTTGAGGGACGCCCGCGTTCGTATGGTAGTTTTAGGAGGCATGCCCATTTAATACCACCTTCAATGTGCGGTTAGAGAGGAAAGACTGGATGAGGTCAAACAGATGTCCAGTTATCCCATAGCTCCGCAGTTTGCACAAGAGGCCAGCATGCCAGACCCTGTCGAATGCTTTGGAGATATCCAAGGCAACGGTTCGGGCTTCACCATTCTTGTCGAGTGCCTGGTGTATGTACTCGGTAATGGTCGTTAGCATATCAGCAGTAGACCTGGTGAAGCGAAACCCATACTGTTTGTCAGAGAGAAGCCCGTTGGCCATAAGATGCTGAATCACCTCAGCGTTGATAATGGCTTCGAAAACTTTGCCAAAGATTGGAAGGAGACTAATAGGACGGTAATTGGCGGGGTCTGAGGGTTCGCCAGAATTCTTAAATATAGGAACTACGCAGGAGGACTTCCAACAGGCAGGAAAGCAGGAAGCAGATAGGCAGAGGTTATAGAGTTTAGAGAGGACAGAGGAGAGTTCTGGGGCACATTTCTTCAATACTATGACTGGGATTCCGTCACCGCCGCTCGCTTTGTGTGGGTCAAGTTGCGCAATTATCTTGGCGACCAGCGAGGGTGTAATGTGGACGTTATTTAGTTGAGCCTTAGTTCTGGGTGGGAAGTCTGGTGTAGGTATTACTAACGAGTTCAGTGTCGAATTGGTTGAGAATCTACGGGCAAAGCATTCAGCCTTGTCGGCTGGGGAGGTGAGAACTTCAAATTCATTGATTAGTGGGGGTATTGAAGTCTTGTTCCTGCTGAGCACGCTTTTGCAGAGACGCCAGTAATCTTTGGAGCCAAACTTAGAGGATGCTATGCGTTGCCTAATTCTGGTAGCAAACGCCCTCTTGGCTTCATTCAGTACTTTTTTACACTTGTTCCGTGCTTAAGTGAAAAGGCGTCTGTTTTGGTTCGACGAGCAGCTTCGATAGAGCCGGAAGAAATGGTTCCGGTGGGCAATAGCGGCCGAGCAAGCGGGTGAGAACCAGGGGGACGAATTTGGTTTTAGTTGGAATTTTCTGGCAGGGATAAAAGCATTGATGCCAGCCTGAATCCAAGAGGAGACTTCGGAGGCACAGTCTTCGACAGGAAGATCAAAGACGTTGTTCCAGGGGACGTCGCAGAGGAAGTCCCTGAACGAGTCCCAGTCGGCTCTTTGGTAGCAGTATGATATTCTGCTGGTCTGGTTTTCTTGGGTAGAGTTAGTGCGGATTGATATGTTTACGGAGACTACGGCGTGGTCAGAGTTTCCGAGGGGGCAGAGTTGCCTGGTAGTGCAGGAGTCTGGGATGGAGGTAAAGCAAAGGTCGAGTAAAGAGTCCCTTCCGTTAGGGTTTTTAGAGAAACGCGTGGGGAAGTCCACCACTTGTGTTAGAGCTTGGGCTATTAAAAGTGCATGGTGCGGATCCCAGCAAGATCGGTGGCTGAGTTTTCAAGCCACTTGGTGTGGTGGGCGTTAAAATCGCCAAACACAAATATATAGGCAGATGGGTGAGAAGAAATGGCCCTGTCGATATTAGTAGAGATGCAATCAAGTACCGCACAGTCAGAGGAGGAGGGGGAGCGGTAGAGGAAGAAGAGATAGCTAACCGAGCTTAGAAGTGAGAGACGGAAGCACATGAAGGAATGATCAAGGGATTCAAGAGATGTGACCCTGGCTAGGGGGAGTTGTTCGCTGACATATACACCAAGCCCATGCATATGGACATTGGAGTCCTTCCTGAAGAGAGGAAGGTAACCAGGAACGAACAGCTCCGAAGAGGGGATAGAAGGGTCAAGTGTGCTTCTATTGATACTGTCAGCTCTCTGCCTTCGGGTAGAGGGCACTCTCTGCTTCCGAGCAGAGAGCACAAACCCAGTCGTGGCTCCGCCGAAGGGTAGAGTCACGACTCGGTAATAATAGACAGACATTTTTTGACCCGGCTATATGGCTGTGAATACCCACTATAAAATGACCATGTGTCACATCTGGCCTTGCGTGAGAAGGCTAGTAAATACCGAAACAGACAGTAGCACTGTGCGCATGACTGCAGTCGACTACCAAAGACTATATTGGATTCGTAAGCTCTGCTTACTGTACCTTCTTGTTTGTAACCTTTTCTGTAAATACATCTTTCTTTAACCTACATCTCATGTTCCGTGTTATATTTCCGTGGACCCACTTTTGGCTCTACATCATATATATATATATATATATATATATATATATATATATATATATATATATATTATTTTAAATCCTATATCATTTTATTCCCTTTAAAAATAATTATACCTTTTTAAGTAAAGGCCTTTTTCTAATACTTCAACGTTTTTGGGAAGTTAGGTTTTGAATATGTCCAGCGTCTGTGATATATAAAATTTTTTTTCTTTCTTTTCTTTTCTTTTTTCCCTCCCTTCCTTTATCTCTCTTATCTCCCACCTTTTTTCCGTTTTGCTTAACCTTACATCAATTCAATACGCCGTCCGTTCTTTTTAAGTTACAATTTTCTTTCCTTTCTGAATGGATGAAATATATATATGTTGTGGAACATGGACTCACCCACTGCTATATTAATAGCTGTGTGATAGCAGTAGAGGGAAACAGACAGTAGCACTGTGCGCATGACCGCAGTCGACTACCAAAGACTATATTGGATTCGTAAGCTCTGCTTAGTGTACCTTCTTCTTTGTAACCTTTTCTGTAAATACATCTTTCTTTAACCTACATCTCATGTTCCGTGTTATATTTCTATGGACCCACTTGTAGTTCCATATCAATTCGGTACAAGGATTTGGCATGACGAAGATTTTTGCTTGGTGTGTGTCACATCTTCTGTCACCTGATTAAAAGTACACCAACTTGATCACATTATAGAAAAATCTGACGTTTTTTTAGGCAAATCTATCAGATTTCCTTCAACATTTTCTAATCCAGAATGAGCGTTGGTTTCATCACTTTGAACTAGAAACAAAGAGGCAATCCATGCAGTGGAAACACTCCTCATCCCCTGCTTCAAAGAAGGTCAAAGTCGCTTCATCATTTTTTAACCAAGAGGATGAAAGCTTCTTCAACAATGTGGTCCAAGCACTGCAACACCGATGGAAGAAGTGTGTGGACTGCAAGGGAGACTATGTTGAAAAATAAACCTCATTTGGTCCCATTCCATAAGACTATATTGGTCAGCCTATAAACATTTCAGACCACTCTTGTACTATGTTGACTTTCTGGGGTGGTTATTAAATCTAAATAGCTGTCTTGTAACATTGTGTGCCTGAAGCAGCTGATTATAGACTGAGGTTAAGGTTTTGAATGAAAAAAATGCAAGAATAAACAGGCATACACGTTGTTGGATATATTTTAAAATTTGTGAAATATGATATTTTTGATAGGGTCAGTTAATAGTCACAAATCCCATTGTGAATGGCATCAGTAGGAATATCAGAAGAAAAGGAAAACGTGTTTTAACACCTTTTCATTCGTCCGTGAATTAACGGATCGGCAAGTCGAGAGAAGAAGAAGAGATTTCCTTGTAAAAAAGGGGGAATTTCTACCTCTAAAATATTTCAGTAACAATTTTCACGACCACACACAGCCTGAAATTTTTTTTTTTATTTCATATCATTTGATCTCACTTTCTCGTTATTAATCTTTCTTTCCTTCTTTCTTTCTTTCTTAGTTCGTCTTTTTTCTTTCATTGTCTCAATTTTGTCCTGATTCTTTTTTTACTGATTTCACCCCAAGCGAGGCAATAAAGCTATTA
Source organism: Ascarosepion bandense (assembly GCA_037127315.1). NCBI lineage: Eukaryota > Metazoa > Mollusca > Cephalopoda > Sepiida > Sepiidae > Ascarosepion > Ascarosepion bandense. The sequence continues at coordinate 435,088 of JBBBDQ010001775.1, forward strand.
AGACGTAAGAGGGTTACTGTGTGTGAAAGAATATGAGAAAAAAGAAATCATTATTAAAGAGAGAGAACAGTAAAAGAACTGGACTTAAGAAGACAGAAGAGAATGATTGACATTGCATTTAAATTTTTGGAAGATCAAATTTAACTGGAAAGCAAGAAACCGAAAAAAAGCTCCTAAAAGAGAAGTACGTGAGAAGAAACTGTTTGCATAAAACTTACGGTTTCATCTAGCGACTATGCAATCAATCCTAAGCACATCTAGGTATCAAAGAGGAAAGCTCATCAGAATAATTACAATAAAAATATATACAGAAATACAGACATTGAGAAGCTACGTTGCGACGGTGGGAAATGACTGAAGACAAGATGACATGCCAGGACCAATAACATTGCAGATTATTCTTTGTATTTTATCGAGAATCTCTAAATACGTATCAGGAGCGCTATACGAGATGCGGAAGAAATATTCAAACAAAGGATGAATGGTAGATTTATAAATATGTATGATAGATTCTGGCTAGCAAAAGTTGTCTTGCACGACACAGTGAATCAACTTTCTTAGGAGCAGACCTAGCAATTGATTTTATATAATTTTTCCACTAAATGTTAATGGAAAACTTTAGTTCGCTTACTGCTAGAGAGTAACGAACTCTCTTCTTCACTGACTAGTAGTTGGCAACATTTTCCTACTAAGTACAATAAAAGCATGCAATACAGATCACACGATGTGCTATTTAAATAAAAAATAAATAAAATATAAAACGAACTTTCTTCTAAAGAAATCACTGCAAATTTATTTTCAGCAAGAAATCGGACTTTCCTCGTATTTTTAAAACGGGGAGGAAATGATAGTGATTCGATTTCATACGCAAGAAGTTACTCAATACAAGGCCCGAGAGCCACTCAAGATAGTTAATTACTAAATGAAGTATGTGATATGAATGTACGAAGAGGTATTAGAAAGGGGAACTTATAAAGAGGATAGGTAACGGTTGTAGTATTCAAGGAAGCATCCAAGTAGGAGTCTTTTCTACTAAGTCGCAGTGGATGTGCGTTGTGTTGCAGTAAATATCGGTTTGGAATGTGAAATCGAAGAGCCGAGTTCGAATTACAGTTGAATTCGTTGCATTCACTTATGTGTAAATACTCTTGGGAAAGGTGTTAATCCGTCTCTTCTCCCTCCAGCTATGGATTGAATAGCTGAACCGTTTGACAACCAGTTTACCGAGGAAAGAAATGACAACCTACTGTGAGAAAATTTTCTGCCTAGTCAGTGATGCATCTAGAGAAACATGGCTGCCCAAGCGTGTATAACGTAGGACACTTAACTGACTCACTGGTAAGTTCTTATCGGGTAAAGGCTTACGGCTTATCACGTTGCATACACCGGTTCTCGCTTGATCCCCGAAGTTAAGCAACGTTGAGCCTGGTCAGTACTTAGATGGGTGACCGCTTGGGAATACCAGGTGCTGTAAGCGTTTAGTGACGGATGTGCGTTGTGGTGCAGTGGATATCGGCTCGGAAAAAGAAATCGGTGAGCTGAGTTAGAATTCCAGTTGAATACCTTGCATTCACTTAAGCACTGGTACCCTTGGGAAAGGTATTAATCCGTCCCTTCCCTCCAGTTATGGGTTAAATAACAAGGGTAGAACTTGGGGACCCTGCCATTAAAAAACAAATCCCAATGAATCTTGATACCCGAAAAGAAAAAAAAAATGTATTACTAGACACAAAACAACAATAAATTGTTAAAAGAAAAATGGTGTTACCAGCAATAAATAAATAAAGTTTAGTTGGCAATAAATGACTTGTCGAGGTTGATTTGCCATAAAAAAAAACAAAAACAAAACAAAAACAAATCTTATCGAGTAAAAGATGTCTGGGTGGAACTTCCTCCTTACGATTGGAATACGAAGAAAATGAGGCTGATTTGGTTCTACGGATGTAGCATAGAGGGTACTAGCTGTAAAGGTCTGAACTGGTAGAAGAGAAGAATGGAGTTCATCTGAACATTTGCCATGGAAAAAAGCGACAGAGCAGGGATAAACATGTGAGGTTTTTGCTCAAGGATTTTAAACGAGTTTAAATTCAATGTTTATTTTTTATTTGAAACTCTAATGTATATTTTCGTTTGTTGATTTGGAACTGAGGGTGTGTGCATGAGGTCTACGTGTTAGTACGTGTATAAGTGTAGAGTGAATGTATGTGGCTTTTGTACAAACGCGCAGCCAAACCCTGAGCGTCCTAGCCGGACTGGGATTGCCGAGCAGTGCTTTTCGACCCTTGTTATTTTATCAACCTTTGGATTTTTTTTCTACCTACATTTATATACGTTACAAACTAATCTAAGAACAGCTGACTATTAACCCTGGAACATTGACCATCAATTAAATTACACCACTACTAACCATGGGTGTATCATACCCAATTTGGAAAATATCAAAAATATATTAAATATAAATCTTTATTTAAAATATTTTACATGCAGGTACTTTGTACTTTGAGTTAACATTAATAGGAACCGAAAAACACATTATTTACGTAAGAAAATCAGGTACTGAAAATTGTAATTAAATTTTAATTGAAATGGCGTCATTTGCGCTGGGTACTATATTTTTTTTAATAATCATATTGCCCCAAGCAAGGCATTTTACTGCCCCTGTTGTGCAGGGGGTTACATAGGAGAAAAGTTATGAGAAAGATTGACAGGAAGTATCAGGAAGTGGGTAAGAGAAGGATGAGAATACTGATGAGAGTGGAATGGACAGAGAAAGGAGCATGAGAGAGAGAGAGAGAGAGAGAGAGAGAGAGAGAGAGAGAGAGAGAGAGGATGCAGGTTAGTGAGATAGGAGATGACTATTGACTTTACATTTAAATTCTTGAAGATTGTAGCTATCAGGGAAGCAAGTAAACGGAAGGGAATTCCACAGGCGAGAATTGCGAGTAAAGCTGATGGAGTAGAATTTGCGTTTACATTTTGGTTTCTTAGTAAAAGGGTGGGACCTAGTTGCTAATCTTGTGGCTCGAGTAAATTCATATACCCATGGTTAGTGTTCTCGGGTTAAAATATGAAAACTTTCGTGTATTTGGACGTCATTCAGGGTGAGAGGGTCTTTTTTGTCCAAATTTGTGAATTTGTTTTGCTCATGTTAAGTCTATAAAAAAACAAAAAAAAAACAAAAAAAAAACAATAAAAACACTATATAGATTCACTATTTTTTTATTCATAATGTCGAATGTGTTAGAATTTTTAATATGGGAGCCGCTAATAAAGAAAACAGTCTAATCCCGTAGATTAAATAAAGGGTTCAGGTCATAATTTCCTGTAGGTTACACAGATCTATATACACTTGAAGAAGTACGGGGAGCCCAATGGCCTAAACGTTGTGATAACAGTAACGAAGATGAGGAGAATAGTCTGAATATAAATAATGATAACTCTCAGTCCAGAAATTTAGAAAAAAAAAATGATAAAAATGAATTTTTCCATAAAGCTATGCTTATCACACATAGGGCGCTACGAACTGTCTAGCGACTGGGGTCTTATGGGAATGCGGTATAATTACAACTGTGAGATGATTTAACCTTTTGAGAGCAATAAAAGCATGCAATACAGATCACACACAATGTGCTATTTAACACGACAAAAACAAAAAAACAAAAACAAAAAACAAAAACAAAAACAAAAACAAAAAAACAAAATTTCTCATGGTAAAAAGACAACAAATTTGTTTTCAGCAAGAAACTGAACTTTCTTCTTATCTTTGAAACGGAGAGAAAATGATAATGATTCGACTTCATACACAGAAAGTTATCAAATACAAGGCCTGAGAACCACTCAAGGTAATGAATTACTAAAGGAAGTGTTTGATATGAATGTAAGAGGAGGTGTTTGGAAGGGAGACTTATGAGAATAAAGAGGATAGATAGCGGTTGTAGTGTTCAAGAAAGCATCCAAGTTGGAGTTTCTTTTACTAAGTAGCAGGGGCAGAGCGTTGTGTTGCAGTAAATATCGGTTTGAAATAATAAATCATATATTAAGTCATAAAACTTTACTGTTGTTCGGAATGTTTCGAAATAAATAATATATAAAATTTACTATTTTTTATCCATAATGTTGAATGTGTTAAATTAGTCAACTTTTTAACAAGGAAAATTCTAAGATGATGTTGGAAATTGCCGCAAAATATCATTTATTCATTTTTAATCAGTTACACTCCAAGACGCAAGGGAGTTACTGGTTGTGGAAGAGTTAGAAACGGGAACATTGCTAAGAAGCGAGAACAGAGGAAGAGTAATCGGCAGGATTGTAGACAGTGATTGCCATTACATTTTAAATTTTTGGAGATAGAATCCTTGACTGTAAATTATGGAGCCGGAAGGGAGTTTCACAAAGAGAGTTACTGGTTGTGGAAGAGTTAGAAACGAGAACATTGCTAAGAAGCGAGAACAGAGGAAGAGTAATCGGCAGGATTGTAGACAGCGATTGCCATTACATTTTAAATTTTTGTAGATAGAATCCTTGACTGTAAATTATGGAGCCGGAAGGGAGTTTCACAAATGAAAAGTGCAAGTAAAAAAAATAATTAGCATAGAATATATGGCTATATCTAACCAGCTCAACTGTAAATTTATGAGATCTCGACGCCAGTGTAGCCTTCTTCTTCTTTTTCTTTATGTGTAGTGTCCCTTCAGGGTGTAGGTGATCCTGGATTTCCACTTTGCCTCTATCCCTGATCGCTCTGAACACTTATCTTCTTGGTATCTCTCCCAAACCCCGCTCCGCCATTAGGTATATCTAGCACTTTTTAACACTGTCTCTCTTTTCCTCTATCCATCCTGCCAGTCTAATCAGCCAGTCAGTTAAGTGCCATACGTGATACACGCTTGGGCGATCATGTCTCGAAAGAGACATGACTGACTGGGCAGAAGATTATCCCGCAGTAGGTTGCCATTGCTTTCTGCGGTAGACTGGTTGCCGACCCAATCTGTCCTGTTATTTAACTCATAACTGGAAGGAATAGACGGATTAATACCTTTCCCAAGGGTATTTGCGCGTAAGAGAATGCAATGAATTCGGCTGGAATTCGAACTCGGCTCCCCGCTTGACTGACTGGGCTGAAGATTATGTAGGTTGCCATTACTTTCCGCGGTAGACTGGTTGCCATACAAGACTATACAACCCAATCTGTGCTATTGTTTGACATAGATAGTGGGGAAAGAGATGTATTATATTATTAAGTAGTAATTAGTGGGGGATCAGTTTAATGCTTCAAAACAAAAGAAAACCGATCCCCCACTTTATGCCCAGTAGAAGGATCAATCATGTTTTCAACTATTATATTCAGTCAGTCAGTTAAGTGCTATACGTAATACACGCTTGGGCGATCATGTCTCGAAAGAGACATGACTGACTGAGAAGAAGATTTTCCCCGGAGCAGATTGTCATTACTTTCTGCGGTAGACTGGTTCCCAACCAAGACTATACAACCTAATCTGTCCTGCTATTTAACCCTGGAGGGAGAAGAGATGAATTAATAACTTTCCCAAGGGTATTTGTGCTGAAGTGAATGCAACGAATTCAACTGGAATTCGAACTCGGCTCTCCGATTTCTCATTCTGAACCGATAACCCTGCACCACAACGCACATCGCCAGTCTAGTACTGCGCTTAATTTAAAAAAAATGTATTTATTAAAAAGGCACAGGGAGAAAAGGAAGTAAGGATTATGGTGATTTTCACCTAAGAATAGCTTAGATGTGGCTCAAGGGAGAAAGTATGGGACACTCAGTGAGAAGCGAACTCACTACTGAGTTGTAATGATTGTAGCTTGCTAATTATTACACCAACTCGAGGTACCAGTGGAAGTTTGTATTATGGCATGTCTCTAATTTGTACTAGCAGTATAGCCCGGCGTTGCTCGGGTGTAATGAAAGCTTTAAAACTAATCCATGGTCCTGGAGCTCAGACTCTTTGGACGTTGGCATGAAAGACTAAAAAGCAATAGCTGTTTCTAGTTAAAGCAAAACTGTAGACTGAAAGAAAAATGAATGGATGTAAGTCAAATTTTGATTTCCTGGTATCGATATCAAATAAGTTTTTTTCGTCGTAAACTGAATTTTGAAGGCTAAATAAGTCCTCTGAGTAAATGGTATCATGGCTGAGACTAAGAACTACAATTATACCAACTTAGAGCCAAACCCGAAGCAAAAATTAAATTAAAATGGCTGGAAAAAATACAGACATACAGGCAGATAAACAGACACACACACACAAACATCTTGCCTCATATATATATATATATATATATATATATATATATATATATATATATATATATATTATCGATTTTCTTCACTATTGTAAAAACTGCAACCTTGAAACTTTTGAATATCGTTTCTTATGTCTTTGTGTATGAGTGTATCAAATTTGATTAAAATCGGACCACTCCTCCTATAACCCGATTTTTTCGATTATCAATTTTCGATATTTATCGGGGGTAACTCTACACAAAACCTAGCTAAGAACACTCGCAGACGCTTATAGTAAAACTGTGTAAATTTTCAAGAAAATCGGTTCAGCAGTTTCGGAGTCTATAGGTAACGGACACACACACACACACACACACAAAGTTCCATTTATAAATAAGTTTAGATTTAGATACATTTTAATTATTTTCAGTATTTCTAGTTGAATTTATCATCTATATTGAATATGATCCATTATTGAATACAATTTAGAATAAAATATGTATTTTATATGAATACTACCTTATGGAAATTGAAATGTAGCAGAGTGGGTGGGGGGGGGGTCGTATCATCGGACCTGTATGCGCATGTGGCTTTTGTGTAGGGTTTTTTTATGATGTGTTCATATTTATGTAGACTTTTATTTGTCTTTCTGTATCCAATTCATGTGCGTGTGCGCTGGAACATTTTTTTTCTCTTTCACAATTCGACTTAAGAAGGCCAATTGAAGCATAACTGAGAAATGGTTAACGTATTTACACTTCATTGACTTCTGATGAGCCCCTCTCTCAATTTAATTGGCAGCTGCTTATTGCGAGTCAGGCATATGCACTAATTGCATAATATCTCCTCGCACAAACGTGCAAGGAAATGCACATAAAATCACGTTGATGAGCATTCGGCTCGAAGTGGGGGGATTCGCCATCTTAAAGCAGTGGTTAACGTGATCATTTTACAAGGCCGGTTGGTTACCGTGATCATTTTACAAGGCCGGTTGGTTACCGTGTTCATTTTACAAGGCCGGTTGGTTACCGTGATCATTTTACAAAGCCGGTTGGTTACCGTGATCATTTTACAAGGCCGGTTGGTTACCGTGATCATTTTACAAGGCCGGTTGGTTACCGTGATCATTTTACAAGGCCGGTTGGTTACCGTGATCATTTTACAAGGCCGGTTGGTTACCGTGATCATTTTACAAGGCCGGTTGGTTACCGTGATCATTTTACAAGGTTGGTTGGTTACCGTGATCATTTTACAAGGCCGGTTGGTTACCGTGATCATTTTACAAGGCCGGTTGGTTACCGTGATCATTTTACAAGGCCGGTTGGTTAACGTGATCATTTTACAAGGCCGGTTGGTTACCGTGATCATTTTACAAGGCCGGTTGGTTACCGTAACTTTAACCTCATGCCACACTTTTTCAAAAAGGTTAACTAATACGAAAACGTTATTACCTCTCTCTAAGGAATATTAAAATTTTAATAATTGTATATTTGGGCATCAATCTCTCTTTTATGCAGGTTACATTACAAATGACAAACAAGGCGTAATGGTTAAGTTAATTTTTCATGTGATCTTAGGATTTTTTCTTTTGAGGGCATAAATTATATAAGAATTATCCAAATGTTTTCTTTATCCAGGCGCTTTCGGCTAAACGTTTAGCCATATTAGAAGGTGAATGTTATTTTACGTGTAACAGAATGTGTGTGGTGTTATGTATAATGTAGAGTAGTGGTATATGTTATGTACCGAACACGGTAAGCATGTTGTTAGCGTGTTCGTGGTTGATGTTACTAAGTGTCGGGTTTTTCGTTTTGTTTTGATAAAGCCTCCATTATTTTTAGTCTTTTTTTTTTTTTTTTTTGCATGTGGATAATGCTATGATATTTGATAATTTGTCGATTGTTGTCGATCCCTTAGCTAGCGGTGAAGTTGTGAACGAATTTTCGGCACTCTACGCCCTCGTCAGGTTGATGACTGACGTTCTCGAGTGATATTTATAGCAAAATTGGTGTTAAAAATAAGTGTTAAGAATTGGTGTTAAAAATTGTCAAGAGGGCGAGGGGGAATGATCTATATATATTTATTCATATACCTCTTAGGTTCATAGAACCATGGATAAAAACGCCATAATTCCTTGTAATTTTTAAAATTGCGCGTTCAAATATTCCCTGCCACGTGAGCATTAAAAAAACAAAAACATCGTTACGTGAGCGTTCTTAAAAAAAAAAACGGTAAACGGTAAAATCAGTAATTGAAAATCGCCTGAAGACACCACTCATGGTAGAAACCTGGGTCACGTAATAAGTCGTTTAGAAATGGAAAATTTTCAAAAGTTCTACAATATAATTGTATTGAACACTTTTTAAATACAAATGTGCATTGGTCTAATCTTATTATGACCAGAAACTAAGTAATTAAACAATCAATTTTTTCATATATATATATATATATATATATATATATATATATATATATATATATATATATTATAATAGTTATATCTATAAATATATACTTTCCCCACTTGACAATATTTCCCTCTATTTACAATTTTTCCCCCTCTTGACAATTTTCTAACACCAATTTTTGACACTTATTTTTTAACACCAATTTTGCTATAAATACGGCGAACTATCACTGGAGAACTTCAGTCATCAACCTGACGAGGGCGTAGAGCGCCGAAAATTCGTTCACAACTTCACTTACAGCTAAGGGTTCGACAACAATCGACACATAACCAATGCTGCTCAAAATGAATATCAATACGTTAATGCGATGATATTTGTGTTGTCGACAAGTATGTTTCGGATAGGATTATGTAGGTCACTGTGTGTGTTTAAAAGTAACAACATGCTTACCGTGTTCGGTACATAACACATACCCCTTCAGGATGGAGGCAAGGATCGTCTTTTCTACACTTTCCCAATCATGTATAGGTAGACTGGACTGTAGCATGGGATGTGCAACCCGTCTAAGAAAATAAAAATTCTGAATTGTGCAGAAGACAACAGGATATTCCAAAGAATATACGCAGGAAAAAAAATCGCAGAAGAGGCATGGTCGTCTAGTCCCTGAAGGGAGATTGGTTGGTTGATTTTTGCTTAACAGCATATCAATACCTCTATTGGGCATTTAATGCCGACATCTATATATTAAAACAATTTTATGGCTCCAATTAAAATATATTTTGAATGCCTTCAACTACAGCTAAAATGTTTTGTTGGTGATTTTGCTTTAAATAGGTATTGTTGGTTGGTTGGTTTCATTTATCGGCATATCAACTTCTACATGTCATTTGATTTCGAAATATAAATATTTTGTACGTCATCTTATGCTTTTAACTACAGATATTTTGTACACAATTTTATACTTCCAGGGTAAAGGTATGTTATTTATGCATACATATTATCGATCATAAAATGTATTGTTGATAATTTTATAATAAAAAATGTATTTTTACGTTTTTTTAGTGTTGTATTGATTGTCAATTTGTTATAAAAAATTGTATTGTTGGACATTTTGTTTTAAAAATGTATTATTGGTCATTTTGTTTTAAAAAAAATGAGCTGTTAGTTTTTGTTTGGAGGTTCACTATTTACCCATATCTGGGGCCCTAACAAGTGATACCACCTCGGATTAGGGTGAGCTTGGGAGCAACCGCAGTTAAGAAGTGGTTCCACGATCCAGAAAACTTTCAATTTCCCGATCGGAGACCTTGCTACCGGATGTAGTTGATCGTCATACCCAGGGCAAATCAAGGAAGATAGCACTACAAATTTGAAGAGTTGACTAGATTATATATATTTGAGTAGCAACCCATCTAAGGGAAAGAAAACCCGAACTGTGGAGAAAAAAAAAAAAAAAAAAAACCATAGTACTATTTCTTCCTAGAATACATGGTAATTCACAGTTAACAAAAAAAAAAAAAAAAAAAAAAAAAGGAGGAAAATAGAAAAGAATCTGTGGTGGGTCATTATCGCTTATGTACTGAACAGACATTTTATTAAAAAATATTGTTGTAATTTAAAAGTAGGTGTGACGCGCCTTCAAAAAAGGTTATGAACCTCTATTATATATGTAAATGGTTTTGACATTCATATTTGCCGTATATACTGGCGTACAAGGCAACTGGCTGTATAAGACGACCCCAAATTATCAAGTTAAAATGTAGATTTAGGGCTACATTCGCCGTGAAAAACGATCCCTAAATCGTATTTTAAAATGTATTGACTTTATTTAATAAATTCAATATGCATATTATTACACTTCACTTTTATTATTTCATTATAATAATGTGAATTAAGTTTTTTCAGTAGAAAATATTGTGTCGATAGTTACCAAGACTGACTGTCAACATTCTCCCATGCTAACAAGTTACCATAAACTATAGAATTTACACCTGGTGTATAAGTCGGCCCATTATTTTCTGTGGGTATTTGTTGTAGATTGTCTGAGCTGGTGGATAATTTTCTGAAAGAAGTGTATTTTTATGATACAGTAAAAAATATATAAACTGATAACAAAAAAAAAAAAAAGACATTGTTTTGATAAATATTTGATTATTGTCAAAATTAAGAATGCGGGCAAAAGTCTCCGTGTCAGGAAAATATTTGATTTTTTTTTTTTTTTTTTTTTTTAATCATTTCACCCCGAGCAAGGCAGAAACGCCACTGATGTGCAGGGGGTTACATAAATGTAAAAAGATTAATTAGAAAAGAGTGAGGAGTACAAGCTAGTTAGAAAGGAACAATAGAAAGCTGAGAAAGCAGGTGCAATGACAGGTACATGGGCGGAGAGAAAGGGAAGGTTATACAGGGGAGGGGAGAGAGCTAGAGGCCAGTGGTTAGTAGGTGAGTATTAACTTTGCTTTCTGGAGGTCGTAGCCGTCAGGAAAGCAAGAATACGGGAGTGAGTTCCACAGGCGGGAAGTGCGAGAGAGGAAGCTGCAGGAGTAGAATTGTCGTCTGCGTTTGGCTAACCTGACTGTGAATGGGTGGGACCCAGTTGCCAGTCTGGTTGAACGGGTAAACACCTGTTGAGGAGGCATCAGTGACTTAAGCTCATCCGAGCAGAAGCCATGAAAGTATTTATAGAAGAGACAGAGGGAGGCCACATTTCGACGATGGGAAAGTGGCTGCAGACGAGTCGCCAGATCAGTACCTATCACATTACAGACTATCCTTTGGAGCTTGTCAAGAACACTGAGGAGAACGGCAGGGGCACCTGACCATAAATGGCAGCAGTACTCCATGCACGGACGGATGGTTGACTTGTATATATGCAGGATGGATTCAGGTGGAAAAAACATCCTGGATCGACATAGTGACCCAATCTTCTTAGCAGTAGATTTTACTATGGATTCAATATAGTGCTTCCATTTGAGGTCTGAGGACAGGGTAAGTCCGAGGAGGCGTAGTGTATTACTCTCCGGGAGAATCATCTGGTCCATGTTTATGGGAGGCAGAAAAGGTTGCCTGTAATGGTTGACAGACAACAGCTTGGTCTTAGATGAATTGAAGTTGATTGTTTTGAAACAAGCGTAGCGAAAGTCATAACGTCGGCTTTGGAATTATGTAAACAATAACGTAATCACTGATATAAGAGACAGAAATTACTAGTAGTAAGTAGTCGGTCGGCAGTTTAGGTCGAAACAGAGGCAGAGAAAGACACAGGGAAAACAGCGGACGAATGCGGCCTCTGGCACCTCGATGCGTGTGAGCTGTTAACTTCGGACATATCTTCTAATCTACAATACACCAGCTGATGAGTAAATGAGTGATGTCCTGTCTATATTTGTTTATATGCATTTTTTCCTCTGATTACACTTCTTCACACAACCGTCGAATCATTGCAGTGAATAAACTAAGTGAATATATATTTTTCATACACACGTTGTCTGTCCTTGTATTTCAAGCTGATCACCATCATTGGGTTGTACGTTATACAGCCTGTGTGGTATATTCGTCTTTAAAGATGTACACCACTTGGATTAATTATTTTTTTGTACATAAAATATTTGATTGTTTTGAAGCCAGTGTAGCGAGTCAGATAATGTGACCTTTGAAATTGTGTCAGGATATGACGTAATCGCTGATATAAAAGACAGAAATTATTAATAAGGGTTGCTCGGCAGTTAAAATCGGAACAACGACCGAGAAAGACACAAGTAAACCGTGGACGGGCGTGGCTTCTGGACCCTCGATGCGGTTGTGCTTTAACGTTTGAACATATCTTCTACTCTACGACATGATGAGCGAATGCGTGGTGTGCTGTCTACATTTTCTATTGCGCAAGGGGTTATATAGGGGAAGGTAAAGAGAAAGAGTGGTTAGATATAGGAAATGTCAGAAGGAGGGTGATAGACTGGTAAGGATACCGAGGCTGAGGGTTGGGTAGATGGGAAGAGTGTTTGAGAGAATGGATGCGAGTTAGTGTGTTAGGAGGTGTCTATTGACCTTACATTTAAACTCCTGGAGATTGTAGCTGTCAGGGAAGCAGTCATGTGGAAGGGAATTCCACAGTCGGGAAGTGCGAGGAAAGAAGCTGTTGGAGTAGAAATTGCGTTGTTCGTATGTCTAAACTACTCCTCCGCACACAACCATCACACTGCAGAGAATAAACTAAGTGAATATATATATATATATATATATTCTTTATACACACGTTGTCTGTCGTTATATTTCATGTCGATCATCAACATTGGTTTGCAGGTTATACAGCCTACGTTTTTCTGGAATTGATATGTTTACAGTTAAGGTTAAAAGGTCGCCTTGTGCACCGCAACATCAGTCAGTTAAGTGTCATACGTGAAACACGCTTGGGCGATCATGTCTCGAAAGAGACATGACTGACTGGGCAGAAGATTATCCCGCAGTAGGTTGCCATTGCTTTCTGCCAGCCAAGGCTATAGAACCCAATCTGTCCTATTATTTAACCCATAACTGGAAGGAAGAGACAGATTAATACCTTTCCCAAGGGTATTTGTGCGAAAGTGAATGCAATGAATTCAACTGGAATTCGAACATGCTGTACTTTAATTATAAGTCTTTCTTTTAGAGGTATACTAGCAGTTTAGCCCGGTTACACTCGGGTAGTTTAAGGAATAATAAGAATAAAAAACATATGATGAATTTACATAGCAAATACTTACACAACGTCCACCTTCAACACTTTTATAGATAGAGACTAGCAGTTTAGCCCAGTTACACTCGGGTAGTTTAAGGAATAATAAGAATAAAAAACATATGATGAATTTACATAGCAAATACTTACACAACGTCCACCTTTGTCACTTTTATAGATATAGATAACAATATAGAATGTCTCTGTTGGATTAGGGTGGGAGGGGGGAAACATATATAGATATCGATAATATAAAGTGGGGTGATCGATTCCATATTATAATTAATACATAAACTGATCCCTAACTTTGTGGAGTTATAATATACATTTTTCTACCCCTAATTTTGGCTATTTGAAAAATTTTCAAGGTGTCATTAGAGTTCTAAAATTTCGATTTACACCTGAGCGCAACTCCCGTCGAGCTAGACCGCAAAATGCAGACGCTAAGTCGAATCTATCAAACAAACAAATAATTACACAACGTCCACCCTCGTCACTTTTATAGATATAGATAACAATGTAGAATGTGTCTATTGGATGAGGGTGGGAGGAAGAGGGACAACAAATATAGATAATATAAAGTAGGGTGATCGATTCTATATTATAATCAATACATAAAATGATCCCTGACTTTGTAGGGCGATAATATATATTTTTCTACCCCTCATTTTGGGCTTTTTGAAAAATTTCAAGGTGTTGTTAGAGTTCTAAAATTTTGATCAACATCTGAGTGTTAGCTCCCGTCGAGCTAGACCGCAAAATGCAGACGCTAAGTCGAATCTATCAAACAAACAAATACTTACACAACGTCTACCATCGTCACTTTTATAGATATAGATTTAACCCATTAGAATGTGCATGTATAGTATTCAGTGGCGAAATGAGTTTTAAAATATTGGTTGCCAAGAGACAAAATAGGATCACCCACGTCTACAATGCTACTATCTAACATCCATAACGAATATAGAAAACTTTTAATAATACATATAGAAAAAAGGGTACAATTGAAATTTTTATGGAAGAATTGTTTTTCAATGTATTAACAGTACGAAAATTCAAATACCTGGGAAGTGTTCTAACTAAAGACAGAAAGTGCGACACAGAGATCCAAAGGCGAATTGGTATGGCGAAAGACGCGTTCCAGAAGCTGAGTAAAGTATTAAGACACAGGAAATTTTCACTATAGAGTACTGGATTGCTATGTGATGTCAGTTCTTCAATATTTCAGTGAATGCTGGACAATATCATCAAAGATTAATGAAAAACTTGAACCAACTGAAATGTGGTTCTACAGAAGGATGCTGAGGATATCATGGACCGAGCATGTGAGCAATGACGAGGTTTTGGAAAGGATGGAGACGAAAAGGTAATTAATACTGAGCATCAGGAAGAGACAACGAAAGTTCCTGGGACATGCAATGAGGAAGGAGGGCTTGGAGAACTTGATACTAACAGGCCAGATAGAGGGAACAAGAGACAGAGGAAAGCAGCAGATAACATATTTAAAAGGCCTGAGCAGGTGGATGACAGCACGGGGGCTGAGAGACGTTACAGGAGAAAGCGTACTAAGAGCCACCAGGGATAGGGAGACGTGGAAGGCCATGATCGCCTACATCCTGAATAGACAAGGTACATAAAAGAAAGAAGAATTGATTGAATGTGCGTTGTGATGTAATGAATATTGGCTGAGAAAGCGAGGAGCCGAGTTCGAATTCCAGCTGAATTCGTTGCATTCACTTACGCACAAATAGCCTACAGCTACGGATTGAATAGCAGAACAGATTGGGTTCTGTAACCTTGGCTGGCAACCAATCTACCCCAGAAAGAAATGGCAACCAGAGAAGGGGAAAATCTTTTGCTTAGTCAGTTCATGTATTTTTCGATACATGATCACCCAACCGTGTATCACGTATAGTACTTAACTGACTGATTGACTAAATTGGTTGACATCTAAACTTATTTATAAATGGAACTTTGTCTGTGTGTGTGTGTCTGTGTGTGTGTGTGTGTGTATCCGTTACCTATAGACTCCAAAACGGCTGAACCGATTTTCTTGAAAATTGACACAGTTGTACTATAAGCGTCCGCGAGTGTTCTTAGCTAGGTTTTGTGTCGAGGTATCTCCGATAAATATTCAAAATCGATAATCGAAAAAATCGGGTTATAGAAGGAGTGGTCCGATTTTAATCAAATTTGATACACCCATAGACAAAGACATAAGAAACGATATTCAGAAGTTTCAAAGTTGCAGTTCTTACAATGTTAACATTTGGTTATAGTGAGAAAGTCGGTTTAGTCAGATTTTGATGAAAACTTTTTTATTTTATTTTAGAAAATTGAAGAAGTATTCTAGTTTTGTATTAAAAATGTATTAACTTTTCCGTTACACCCAATGGTGTGTAGGGCAGCGTTTTTTTGCTGTTTCCGTAACAAACTGATTTTTTTATGGGGTAGAATTGTTAGCCCTGCGCCCAATTCAAGGGGATCTTCTAAGCGTAGCTTAGACGTGAAACATGGCCGAAAGTAGGGGGTACCCAGTGAGGATCGAACTTACTACTCAGTTATAATGATTCTAGCGAGACGAGCTTGCTAACCCTTATACCATGCCGAGGTGCCCTCAAAAATGTATTGGTGGTAATATTTTTTTCCTTTAAGAATGTGTTATGGTAATAAATGTTTTTTTCCCTTCAAACATGTATATTTTTCTATAAAAGTCTATTTTTATGTAAATATTTCTATAAAAGCACATTTTTATGTATATATTCCTACAAAAGCCTATTTTTATGTATATATTTCTATAAAAGCCTATTTTTATGAATATATTTCTATAAAAGCCTATTTTTATGTATATTTTGCTATAAAAGCCTATTTTTATGAATATATTCTATAAAAGCCTATTTTTATGTATATTTTTCTATAAAAGCCTATTTTTATGTATATTTTTCTATAAAAGCCTATTTTTATGTATATATTCTATAAAAGCCTATTTTTATGTATATTTTTCTATAAAAGCTTATTTTTATATATATATTCTATGAAAGCCTATTTTTTTGTATATTATTCTATAAAAGCACATTTTTATGTATATATTCTATAAAAGCCTATTTTTATGTATATTTTCCTATAAAAGCCTATTTTATGTATATTTTTCTATAAAAGCCTATTTTTATGTATATATTCCATAAAAGCCTATTTTTATGTATATATTCTATAAAAGTCTATTTTTATGTATATTTTTTTCATAAAAGCCTATTTTTATGTATATTTTTTTTATAAAAGCCTATTTTATGTATATATTCTATAAAAGCCTATTTTTATGTATATTATTCTATAAAAGCCTATTTTTATGTATATATTCTATAAAAGCCTATTTTTATATATATTTTCTATAAAAGCGTATTTTTATGTTTATTTTCTATAAAAGCCTATTTTTATGTATATATTTCTATAAAAGCCTATTTTTATGTAAATTTTTCTATAAAAGCCTATTTTTATGTAAATTTTTCTATAAAAGCCTATTTTTATGTATATATTCTATAAAAGCCTATTTTTATACTTTCATAGTGTTTTGACGCCAGTTTGGGAGTTAACTATTTACCCATAGCTGGGACCCTAACAGGTGATACCACTCCGGGTCAGAACGGACCTGAGAACAACAGCAATTAAGAGGTGGTTCCATGCTCTTCACAATCTCCTAATCAGAGGCCTTGCTGCTGGATGCAGTTTACCGTCATGCCCAGGACCACAAAGATCGTTTAAATAGAATTCAACAAAGCAAAGCTATAAAGTCAATAAGAAAGGAAAATATAATAAAAAAGGGCAGGTAAGTTTGAAAAGAAAATAACAAGGTAAAGAGAGAAGGAAAGACAATAAAAAGAAAGTTACAAGTAATTATTTTTGATAGACGATTGCAAGATATATAAGTAAAAAAGGAAGACAATAAGAAAGAAAGAAAGAAAGAAAGAAAGAAAGAAAGAAAGAAAAAAATAACATTACAAGGCAGAGAAATAATTAAAGAACAAGAGAAAGAGAAAATAAATTTAAACAAAAAATAGCAAAGCTAAGAATAAACAATAAAAAGGATGGAAGACAGAAAGGATAACTTTGGATATAAACTAGCAATGCAAAGAAAGAAAGAAAGAAAGAAAGAAAGAAACAAAGAAAGAAAGAAACAAAGAAAGGAGCAATTACGTTTAATGGAAGATAGCTGGATATATAAGTAAAATATGAATTCATTAAGAAAGAGAGAGAGAAAGAAAGAAAGACTGCGTAAAATATAAGAGCGAAAAAAAAAAGAACAAAAACAGAAGAAAGAAATTTAAATAGAAGATAAAACAAAGAAATAATAAAAATAATAAAAAAGAAAGAAAAGATAACATTGGATAGAAGATAACAAGGCATAGAAAGAATGAAAAGAAAAAGAAAGAAAGAAAGAAAGAAGCAAAAAAAAAGAGAGAAAGAAGCAATCACATTTAATGGAAGATAGCCGGATATATAAGTAAAATATGAATTCATTAAGAAAAAAGAAAGAATGCGTAAAATATAAAAAAGAACGAACAAAGAAAAGAAAAAGTAAATTTAAATAGAAGATAAATTAAAGAAATAATAAAAAAGAAAGAAAAGATAACATTGGATAGAAAGAAAGAAAGAAAGAAAGAAAGAAGCGATTATGTTTGACAAGATTGTTGTTTGTTTGTTTTATGGCATATCAACCTCGGCGGGTCATTTAATGCTAACTAAATTTTATTTATTTATTGCTGGTAATACCTTTTTCTTTCAACAATTTATTATTGTTTTTAGATAAGTTTTTTGTGTCTAGTAATACATTTTCTTTTACCAAGATTCATTGGGATTTGTTTTTAAGGGCAGGTTCCCCAAATCCTACCCTGTTATTTAACCCATAACTGGAGGGAAGGGACGGATTAATACCTTTCTCAAGGGTAACAGTGCTTAAGTGAATGCAGGGTATTCAACTGGAATTCTAACTCGGCTCACCGATTTCTCTTTTCGAGCCGATATCCACTGCACCACAAGGCACATCCGTCACTAAACGCTTACAGCACCTGGTATTCCTAAGCAGTCACCCATCTAAGTACTGACCAGACTCAACTTCGGTGATCGAGCGAGAACCGGTGTATTCAACGTGATATGGCCGTTAGCCAGATAGAAATGAATATGTATGAAAACAACGACAGTAATAGGAAATAAATAAAGATAGAAATAAAGAACGGAAGAAAGAAAGAAAGAATGAATGACGAGGAAGAACATAAGGCGAATAAATAAAGAAATAAAAAAAAAGAAGCAAAGAAAGAAGCAATATGGAGAGCAATCTGGCAGGAAAGTAAGTTTAACGCTAAAGCCGAGTTTGGAAATCCCGCCTGGTTAAACATTATTAGGCTTGTTAGCACCAGATAGTAGAACCAGAGGAAATCTAGGCACTGACCAGCTGGCAGGGGCCGAAGTCCACTGTGCCGGCGTGCTGTAGGTCTTCACACTAGTCAAAGGTCCCTATCCTCCCGGTTACAACAGACCTGATGTGTCACAGTTGGTCAACCCCAGCCAAATTGGTGGTCAATTGCATAATTTTACAAAGAGGGCAGTCGGAGATGAGGTTAGACGGAAGCGTTAACGGATAGGAAGATGTAGCTGCTGGGTTTGGCGGAGGTTTACTTGAACCGTAGCAAGGAACCGCAGATATTTCGGTTAGGGTGGGCGAGATATAACAATAGACCGATAGTCACACTTGGTCAACCGGGCCGTAATTTAGTAACTCGCCGCATATTTTAGTTATTACAACATAAAGGAGCCGAGAAGGGGGAGAAGGAGAAAGGGAAAAGTGACGTCTCAAGGGACGCGCGTGGAGAGTTAGGTGGTCGGGGTGTCCTATCTTAATCGATGAATTTATGCACAGATTGGTCCCATTCTGGATAACTAAAGCCAAGCTGGTGGGTACGGGAAATGGTCGTGCAAGGAGCAAAAATACACCACCCACCCCCACCGCACTGCCGTGCATTTTCGTTTATTTAAATTGAAACGGCGTAGTTCTAATTAGTAGACTGCGTATAATTTCAGATGGCGTCCTCGCATCGCCCACCCCGGGGTAATTGGTTTTCGGTGTAATCATTATAGAACCATTAAAAATCTTGCATACACACTTAAATTATAACTGATTGTCTCCTGGGTGCAGGGGCAGTGGAAATCACCCGGGATTAAGTTCATTTCATTTATAGCTATGATACCCGTCGTTGCGCTGGACAAGTTCTTTTATTTTATTTATACGGCTCAAAGAGTTTGAAACGCTGGTCCCCCGTACAAAGTGCCGAAGTTAAGCAACGTCGAACCTGGCGAGCACCTAGATGGTTGACTATTTGGGAAAACCGCGTTTTGAAAGTTTGGATTTGCGGATAATGTAAAGAATAATATCTCTGAATTGGTAATCGAAAAGTTGAGTTCTAATTCCAGTTGGGTTCATTACATTCACTTACTCTTGGGAAATGTATGAACCAGCCACTTCTCACACCCAGATCTAAGTTAAATAATATGACATTATATGAAAATTATTATTAACTCCAAAATATTTTTAGTACAATATTCACTCACAAAATAAGAATTATTTTACAAATTCCAAATCTTCACCCCCCCAGATATAGCTTCATTATTAAGAATTGTATCACTAAATAATTATCTCCCCCACCCAAATTCTTACACTCTAAAAAATATTTTCTTTTCTTGGTTTTAAATAACCTGTAAATGGTTGATAAGCTGTCGGAAAAGACTTAATCAATTAACCGCTGCTTCATAAGCCGTCTCTTCGTTTAAAAGTTTTACAGACACTACCAGCCATAATTACTAGGCCACCCCAGTTTAAAAAAAAATGATGCATTTCATACTATTTTTAGAATTTATTGCCAAGTGGATAATTCTAAACGAAAATAGAATGGTTCTTTTGTTAATAATGCACAATAATATGTGCATCAAATTAACTGTTTTGGATGTCCAGTTTTTGTGCTCTCTTCCCCATGCTAGTCTCTTCTTCTTATTGGCTGGCCAAAGGAAAGACTTCCTGGCTGCCTTGTAAAATTTTGCAAAGTAATAATAAGAAAAGAACCATTCCATTTTCATTTAGAATTATCCAATTGGCAATAAATACTAAAAATAGTATGAAATACATCAAAACTGGGGTGGACTAATAATTATGGCCGGTAGTGTATGTTGTAAAATGGTATTAGTGAAATTGTATTAACAAAATGGTATTAATAAAATGGTATTAGCAAAACTGTCGTAATAAAAGCAGTTCAGTAGGTCAAAATATTTTGGTACTATTTTATGTTCTATCCAGTATGTTATAAATTATAACATTTGATTTTTTAACACACTATTTTTAATCAATTTCACCCCAAGCAAGGCAGTAAAGCTACTAAAGCACAATGGGTTGCTGGGTGTGGAAGGGTTAGGAACAGGAACAATTGCTAAGGAGCGAAAACAAAAAAAGAGTAATCTGGAGAAGAGCAGATAGCGACTGGCATTGCATTTAAATTTTTGCAGAATATCAGTCAGTTAAGTGCTATACGTGATACACACTTGGGTCAGTCATGTCTCGAAAGAGACATGACTGACTGGGAAGAAGATTATCCCGCAGTAGATTGCCATTACTTTCTACAGTAGACTGGTTGCCAGCCAAGGCTATAGAACCCAATCTGTTCTGTTATTTAACCCATAACTGGAGGGAAGAGACGGATTAATACCTTTCCCAAGGGTATTTGTGCGTAAGTGAATACAAGGAATTCGAAATCGGTTCCCCGATTTCTCGTGCCGAGCCGATATCCTTTGCACCACAACGCACAACCGTCATTAAATAGACGCTTCTAACAGGAGATGGAAAGTGCGACACGGAGATCCGAAGGCGAATTGGCATGGCAAAGGACGCGTTCCAGAAGATGAGCAAAATACTAACACACAGGAAAATCTCAATAGAAACGAAAAGAGTGCTAGACTGCTACGTGATGTCAGTTCTTCAATACGGCTGTGAATGCTGGACAATATCATCGAAAATGAGGACAAAACTGGAAGCGGCCGAAATGTGGTTCTACAGAAGGATGCTACGGATATCGTGGACTGAGCATACAAGCAACGACGAAGTGTTAGAAAGAATGGCAACAAAAAGGAACTTGATGCTGAGCATCAGGAAGAGACAACTGAAGTTCCTGGGACATGCAATGAGGAAGGAGAGCCTGGAGAACCTGATACTGACTGGACAGATAGAAGGAAGGAGAGACAGAGGAAGGCAGCGGATAACATATTTGCAGGGTCTGATCAGGTGGATGACGGAACGGGGGTTGCCAGGAGCAACAGGAGCAAACATACTAAGAGCCACAAGGGATAGGGAGACGGGGAGATCCATGATCGCCTACGTCCTGAAGGGACAGGGCACATAGAAGAAGAAGATAGCACCTGGTATTCCCAAGCGGTCACCCATTTAAGTACTGACCGGGCTCGATGTTACTTAACTTCGGCGATCGGACGAGAACCGGTGTATTCAACGTGATATGGCCGTAAGCAGAATGTAGTTGGCAGAAAAGGAAGTTCCACAAGCGAGAAATGCAAGAAAATAAACTGTTAGCATTCCCGTGAACAATGAGATTAATAACGTTTAAATTAAGTACTATATATTTTCAATAGATTTTACCCCAAGCAAAGCAGTAAAGCCACTAAGACACATGGGATTACTGTGTGTGGAAGGCTTAGGAACAGAAACGTTAATAATGAGTAGGAAGAAGAAAGAATAAGCAGGACAGTGTGTAGTGATTGACATGGAATTTAAAACTCTGGAGATTAAAGTTGGCTGAAAAGCATGAAGCCAGAAGAACGTTCCACAAACGAGAAGTGTGTGAAAAGAAATTGTGTACATAGAATTTGCGGTTTATAGTAGATAGACTAAACTATTGCCCGGTTCACACTCCATCCACGTCTATTGAACAGGTGAAGAGGCTCATCCCTTGTTCCCTGTTTAGGATGTGGTTTCTGGCTTTCTCTTTTCCAATCTTTTCACTCCTATGTAGCCCCCTGCACATCAGTGGCTTTACCGCCTTGCTCGGGGTGATATAATTAAAAAAAAAAAAAAAAAAAAAAAAAAAAAAAACGTTTAGCCAAGACAACTGTAAACTGATGAGATCGCAACTACAGTCTCGTCAGTCAGTTAAGTGCCGTACGTGATACACACTTGGGCGATCATGTCTCGAAAGATTCATGACTGGACAAAAGATTCTCCCTCAGTAGGTTGCCATTATTTTCTGCGGTAGACTGATTGTCAATTAAGGTTTTAGAACCCAATCTGCTCTGCTATTTAACCCATAGCAGGGTTGTTTGCGAATAAGTGAATGAAATAAATTTAACTGGAATACGGACTCGGTTCTCTGATTTCTCGTTCCGAGCCGATATCTACTGCATCACAACGCATATACGTACTGCGCTTAGATTCATAAAGTCTAGACCCCATAGCGAAGAGCTCATCCGAACGATTGCCATGAAAGCATTTATAGAAAAGACACAGGGAGGCAACCTTATGACAATGGGAAAGTGGGAAAGCGATTATTAAAATATCTACTGAGCCCGTGTTGTAATGGTTAACAAGTTCGTCCCGCTAGATCTATTAAAACTTAGTGAGTTCAATCCTGTCTGGGTGCACCACACCTTCGGCCTTTTGCCACATCTAAGCCACGCCTAGAAAATAGATTTTGCTCACTTCGTCTTGATGCTACGAAGCCTGCCTTGCTAAAACAAAGTACGACTGAGCAGTGAGTTTGATACTCACTGGGTGCTGTACACTTTAGGCCTTGTGCCACATCAGACCTACACACAAAGAATCATTTTTGCTCAAGATTGTCTCACTAGCTCAGTTGCGGCTTTGTAGCGAGTTTGAGCCTCACTGGATGCTCTCTACTTTCGGCCTTGTACCTTATCTGAGCTATGCTTAATAAATCTAAACTTATTTATAAATGGAACTTTGTCTGTGTGTGTGTGTGTGTGTGTGTGTGTGTGTGTATCCGTTACCTATAGACTCCGAAACGGCTGAAACGATTTTCTTGAAAATTTACACAACTGTACTATAAGCGTCTGCGAGTGTTCTTAGCTAGGTTTTGTGTCGAGGTACCCCCAATAAATATCGATAATCGAAAAAATCGGGTTATAGAAGGAGTGGTCCGATTTTAATCAAATTTGATACACTCATAGACAAAGACATAAGAAACGATATTCAGAAGTTTCAAGGTTGCAGTTCTTACAATAGTGCAGAAAATTTGATATCGATACCATGAAATCAAAATTTGACTTACATCCATTCATTTTTCTTTCCGTCTACAGTTTCGCTTTAACTTGAAACAACTATTGCTTTTTAGTCTTTCGTGCCAACGTCCAAAGAGTCTGAGCTCCAGGACCATGGATTAGTTTTAAAGCTTTCATTACATCCGAGCAACGCTGGGCTATACTGCTAGTTACTATTAAAATATCATCAAGTCATCCTTCCGTTGAGACATTGATTAATTTTATAATTTATAAAAATAATTTTAAGCTTTATAATTAACAAGCTTTTCTTTTTACTGGCTATTTCCTTTCAGGGTGATTGCGATCATGGTTCTTCACGGTTTCTTTCCATTACTCTCTGAGAAACGTTATGATTCATTGAGAAAGAGAGTGGAGTAGTTTCTTATTGCCTTCTCCACAGTATTGTATTCTGTGTTTGCCTTCTTCTACAATAATCACCATCCGCAGTTTACAGTGCTCATTTAGACCATATTGAAGCAATAGCTATTCGTAAGAGAAAAATGGAGTTATGCTTTTATTAAAGGCGAAATTAGTGCTAAAGTTTACGGAGTATTAATTTCGAAAAATTAAAAAAAAAATTATTATGAAAAGAAGAATTTTAAAAAATTATTATGAAATTTGGACTAATATATAATTTTATTTTTTAATCTTTAGCTGCATTTTATCACCGGTGTACTCAGACCGTCAATCTGCGACATCCGCATAAAGGGCTTGAATAAGAAAATATAAGGTAAAGTCAATGAGAGTTGAACCCATGTCTCTTTTCCGTCATGGCTGAACGCACCAGGTGCTTTGAATTTTGTGGAAACGACTATAATTTCCCTCCTCCTCCTCGGAGAGAGAGAGAGAGAGAGAGAGAGAGAGAGAGAGAGAGAGAGAGAGAGTGTGTGTGTGTGTGTGTGTGCATTGAAACATTATTTGCACTGCTCGAAGTGCTGTCCTCAACTTTATTGCATGTTTACGACGTTTCGGCCCTTGTACGCTACAGCCTTCTTCAGGTGATAGGAATTTTGAACCGAACCCTTTAATTCGATCACTGGGGTATGTCATTCTCATTTCATATGCGATGCCACCTTCGAATGCTAGATGACAACAAGAGTCTGAACAGTGTAAATAATATAAATAGTACCATATTTCAGAAGTATGGACAAGTACAGAGTCTTGGAAGTTTGAATATATATTGTCATCCGCAGACAGATCTGTTTCGCTGCATCACAGCTCATCAGTACGGTTAGACGCCGATTGCTTTTTAACCCAGGATTGAAACCCGACCGAAATGGCGTCAGTCGGCGATTCTAGCCCTGGGCTATGGGCGTTCGGTGGAAGTAAGAAGACTTTTTTAGCGCATATCATTATACGCGCCCAATAGCTAGAGTGCTCTAATTCATTTCACTGAATGAGCGATATATATATATATATATATATATATATATATATATATATATATTACCGTCTAAATAACCTCTTTGAAGATGGTTCATGTGAGCCGAAAGCTTAGAAGCAAATTAATAAAAAAATATCCAAATGTTGGAGAATTTGTGTCTTTATTTTCAACTGAAATTAAAGCCAAAATACGACGTTTAGAACGGCTCATGATTAAACATAATAGATATCCATTTTCTCTTATATTTAACAGCATATGTTTAGAAATACACACACACACACACACACACACACACACACACATATATATATATATATATATATATATATATATATATAAAACTTTAATCCAAAAGGAAAACAGGAAGGTAAAACCCAAAGACCCAAATTTTATATATATATATATATATATATATAACAAAAATCCACGAAGCTGGCATTAACCGACATATTTGAATTTTTATTTGTTTAACATATATATATAAAATATATAAAGAATAAAAAACAGACTTTCCACTAAGTTAGTATCCATTAAAAAATAATAATATTAAACAAATAAAAATTCATATAAGTAAATGTTTGCTACTTAGCTGATTGATGTTACATTCAGCAGTCAGACTCCCCAGTTTCATAGGCATGCCTGTCAGTTCACTCTTCAGGGGGGTATCAGTCAACCACTGAGGTTCATTTCTATGGCCATACCATCAAAATAATATCTACATACAGTTTGATGGTGTTTCCATAGTTTCAGTTCTGGGAACAACATTTAGTAACTTGCACTTTAAAAAAAGATATCTAATACCCTTAAAAACCCTCCATCGACCTAAGATATGTAGATGATATTCTCATCTTAGTCAAAAGAAGAAATACATGAATTATTAAAAAAAAAAAAAATTACAAAACAACTCCCTTCTTAGTGTTCACATATCATTCAGTTAGATGCCATAATGATTAGGCGATCATGTCCCGAAAGAGAGAAAGAAAGAGAGAGGGGGGGAGAGGGCATTAAGTTGCTAACCAAGGCTATAGAACCCAATCTGTCCTATTATTTGACCCATGGCTGAAAGGAAGAGACGGTTTATTACCTTTTCCAAGCGTATTTGCGCGTAAGTAAACGCAAAGAATTTTAACTGGAACCCGAATTGAGTTCACTGATTTCTCGCTCCAAGCCGATATCCACTGCACTACAACGCACATCCAATGTAAGATATAACTATAACAAAAACATTCTTTTCTTGATATATTGATAGAACCCAATAATAATACATTTATTACCCCAACAGATATAAAAAAAATTATAGCTAGCATAAAAACGTGAACTCTTATCTATAAAAGTGAATATCAAATCAAAAATAACAATTATACAAAAGTTAATAAGCCGTAAAAAAGTTAACTTTTTCACTAAAAAGTTTTTCTACACTGAATTACAAAAACGTTAAACAATATTTAATATTTTCCACTTAATAGTTTAAACATTATTTTTAATGTTTACTCGTATTGAAGCTTTTTTTTTTTTTTTATAATTAAACAGTATATTTATTTAAATCTACCGGCTTGTAAAATCGAGAAATTTTGTTAGGAAATTATACGTCTTCCAACAGGATCCGAACCTGCATACCTGAGGAGAAACCGTCAATGGATCTGACGTGTCTTATACTGCTCGACCAGGAGAGATTTACAATTCACCAAAGCTCGAAATAACGCCTTTAGACACACATTTCCTGGTTCTTCGTAATATTCATATCTGTCTGTTTTCATAATTTAATCAAAGACAATTTATTTACGAATGTTTTTACGAAATGAATTTACACTGACATATTTTTAATTTAGTTGTATAAACATTATTTTTAATGGATATTCGTATTTGAGTAGATACTCTGATTTTTTTATAATTGAACAGTGTACATATATATATGTATATCCCTGACAGTAATTGCCGTCTTACATCAAGAATTTCGAAAATAAATTAATAGAGCATTTAAAATGTTGGGCTTCAAAATCGAAATTTCATCCAATCTCAAAATCGTTAATTTTTTAGACATTAGCTTTAACCTGTCCAATAATACATTTAAACCATATCAAAAAAGTAATCAATCCCCTATTTATATTAATGTTAATGCTAATCATCCTAAATCTATCATTAAACAAATACCTAAAATAGTCAAGATTAGAATTAATAAATTATCATCTAATAAGGAAATATTCTATGAAAATAAACCAATATACAATGAAGCCCTGAAGAAGAGTTATTTTAAAGATGAAATATTATAGGAAGAAAAATTGAAAGATAAAACTAGAAATGGAAACAAAAGCAAAATTAGAAAAAGAAAAATAATATTGTTCAACCCTCCTTTCTGCAAGTTG
The DNA here is from genome assembly GCA_037127315.1 of Ascarosepion bandense. Taxonomy (NCBI): domain Eukaryota; kingdom Metazoa; phylum Mollusca; class Cephalopoda; order Sepiida; family Sepiidae; genus Ascarosepion; species Ascarosepion bandense. The sequence goes on from JBBBDQ010001775.1 coordinate 462,527, forward strand.
TCCAATGTAAACATAGGTAAATACTTTTTAAATTTAGTTAGCAAACACTTCCACCTACACCACTCCCTAAGTAGATTTTTCAACAGAAAAACTCTTAAGATTGGTTATTTAACTACCAATAACATGCAAAACATAATTAATTCTTATAATAATAAATTACTCAAAAACTTATATGACAAACCTTTGGAAGATAAACCTTCCTGCAAATGCATCAATAAAATGAATTGTCCCGTTGATGGCAGGTGTAATTTGGAAAAGGCTGTTTATGAAATCACTATTTTTCCAGAAGAGGACCCTAGAAGAAAAAGAGTTTATATTGGGATATCTGCAGGTGGTTGGAAACAGAGACTTTATAACCACAGACACTCGTTTTCTAACGCCTCCTTGAAACATCAAACTGCCTTGTCTAAATAATATTGGGATATTAAGGATGGAGGATTTACCCCACTGGTCAAATGGAGGATTATAAAATACTCTATCACTGCCAATAACTTCAGGGATAGGTGCAATTTATGCCTGGAGGAGAAAGTGATGATTATCAAATACAATAATCAAAAGGAACTCCTTAATCAACGTAACGAATTAATATTTAAATGCAGACATAGAAATAAATATAAAATAGTTTAGCTAAATCTAGATTGCAATTTAAATTAAATTAATTTACATTAATTTAACTAAATAGTTGTTTCTTTTGGAGGAAAATCTGGAATGTACTGTTGGAAACATTTTACCACAAAAGATTTTTTTATTTTTTTATGTTTTTTATTTTTTATGATTATTATGTTTATAGTTATATTATATTATTGTATTCATTTTTTTATAATATTTTAGATTGTAATTTTGTATGTATATGTGCATATGAATGTGTGGATATCTACGTGTTTATGTGTATATATGCGTGTATGTGTGTAGGTGCATATGCATATGTGTGTATGTGTCTGTAGATATATATATGTTTGCATGTGTGGTGTATGTATATACGTATGTGCATGTGGATGTATGTATGTGAGTTTGCATATATATATATACACATTAAAAGAAAAACATATATAGGATATATATACTTTTGTACTTAGATGTTTTTTATGTATGCGTGTATATGTATATATGTGTGTATGTGTGTATTTATGTGTATGTATATGTATGTGTATGTATATGTATGTGTATGTATATATATGTATATAGATATATGTATACACACACACACACACACACACATATATATATATATATATATATATATATATATATATATATTAGAGAAAATTTTCAAAATTCAAAGGTGTCGGATGCACATTTCGACATGGGATCTCTAACAGAGGTTCCACGTCACGTCAGCGATATTCTTTTGTTCCAAATGGAGAAGGCCCTGGGGTAAAGGGGGAAGGGGCCAGGTTAACAACGGTCAAGAATTGAGAGTTCCCTTAAGGTTAGAGAAGTGGGATTTTTTAAAGCAAAGTAGAACAGGACAAAGCTGGTAGTGGCGAGGTTAGAGGGTGTAGAGACAAGAGATAGATGCGGTATCAAATATCAAATGGTAGAGGCTAGGGAATGTTTACAGGGGTTTGAAACGCTATATTTATGAGGGGAAGGAATAGATTTAAATGTAATATCTTAAAATTTTTTAACTAAGTTTATCCATTACAGGAAGTCATGAATTTAAAATTATTAAAGAAATATGTATATATATTCGGATAGGGACTACAAAATTATCTTTGCGGCCAGAAAATCCATTCTCACCTTTGATGATTCCACATGGACAAAGGGGCCGGGGGAGGGTTTTGACGTCCCTATGGGAGCATATGATTCAGCCCAGGTGGCAGATCTTGTGGGAATTTACATTTTAGATATTCTAAGCAGATTTTTAGACCCAAAACAATTTGGCCTATATTGGGACGATGGATTAATAATTATCCCTAATTCCAATGGGCCCTACACAAATAGGATACACAAAAAAATAATTAGAGTCCTGAAGTATCTCGGTTTTAAAGTCTAATCATAAAATTGTAAACTATCTATACATCACCCTTAACTTAAATGATGGATCCTACCAACCATTTCTCAAAGAAAATAGTTCCCCCACTTATATTAACATTTCATGCATCCACCCCCAAAATATTATAAAACAGATACCCAATATAGTGAACAATAGAATCAACCAATTATCATCCAACATTAAAACTTTCAACGCAAGTAAAAATATTTACAATAAGGCCCTTCAAAAAAGCGGATATAAGAACAAGTTAACATATAATAAACCTACAATAGACTCCGAATCATCCAAAAATAAAAATAAAGGAAACTGTAGAAAAAGAAAGATAATTTGGTTTAACCCCCCCCCCCCACTTATTGTAAACTAACTAACATCAATATTTTCTCAAGTTAATAGACAAAAATTTTTATAACAGTAACCCTCTACGGAAGATTTTTAATAGGTACACCCTTAAAATTAGTTATTCTTGCACCCCAAATATGGACAGTCTTATTGGTTTCCATAATAGGAGTATTCTGGTGAACTTGCGAAATGCTGAATCTAGGTCCGGAATTCTAAACGAATGCAGCTGTAATTCTGTGGACGCCTGCCCGTTGGAGGGAAAATGCAAATCCACCCAGGTGATTTATGAAGCCCGCATTTCTCCATCAAACAAACAAACGAAAAAAAAAAAAAAAAACGACTTCCGGACTATATCGGTATGTCCGCCGGTCCTTTCAAACAAAGACTGTATAACCACAGGTACTCTTTTTCGAACCCTGGTCAGAGGTACCAGACAGACCTTTCGCGAGTATTCTGGAAAATGAAAGAGGAAGGGCTGGATCCTGAAATTAGCTGGAAACTAGTAGGTTCAGCCCGTATTCCGAGGAATTTTCGTGATAGGTGCTGTCTATGTTTACTGGAAAAAATTTCAATATTAAAATACCCCCACCAACACCGGCTACTGAATCTTAGGAGAGAATTCATCAGTAAGTGCCGCCACAAGGCAAATTTTTTGAATACTTAAATTTAGAATTTAAATCCCCGTTGACGAGATGTTAGAAAATAAATTAAAAGGATTCAATTTAAGTTTTAATCTTAATTTTACCTTAACGTTAACCTTAAAAAGTATTTTAACCCCCTACCTTCCTATCCCAATCTCCTTTAATTGCCTATCTTTAGAAAATATGGGTTCTTTTACTAAACCACTTTTCCCTTGGTTAACACATATATGTATATATATATATATTTTCTCTAATAATTTTTAAACTGATAACTTCCTGTAATTGGCATTTAGCTCGCATCTACCTAAAAGGTTTAATTAAATAAACTTAAATAAAAAATTTTAAAATCTTATATTGAAACCTATTCCTTCCCCACTAAATACACCTCTTCAAAGAGCTCAAAGCCCTAACCTTAAAAAAGTAATTTAACTCCTTTAGTCGTCTGTCTTTATAAAATATGAACTCCTTTACCAAATCCCTCTTTTCCCTTGTTAACACACGCGGATATATATATATATATATATATATATATATATATATATGTGTGTGTGTGTGTGTGTGTGTGTGTGTGTGTGTGTGTGTGTGTATATATATATATATATATTTCTTTAATAACTTTAAATTTATGACTTCCTGTAATGGATAAACTTAGTTAAAAAATTTTAAGATATTACGTTTAAATCTATTCCTCCCCCTCCTAAATATACCGTTTCAAACCCCTGTAAACATTTCCTAGCCTCTACCATTTGATATTTGCTACCCCGTCTATCTCTTGTCTCTACACCCTGTAACCTAACCACTACCAGCTCTGTCCTGTTCTACTTTGCTTTAAAAAAATCCCACTTCTCTGACCTTAAGGGAACTCTCAATTCTTGACCATTGTTAACCGTTTTTTAATAATTAGGATCAGGTTCTTGGAATTTAACTTTCTACGCTTCCACTTCGGATTAAAGAAAAATTATATATATATATATATATATATATATATATATATATTGCCATCGGCAGACAGATCTGTTTCGCCGTATCACCTCTCATCAGTACGGTTTTATATATATATATATATATATATATATATATATATATATATATATATATATGTGGGTATGTATGTGTATGTAGGTTTTTTACGTTTATAATTATTATTTTATTACTATTATTGAGGATCTATTTTCTTTTTCAATAAGGTATTATTATTATTATTATTATTATTTGTGTTGTTAATATTTTATTATATATATATATTTTGTATTTTTATTTTAATTATTATTACTATTTTCATAATATTATTTTATTACTATTATTTGAGATATTTTTCTAATACTACTATTTTTTCCTATTATTAGAGTTAAGATTTTTTATATATGTATTTATTATTATTTATTATTATTATTATTATTACTATTAATATTATTCTATTTTTATTAATATTATTTAAGATCCTTTTTCTTTTTTAATACTATTATTATTATTATGTCATTTTTTCATCATATTTCGATTTCTGCTTTGGTCTCACTACCAACCAAGTCTGCGGGGAGACCTAAGGCAGGTAGTGGCGTGTTGTTATGGCTCCATTTCATGTTTTCTATCTTCCCTATCATCTCCAGCATTTATTATTATTATTATTATTATTATTATTATTATTGTTTTAAAAAACTTTTTTGACATATACATATATTATTATTATTATTATTATTATTATTATTGTTTTAAAAAACTTTTTTGACATATACATATATTATTATTATTATTATTATTATTATTATTATTATTATTATTATTATTATTATCTATGATATTTTTAAGATTGTATTTTAATATTTTATTTCTCTTCTTCTTACTAAGTGTTATTATTTTAACTATATTTATAATATATTACTAATAGTGGTTATGTTGTAATTCTTATTAGGAAGTATGATTTATAATTTATTTTTTATCATAAATATATCCCATTGTAGGCATCATTTATTTTAATATTAAATTCCATGTCATGTTTTTCTAAGAATGCATATAATTGTAAAAGACGTTGGTGTCGATCTAAGACGTTTATTTTAAATTCTTTTCTATCTATACTATTCGCTCTGAATTTTTGAAATAATATTAATACTAGTTATTTTTTCAATTTGTATTAAAATTATGATTTACAATTAATTTTTTACCGTAAATATATCCCATTATATTTGAAACTAAATTTCAATGTTAAATTTCCATGTCATGTTTTCCTAAGAAAGCAGACGGGTTGCTATAGACGCTGTGTCGATATTTGATGTATATATAGATTGTATATATTGATTTCTACTAACAGTATTCCTAGTAATCCTGAATTGACTAACCAGTGTTCCAGTTTGTATATTTTGTTCAATAAACTTACATTTCTATCTCCATATCTGGTTTTGTTATTTATTAATTTGTGTGGTTTCTCAATAAGTATCCACAACAAATTGGCGACGAGGTTTTCGAACAAGTTTACGCGGAGAAAAAATACGTTTTCACATCAGTCGCCAATAACAAATTGGTGACAAAAAACTCGAACTCACGTATAACGCCAAGGAATAACAAATTAGCGTCGAGGATCTCGTAACTCTCATACAGGGAGACGCTAACAATAAATTGGCGAAGGAGATTCGTACACAAGTCGCACTATAAATTTGCGAGGAACTCACGTGCACGCATACTCTGAATCATCTTAACAAAATTCACTACGAGGATTCGAACAACAATTCGTGTGTGTATTTGTATCTTCTTGGAGTGTAGTTGGTAGACGAATTAATGACCGGTGTGGATCCGTTCTCCCAGCTGCTTCACGTAGAACCCGGAACACTGCTTCACTCGGGACTACGTTTTCTGTGCACCGTAAACACACCGCTGTCTCCCGAACACCGGTGTAGTCTCTACGAATCGCCAACACTGAACTGTATTTACTAGCCTTCCCACGTAGGCCGGATGTGACACATGGTCATTTTATAGTGGGAATTCCCGGCCATATAGCCGGGCCAAAAAATGTCTGTCTATTTTTCCCCAGTCGTGGTTCTACCCTTCGGCGGAACCACGACTGGGTTATTGCTCTCTGCTCGGAAGCAGAGAGCGCCCTCTACCCGAAAGCAGAGGGCTTGACAGTGTCATAGAGTCGTCAATATAATGACGAAAACTCTGAACTGTCTCCGAAACATAAGTTGGCTCTTTTTATGTGTTTTTGGTCTCGAGCAAGACACCGTAATTTCTCGCTTCTGAAAAGCCTCGTTTTAACCAATGACGCATGCGCCGTGTCATTCCAAAAACTGCCTTGCATGAGAAACCGCCTTCTCTTGCTTCGGCGAGGTAAGTCTCCACCACAAGTCGACCACAAACAGTTTAGTGACACTATCACAGAGAGATAGAAGAAAAAACTGTCGAAATTAATTTTTAGAAATCTATAGCTAAAAGATGAAGCCCATCACGGAATCGAAACAGCAAAATCATGGAGGATTTTCAGAAGGGAATACATGAAATCATTAAGGAAGCGAAGAAAGACAATATAAATCAGAAGTAAGACAAATAGAAATGCAAAAGAGACAAATGGAAATGTAAAAAAGACAAATAGAAATACAAAAGGCAAATGAGGAAAGACAATCACAATTACAAGAACTATTATTGAAATTAACAAGTACAGCACTAGAAAGGAACACGGAAAAGGAGGAGACGTTTTTGCAAGATGCTGTGTGGGACGCTATAGAAATCTTTAAATACTCAATTGAGGAAGACCAAAATTTTGGCGTATACTACAAGCGATATGAAGATAATTTCAATATCGACTGCCAGCACTGAAGTGAAAAGAAAAAATTAAGACTTTTACTCACTCAGTTCGTAGATTATATTCTCCCCAAAAAGACGAACGATTCGACAAGGTAGTGACAGGCCTTACGGAGCTGTTTAGCCCCCAAATCTTTTTGTTCCATAAAAGGTGGAAAAGCCTTAGTCTTAGAAAAGACGAAAACGAGGACTATTCTACATCCGCAGCTATCGTCAACAAACACTGTGACGATTTTAATTTGGCGGAGCTAACCCCAGACAACTTCAAGTGTCTCATATTTGTCCAAGAACTAGTTGCTGCTAAAGAAAGCGAAATGAGAAAACGAATGCTGACCAAATTTCAAAACGAGCCAGGTCTACCACTACAAAAACTGTCAGAGTATTGCCAGAAATGCCTCAGTATAAAGAAAGATAGCAAGAACATCGAAGAATCAGGAGTTGCGCACATTCGTAAGGTAAAAAGAACTTTACGTTTTGAACATTTCCCAAAAGCAAAACAAGATTTTAATGACAAAGAAAAGAGATAAAAACTACTAACGACAAGAATCCAATAAAAAACAAGCCCCACCCCTTTTGCATGTTACATATGTGGTGGATGACATTGGTTTAAAGATTGTTTTTTCAAGTACAAAAATTGCCAAGCGTGTGGTAAGATGGGCCACAAAGCAACATAATAGGGTAAGATCTATTAGAATGGAGGATAAAAACAAGGAAAACATGAGAAAATATGTAGAACTGGAAATATTAAATAAGAAGATCAAATTGCAATTGGATTCGGGGTCAGACTTAACAATAATAAATTTACAGACATGACGTAAGTTGAACAGTCCGACCATGCTACACACTAAAAAATTGCTAAATCTGTAACGGGGAAAAGGATTAAATTGGAAGGCGAAATTATCGTGAATGTAAAATTTCAAGGAAAGACAAAAACAAAAAACAAAAAAAAACCTAAAAATCCGTTACGAAACACACACATAACCTGGGAGGAACGGACTAGATGCAGAAATTTAATATATGGGATTTATCCATTAACTCGTATTGTAAAAAAATAAAAAGCGTGACGACGGAAACTTCAGAATTGAAACAAGAGGTATTCTCAAGCAGTAAAAAATTCATAATAGAAATCGCTCAAAAAAAAAAAAAAATCTGTATTTATTACACCGATAGTTACAGGAAAAAATTGCAAACCAGGCGAACAAGAGAGGCACATCAGCCAACAAAGAAGGAATGATGAAGAGCCAAGCTCGTCATTCTCAAAAAACGTTGTCGCGAAGAAAAAAGAAATATTTTGGAAGCTGTTGAGAATATTAGATCCCAAGCGAAAAAACGATAGCTCCTCCTAAAAAAGAAGCTCGGAAGGTGGGTGTTAGGGAGCACACCTTTTCGCACATAAGAATGGACGCACCTGATGGGTACATATAATCCTGCCTATATAGAGAACGGGAGTGATTGTCAAAGGTAGTGGTAGAGTTGCCTTGTAACCAGCTACTATGACACTGTCAGCACTCTGCCTTCGGGTGGAGGGCGCTCTCTGCTTCCGAGCAGAGATCAATAACCCAGTCGTGGTTCCGCCGAAGGGTAGAAGCACGACTGGGGAAAAATAGACAGGTATTTTTTGGCCGGGCCATATAGCCCGGAAATCCCACTCATAACTGACAATGTGTCACATGTTGCCCTTAGTGGGAGGGACAGCTAAATATAGTGGTAGAGTTGATTAGTGGTACACCCGCTTAGTTGGTCAGTAAGGATATAGACTCATTACCCGGATATACTTCTTCACTACAAGACTGTATATATTGATATCTACTAACAGTATTCCGAGTATTCCTGAACTGACTAACCAGTGTTCCAGTTTGTATATTTTTATATTTTGCTCAATATAACTTACATTTTCTATCTCCATATCTGTTTTTGTTATTTATTATTTTGTGTGGTTTTGGTTTCTCAACAAGAATCCACACACACACACACACACACACACACACACACACACACACACACACATATATATATATATATTTATAGGAAAAGAGAGAGGATATATATATATATATATATATAGGGAGAGAGAGAGAGAGAGAGAGATTACTATCACTTGCCTGCGGACACCTCACGATTGAAACTTGGATAGCACGGTTGTTTGCCTTTTTAGTCTTTTGTTATATATCTAATTCGGTCGGGTTTTAATCCTGAGTTAAAAGCAATCAGATGTCTAACCGCACTGATGAGCTGTGATACAGCGAAACAGATATGTCTGCGGATGACTATTTACGCTCTCACACCCTGATTGAGCACTCTGGAAGAATGGAAGATTTTGAAAAAACAGTATCTACTCTGATGAGCTGTGATACAGCGAAACAGATCTGTCTGCGGATGACTATATATATATATATATATATTTTAATCTATGTCTATGGCACGACTCGGAGTTTCATGCGTTATGAAATCATCAGGTGCATTTTTCAAACAGGTAGTTTAATAGATTTGAATTTAAATTCACTCGATGTTCATGGGAATTAAATATTCTAGTAATGCCTTCCATATATACCTTCACGAACATCTTCTATAAAATGGTAAGACATTAGTGGCAATGGTGTCTTAATCTAGCTAATGTTTTACAATTACATGGGATCTTATTCTATCGCAAACAACATGTAATTTTATGATGGCTAGAAAGTTCGTTCAATTTATTAAGTAAATTTTCAAACTAATAGGCGAATTAACTTTTTGCTCAATTCAATATTTTGAAAGCAGAAATTCTCTTCTTTATCATGAACACCATGACAAACGCAGTAATTAAAACAAAAGAAAAGAAAAAAACGATTCTGCAATGTTGAAACTGTGACGTTCTTAACTGTATATGACGTCATTGTAGCTTTTGATTTAATGAGCACGATGTGTTTGTTTTGATTTCAGTTACGTTGTCACCATCTTCTAAAAACAGTTTGGTGTCAATATGGCATGACGTTTTTCTTTAAATTAATATTGAGTCAGTTTGAGTCAACGTACACATACAGTTTTTAAAGATCAAGAAAGTAATTTTTGGCAGTTTCTAAGATTTTAATCACTTTGTTCAGTTTTTTCTTGTTTTTTTTTTGTTCTTTTTTATCAGTTCATTTCCCGAGTTTGAGAATTCATACACCTTAAGATTTCTCAAAGACTTATTGCATTCAAATTCAGGGAAAAAAGAAACAAATATCAACAATACTTAAACAAAAGATTACCAGAAAATTTTATATACTGGAAGAGATTACTTTAATTTAAAAAAAAGACATATATATTTAAACTGATTATTTAAGAAAAAAAAAAGAAAAAAAGAGAGACATTCTCAACAAACTATTTTCGTTTTTGATTCATTAAAATCTTTGATATCAAAATGACAGCAACGCGAAAAATCAGCACGACCTCTCTACGCAACATCCGGGATCTTTCCAAGGGCGAAACGATTGACTTTCTACGCAAGCACATTAACCCGAACTTAAAATGTATCGAAGATCTGGGTACCGGCGTGGACCTTTGCCTTGCCATGAACCAACTTTTTCCCAATTCGTTCGACCTGCATAGGCTGAAGAAGGGCGCAAACCTCAGTGAAAACGACAAGCGGAATAATTTCAATCTCCTTCGAGAAGCCTTCAGGACATCGGGCATCAACAAAAACTTCCCTTCCGAGGTCATGATGCAGAAAAACTTCCAGTCGAACTTTTACTTTGCTCAGTGGTTCGTGCGTTTTTTTGAGGCCAATCAGAAACAAACCGACAAAGACAACAATAACGCGAAAAGCAAGGCACCGACGAAACCTCGAAAAAACATCCAAGGAGGAGCCAGATTGATGCCGAAAGAAACCACGCCGAGAAGCCCCAAGAGTGATAACCGATCAACAGATGTTCTGACTCCTACGGTAGTATTAACAAAAGCAATACATAAAAAGCCGCTACTCAACCGAAGTTTGGCTTATGGGAAATTCAACTACTCGTTACCAGTAGAGATCATATGCAAAGAACAAACAACGCAGACGGAAGAGAACTTTGGTCTTGAAGACAAAGTTGAGAGACTTATGGAAACCCAAAGACAGTTGCAACGGATCGGCATGGAACAAATCGAATGTATCCAAAAGCTACAGAAAGACAACGAAAATCTAGCCGAATCTTTGGAACATACGAATTTGCAGAAATCTTATTTTCATAAGAAACTGGACCAGATAGAGGAAATATGCGAAGACTGTCCTTCCGAGGCCTTGCGGGTATCGTTGAAACGGGTTTTGTACGAGGAAGGTCTTCCTATGTAACACATAACTGCTCTTTTTTTTTTTCGTATTTCAGATTTAATGAATCAACTTCATTTAGTCTCGCGTTTTTTGTTGCATAAATGCTTGAAAATTTGCTGTTTGTATAAACTATGATAGTTCTGAAAGATTTCTTTAAGAGACGATTGAGATTCATCCTCTTGTACGCATCATGTCCCTTCAGAACGAGGCTGTAGATCATTACCTCCCACTAATTTTTGAAGCTCTTATCAATGTTTATCTTTAATTCTACTTGCTCTTTTGTCATCTATATACACAAAGTCGTTAGGTACATTACTCGTTATTTTCCCCAGTGTCACCTGTCTTCAGTGCGTCCTCTGGGTGTCACATCTTCAAAGCCTGCTTTCTTCCTTATGCGTCCCGGTAATGTCAACTGTTTTTTATTGCTAATTCTGAATATTCTTTTGGTATACCTTTTCCTTTAAAACTTCCACACTGATCACGTGCTCCATCCATGGTATTCCCATCACCCTTCTGCAGAACCATATTTTTTTGCCTCTACACTACAGTTAAAAGAAGGTTGTCTATTACGATATAAGAATATTTATATTACATCACACCTTTCGTTGTTTCTCTCAAAATAATTAACAATATAACAATTTACTTCCTTTGCTATATAATTTGCACTTCTATAGTAAAATAATTCTTATAATAAATTAATTTAGTAAAATGATTCCTATACAAAATTAATTTGTATAGTAAATTAATCACATATTTATTTAGAATTTGTAACATAAATATATTATAATATCACGACAAAAATAGCTATTTTGTTTCGGCACTATACATGCCTATCAAGTGATGGTGCTGATTTCAAGTTGAAGAGTTTTAAAAGGTTCAAAACTAGCCAAACCTCCACAATCAGGGAGACAATGTTACATAGTCTGTGGTGACCAATCAAAATACAATTTCTCATTTTAGGAACATAAGAACAAACCCGGCTTTAAATTTAATGGATAAATTGACACGTCGCTAAAAACTAGAGTTAAAAAAAATTGTGTACGTATATACATGTATGTATATGTGTCTGTACAAGTTTACATACTAGTTTATGTATGTATGTGTGTATAGGTTTGTCCATATGTGGGTATATGTATGTATTTGTGCGTGTCTATCTCTTTTCTCCCCTTTTCTTATTTGAATAGCTTTACAATAATGAAGATAGAATGCTTTGTTAAACTTAGAATTCAAAATTCGTAATCTGTAACATTAATTCATAATATATATATATATTTTAAATAAATCATTTTTATGGTAAAATGAAACTAATAATCGATTAGTAATACTGATTTCTGTTTTAACCAAATATTAATATATATTTTCTATTTTAATCAAATATTAATACAAATTATTTTTAGAGTTTGTTCATATGTTCTTAAAATTAGAAATTACTTGATAATATTTTATATTTATGTGGACGCAATTAGTAAATTAATTTATATAGTATAATAAGTTATATACTAAAATACACTAAAATAATTCCCATTATAAATTTACTTCTATAGTAGAATAATAGGTATTTACCCTACTCCCCCACTAGAGCGGGATGTGACACAAGGTCTTTTTTTAGGTGGGGACCCGACCGTGTACGGACGGGCACAGGGACAGAAATTTCCCATTCTCCTCAACCGCCGGTTGAGATGGCCTCGGTGACGAGCACCTAGTCCACCCCTCTGCTGTAATGGGATGGGGCGGTCGCGGGACACTGTTCCTCGGGACCAGACATCTATTCAGTGTCATTTAGTAACAATCCTGTCTTCGCGGAGGGAGCTACAACCGAGCCGCACTCTGTCTTCGAGGATAGAGACGCAACTGAGAGATGATTCGGACCCACCCAACACAAAAATGTGGCGGGTAAATATATGTAGAATAATACCTCTAATAAGATATTTTCAGGTCACTTATATCTTAAAATGTTCCTGAACAAAGCATCAAATTGAGAGATAAAAACCTGTCAGGTATTTGATGATAGAAATTGGTTTTATTACTATGGGTGTATGTTGAAAGATTTTTGTGTTTTTTATATGCATTTTTAACACACGCGGTTATGTTTACTTTGAAAGAGTATGCAAAGGTGCGATTGGTAAATTGTCATTTTATATTTTTAATTTCACGCGTGCGCGTTGTTTCTTTTTGATTTTGTTAACTGCAAAGTATGGTAGTGTCAGTTGAGCACCATCTGTGAGACAAAGAGCACCATGATGCCATTCACTCCGCCATAAATTTTTAAACGGTATGCTATACTACTTGAATTTCGCCCCAGAAGCTTCAATACGAACATTTCAGAATATATGGGTGTCAATCTGAGGACAGTGCAGAGGATTCAGAAAGAGTTGGATGAATCTAATGGGGATTACGAAGGTGTTTGCAGTGATCACTAGTGATGGCGACGTTATGCCTCTATTTATCTTTCCACAAAGGCCTGCGGAGGTAGTGTTGCTCTGGGTCACGAGGGTGGCTTTTGAAAGACCCCATGTCTAGCAACAGGACTCTGCATCATGTTACACAAGCAGGAGAACGCAATCGTGGCTGTCAAACAATTTCTGCGAATATATCACCTCTTACATCTGGCCAACTAACGCCCCAAGATGCAACCCCCGCTCCCCTTGATTACTTAAGGGTTGAGCGAGAGATCAACAAAGCTCCTTATGGTACCAAAGATGAACTGAAGGCAAGGATTTTCGGAGCATTCACCAACTTAAACAAGTAAACTGTCCAGAAGAGATGCAAGAGATTCCGAAGTCATCTGGAGGCAGTGGCTGAAGCCAATACCGATTTTATTGAATACACTTACTCCTTAGTATTTCAAGATATTTTTGGGTAAATATATCAGTTAAAATGAGATGTCAATGCTATCTTTATTTTTGAGTAATCTAGACGACAAATTATCCCTCGCAGCATGTAAAAACATAAATATACACACACACACACTCACACACGCATACATGCACACACGCACACACACACACACACACACACACACACACACACACACACACACACACACACACATATATATATATAACGGATAAATTAAAAATTTTGAACTAAACGGGCGTTCATACGTGCTCTTTAAACATTATCATCACAAAGAAATACTGATTTTATCATAGTTACAATGAGTTTGTTTTTGCAATTCATTCATGATCCTGGTGGAGATCGAAAATACTTGGTTAGCAAAAAAACTATGGTGTCTTCCTTGAGGAATTTCATCTTAACATGAAGAAACTGGTTGATATATGATTAAAATAAAATTATTTACAAAAACGGCATAACCTATCTTATATTTGTATTGAATATTGTTTCAGAATTTCTATTGTCTTCATCAACCAAAGATTTTCAATCATTTACTTTTTATTTTTTGGCAATACTGACTTTTAACAACAACAATTCAAAACTTTATGACCAAGAAGAAAAGAAAAAAAAATAAGAGTAATTTGCACTACAAGCCGTTGTTAAAATTCTACAAAACCATTTCTACGTCACCAAGGATTTTACTTGTTTATTTAAATAGTAATTTTGAATTCTGTATTTCTTTAATCACCAGTTTTTATGGTGTGTGTTCCTTGTCGATAATATAGAAACAATTAAAACGTCATTTTTATTTACACTAATAATTATGCAATAATGACTTGCAAATTGAGAATTTTATAATCCACAACCAGATGTTCCATTGCATGTCAATGAAAAAGACGAGATGTTTCGCCAGTATGACTTCTTCTTCTTCTTCTATGTGCCCTGTCCCTTCAGGACGTAGGCGATCATGGATCTCCACGTCTCCCTATCCCTTGTGGCTCTTAGTATGTTTGCTCCTGTTGCTCCTGGCAACCCCCGTTCCGTCATCCACCTGATCAGATTCTGCAGATATGTTATCCGCTGCCTTCCTCTGTCTCTCCTTCCTTCTATCTGACCAGTCAGTATCAGGTTCTCCAGGCTCTCCTTCCTCATTGCATGTCCCAGGAACTTCAGTTGTCTCTTCCTGATGCTCAGCATCAATTTCCTTTTTGTTGCCATTCTTTCTAACACTTCGTCGTTGCTTGTATGTTCAGTCCACGATATCCGTAGCATCCTTCTGTAGAGCCACATTTCGGCCGCTTCCAGTTTTTTCCTCATTTTCGATGATATTGTCCAGCATTCACAGCCGTACTGAAGAACTGACATCTACATTTATAGTTAAAAACATTAAAACTTATAAACAACACTTTCTATGGAATCAAGCATTATTTTATCTTTAACTGTAAACAAAGAACCAATATTCTGGCTTGTAAAAACAACACTCAATAAGACATCTTGCCCACGAAACATCTTGACCAAATCATTAATTTTAAATTGAATAGT
This sequence comes from Ascarosepion bandense, assembly GCA_037127315.1. Classification (NCBI taxonomy): domain Eukaryota; kingdom Metazoa; phylum Mollusca; class Cephalopoda; order Sepiida; family Sepiidae; genus Ascarosepion; species Ascarosepion bandense. Next base: position 477,936 of record JBBBDQ010001775.1, read on the forward strand.
TTATTTTTTTAATAGTTTACCAAGTATAGAAAAACGGTAATATTCACCATTGTTTATACTGATAATTATCTGATAAATATTTGTAAATTGAGTATTTATAATCCGCAAATTCATTGGCAGGTGAAAAGAAATGACGAGACCTCTTGCCAAGATAACTAACTTTGCAGTACAGGATGTTGGTGATCATGGCTCTTCACCCTTTATTGTCCTTTGTAGCTTTTAATATTTTTTGTTTTTGCGAACTCTCTCATACCCTGAGCCAATATTTATTCACTCACTCAAGCTCTCCAAAAAGGTCACGCAATGCTTACTTCTGTCTCTTATTATCAATCTGTCTTGTGTGTATCAAATTTTCGAAGCTCTCTTTCCTCATTATGTGCCCCAGAAATTCTAACTGTCCTTTCTTGATGCTAAGTATAAGTGTTCTTTGCGTTGCCATTATCACAAAAACTTTGTCATTGCTCACATGTTCAGGTATTCTCAGCATCCTTCTGTAGACCCATATTTCTTTTGCTTCATATCTTTATCTTTTACGTGATTGTCCAACATTTGCTGCCATATAGAAAGTCTGATATTACATATTAAGATATGCATTGTGGTGCAGTGTATATCGGCTCGGAACGAGAAATCGGGGAGCTGAGTTCGAATTCCAATTGGATTCCTTACACTCATTCACGCGCAAATACCCTTGGGAAAGGTATTAACACGTCTTTTCCCACTAGTTATGGGTTAAATGACAGGACAGATTGAATTTTATAGCCTTGGCTGGCAACCAGTCTACCGCAGAAAGTAATGGCAACCTACTGCGGGATAACATTCTGCCCAGTCCATTATGTCTCTTTCGAGACATGATCGCCCAAGCGTGTATCACGTATGGCACTTGACTGACTGATATTACATATCAGTTTAGTACTTTTTTCTTTGTTCCTAACAATTTTTTCCTGTTTCTTATGACTTTGCTCACGCTTTTGAAGGCATTTTGCGCTAACTGAAATCACCTTCGGGTTTTTGGGTCGCACTTTCCGTCCTTTGTTAATATGCATCCCAGATATCTAAATTGTTGCACCTGTTTGATTTCGGAAGCCACAATTCGTAATTTGCATGTTGGGCTATTCGTTTTGCTAGCGACAAAGTATCCAGTTTGTTTGCAGTTGATTTTTAGCGAATTCGAAAATCTATCAAATTCCTAATTCTGAGAAAGAGAAGATAATTTAGGAATTCAAAATTCTTCGAGGAAAAAGAGAAAGTGACTAACGCAACTGGACTATTACAATTCTGCAAAATTAATTGCACATGCCCAATGCAGTCATAAACGATTCAACTTGTTTCCTTGACTCCATTTCAAGTCAGTTAAATGCCACACGTGATACACGCTTGGGCGATCATGTCTCTTTCGATCTATGACTAACTAGGTAGAAGGATTTCCCGCGGTAGGTTGCCATTTCTTTCTGCTGTAGACTGGCTGCCAACCATGGCTATAGAACCTAATCTGTCCTGCTATTCAATTCTTTCATCCTGATGAGGCATTTAAGCGCCACACGTAATACACACTCGGGCGATCATGTCTCCTTCGATCCATGACTGACTAGGCAGAAGATTTCCCCACAGTAGGTTGCCATTACTTTCTGTGGGACAGCGAAAAATTTCTTAAAAATATGAATATTAAAAACAAGGAAATTTTGTTAAAAACAAAGAAAAGAGTACTAAACTGCGATGTAATATCAGGCATCCTATATTGCAGCGTATTCTGGAAAATCATGTCAAAAATAAAATAGAGACTTGAAGCAAAATACATGTTGCCATTATAAGTACCATTATTTAACAGTCAATTTGTACATTATGTTCGCCCTCTTGAATAGTTTTGATTAATAAACTTCAGGATCTGACCTGACATCTCGGCTTCAGTCATTTTCTCACCGACATAAAGTAGCTTCCTCTTGCCTTTTCTACAAATATTTTCATGATAATTATTCTGATAAACTTTTCTCTTTGCAAATAAGTTATATTCATTGTAAATATTCATTAAGGCTTCATTTTTAATTATAATTATTCTCCCCACACCGCCTGACACATTGTACATATGGGAACGAGTTACAACTACATAGAGGCTTGATGTATTATGGCGGCTCTAGTCATAATGCTAAGCAAAAATAGTTGCTTTTGGTGTTGTATTTTATTTTATTTTTTTTAAAATCAATTATCTGAAGCAAGGCAATAATGCCACTAAGACGCAATGGCTACGAGTAGCAAAAAAGAATGAGATGACTTTAGGAGGAACAGCATACCCAATCATATGAGCATCTCCCTCAATCCTCTTTCTTTCTTTCACACACCCATACATTCACAAGTGTTATGGTGAAACACACCTATTCCTCAGATAATGGACTCTCCATCCTATATTAATAAGAGTTAACAGGAAGTTAACTCGAGAACTTCTTGGGAAGTTCATAGGAGTTCTTAGAAGTTCTAGAGAGTTCTTTAGAGTTCTATTGGAGTTCAGTAGAACTACTAGGCAGTTGATATTAGTCGGCAGTTAGCTGAATACTAAGGAGTCAGCTTTCAATGGACGATTACCAAGTTCCTAATATTTTGGGTGCGTTAAGTCGATTAGCAACCGACATAGTATGATTATAACATTCAGTGCGAAAACTACTCCACAACAAGTTAACAAGTTAACAATTGCCATCCTGTTTTTAGTAAGTTCTTAATTCATAGTTAAAGGCATGCAATGGATTTCAGTCGAATCCATTCACTTACGTGCTAGTATCCTTGGGAAAGATATGAATTCAGCTCATCTTTCGGCTATGAGTAAATAGGACATACTGGGTTCTATAGCATGGATTGCAACCAGTTTGTGGGAATATCTCCGCAACACTCCGCTTGCAGACCTTAAAAGTCCCATGAAATTTCTAGAGTGAATGCTGCTACGAGTACAAGTAGTTATAGTTGAAGCTATGTACTCTAACGTGGTTTCTCTGTGTCTCTTCTGCAAATACTTTCATGGCTTCTGCTCGGACGAACGTAGCTCACTGGTACGCCTTATACATGAATTTGCAAGAGCTACAAGATTAACAACTAAGTCCCACCTTTTTACTGTGAAACCAATAAATTATAAACGCAAATTCTATACCATCAGCTTCTTCTCTCACACTTCCCGTCTGTAGAATTCCATCCTGTTTACTTGCTTTCCCGACAGCTACAATCTTTAAGAATTCAAATTTAAAGTCAAAAGTCCTCTACTATCTCACTAACTTGCTTCCTCTCTCTCTCATGCTTCTTTCTACGTCCAATCCACTCTCATTAGTATTCTCATCCTTCTCCTACCCTCTTCCTGACACCCCCTGTAACCTGTCACTCTTTCTCATAACTTACCTCCTATGTAACTCCCCTACTCAACAGTGGTAGTAAAATGCCTTGCTTGGTGCGACACGATTATAAAATAAAAAAGTAAGGCGTTAATGCCACAAAAATGCAAGGGGCTACTCGTAGTGAAAGAATTTAGAAGAAACCAGATACCCAATCCGAAACAGGAAACAAGGGATAAATGATCGTCCTGTTCAAAAGTCCAAGGGGGAGCGTGAACTGTGCGATAGGTGAATCTACACACGTAGATTTGGTAAAGAGTATTAGACCATCTATTCTCAAAATCAATGTCAAGGTTGACCGGTGAATACAGTCTCTGGAAAAAAGGTGATCAGAGTAGAAGTGGATAAGATTCTTTGAATAAGAGCTCTTCATAATCGCATCTACCTCATTGTTCCACACACACACACACACACACACACACACACACACACACACGCATATATATATATATATATATATATATATATATATATTAGTCATCCACATACAACCCTGTTTCGCTGTATCACAGTTCATCAGTGTGGCTAGACACATTTTTTTTTTTTTTTTAAATTTTTTTTTTATAAGCGTTTCACCCCGAGCAAGGCATGTCACTGCCACTACTGTGCAGGGGGCTACGTAGAGTGGAGAAAGGCTGATTAAATATAGGAAATAACAGAGGGTGGGTGATAGGCGGGTGAGGATACCGAGAATGAGGGTTGGGTAGATGAGAGTGTTGTCAGAATAGTTGGGAGTTAGTGTGATAGGAGGTGTCTATTGACCCTACATTTAAACACCTGGAGATTGTAACTGTCGGGAAAGCAGACTTGTGGAAGGGAGTATATAGTATATATATATACATATATATATATATATTTCATTTGGAAGTGAGTTATTTCCGCTACCTAGGTTTTAACCATTCGGTATCTTTAGACGATTTATAATTACTGAATTTCCAACGTTTTTTCACACGTACGGCAGCGATTTTATGAACGAGCGACTGAAATCTTTGAACAACCGAAAATTTTCAAAATTAAGGAAGGAGTTACTTAAGGATCTTAAAACACTTTCACCCAGGTTTGTATGATCTTAATATGTATATATATAGATGTGATTACATCTGGACATCACTTCTGATCTTTCATTCAGTAATTTTTTTCTGGAAATAATATTATGGCTAACTTTCCTTCTTGGCACAATCTGCAGACATTACCACCGTTGTAAGGTTTGGCTTCTTTCTTTTACTATACTCCATGTTATATCAGGGCATTTTCCAATTTTTTCACACAACCAGCAGCATGACCTCTGATCGGGAGATTAGAGGTTTTAAGGAGCGTGGAACCACCTCTTAATTGCTGTTGCATCCAGGCCCACATTGACCCGAGGTGGTAGCACCTGTTAACGCCCCAACTACGGGCAAATAGTAAACCCATAAACAGAATATTATTTAAGTATGAAAATACATTTTATAGTAAAATCACCAGCAATGCATTTTTATATAAAAAAGACCAACAATACATATAGTAAAATGACCAACATTTTGAAAGTAAAATGACCGCCATGACATTTTGAAAGTAAAATGACCATCAACACATTTTGAAATTAAAAAAAGATCAGCAATACATTTATGTTTAAAATCAAGGCATATAATTTCGTTCAAAATATATTGTGTTCAAATTATTTAGATTTCGGCATTAAAAGCAAAACGCACAGTATTTTATTTCATTTTGAATGTTTTCTTTCCTTTTTATTTTCGTTACTGTGTTTATCCCCTCTCTCCTCATTTAATCTTAAATTTTTCATGTTATTATTTTTGTAGAAAAAAAATACATGGGTGTTTCAGTGGGATTTCTGCGAATATGTGCTATTTTGGCAAATGTTCGATTGGGTGACGAAGGATGGTTTCGTGTGTTGAATGAATCCATTGTAAGAATGAATTAGTCGCGGTTTTGATTAGCTAGTTCATAGTCAATGACGACCACCTACCCTCTCGTCCTTGTGCCACGTAACAATTGTATAATTGTTAAAATAAACAACCTGTTATTAGTAAGTTTCTAATTTACAGATGATGTCATGGACCAAAGTTACGGATGCTGGTAGTGAAAGGTCTAGCCCAGCCAGACAAATCGGTGAGCCTTGTTCGAAATCTGACACAGTTACTTGTATTCATTTTTGCACAGATACCCATTTGCGAAAATATGGGCCCATCGTTTTCTCCGTTTTCATAGACTGAACTTGCCTTGAGCTAGCAATTATAATAGATAGGTTACTTCACGCTATCTGGCTCAAGGTACACCCATGCTGCTATGGTTACAGTACATGTGGTGCCCTACGACCCTTAGGGGTCACGACACTCGTTACATGATGTGACCAAAGTTGTGCTGGTGGTGTAACGGTTATCAGCACAAAATAAAATAGGCGTGTCGACTTCAAGTTATAAACGAACCCGTTTCGTTCGCCTTCTATTAAGGTCTTTTCAGAATACATGAATCCATCTTTCTCCGAATATGGTAGTTTTCTGAGCGAAGCTTAGATGTGGCACAAGGCCGAAAGAATGGGGCACCCAGTGAGGATCGAACTCACTACTCAATTTTAATGATTCTAGCTAGACAAGTTTGCTAACCATTATACCACTTCGAGGTGCCCCATCTTTCTCTGGATATGAATTAAATTGAACAGGTACCCATTCTTTCTGTGGCTGGCAGCTAGTCTAGGAGAAGAAAAAACTCTTAATTAAATCAGCTGGGTGTACATGTGCTGTTAAACAAATCCTATCAGTGATATTATATGAAACAAGTCCTACCTGTGATATTAGATAATTTAATCCTACTTGTGAAATTGCATAAAAAACACCTGTTACATAAAACACCCTACAAGTAAAATTGCAAAAAATAAATCCTACCAGTGATAAGACAGAAACAACCATACTAGTGATATCCCATGAGACTACTCCCATCTTTGATATAACATAAAACTGTTATGGTTTATAAAATGGTGCATGGATTGCAACCAGTTTGTGGGAATATCTCCGCATCACTCCGCTTGCAGACACAAAAAGTCCCAAAAAAAAAGAAAAAGATAGACACACTGACGCCAATAATTCAAAACTGGGCGGCAAAATAAGGAACCGTTTCTTTTGGTAGGATCAGGAGCAAGATTAGGAGTAAGAAGTAGGAGTTAAGGACAGTAGTTTTGTGTAGGAGATTTGAAAAGAGGAAGACGCTAGTCAGTTGACCACTAGAGTCCAGAAGGGATAGGCTCGTTTACTACTAGCATCCCACAGTGAAGAGAATTTAGCTAGTCCGCTCCTGTATCCACACAAAATTTAAAGGTTGTAACTTGATGTAAAAACCTAAAGTTTTATACCAAAAATAAATATCATTAATTCAAGTTTGTTATCTTCTAATTATACCAAAACGAAGCAACACAACAAAATAAATCCTACCAGTGATAACACAGAAACAATCATACTAGTGATATCCCATGAGACTACTCCTATCTTTGATATAACATAAAACAAATCCTACCTGTCATATTATATCAAATAAATCTTAACTGTGATAATACAAGAAACAACTAGTAACAGAAAAAATGTGCACTAAGCATTTGTTAATACGAAAGAAGTTCTGGTATCGCCTCCTCGACTGCAAAACTAAACCTTTAGTCAATGCCCTCATCATAAATTATTGTCTTTCTGATAAGATCGTTTAGTCAGCGCTGCAATATCTGAACTGAATAGCAGAAGTCTGTTTAGTCCAAATTAGATGATGAGTTTAAATTAGTATTTGGACAAGTAGTATAAAAGATTATTTATTATCGACCAGTAATTGTATTCCAAATAGCAGATGCTTCCAGAAAAATAAAACAAGCAGTTTTTCGCCCTTCAACAAATTCCTTTCAGAATGAAAAATGTTTTCGGTGTTATTAAAATCGAATTTGCAAGATCTAGCCTGGAACCATTAAGTTAACAATCAGTAAATCTTCAAAAGTCCTTTTGTCTCAAATACGAACGTCTATTTCGTTTTTGATCCGCTGAAATCTAACGACCTCCAATAATCTGTATTTAATTCCTTGTCCTAAGGTCCCAACTTGGTAGAAAATCCAATTTCGTTTAATTTTCTTTGTTTCTGTTTTAAAAGTAAAGTTAGAAACTTCACAAAAAATGAAAAAAAAAAGAAAAAAAAAAGAAAATGAAAAAAAGAAACGAAAAAGTGGAACGAAAAAAACACACACAACAAAAAAAGAAAACTTTATAATGTTGCATTTGAATCACGATTTTAATCTGTCTCATTAAAAGGATTTCCATTTGTAATATCCTCTTTGAGAAACCTTAAAGGTAGAAAAAATGGCAACCGTTCGATCATTGTAGATACAGAGAAATCTTTAACTTTTATTTTAACTTTCAATGGCTACACGAACAGAAATTAGAGAGAGGGGAAATTAATGGAATCAAACAAAATGCGCGCGTTTCAAAAGGATGAGTAAAGCGTGCGACTATGAAGTGCGTATATCTGTAAAGATGAGAGAGAATAAGAAATTGGGATTAGTAGAGAGGGGTAAAGTAAAGAAAATGATAGAGAAAATTTAATGAAAATATAGGAGGAGGTAGCTAAATTAAAAAAAAAAGAGTGTATGAGAGAGAGAGAGAGAGAGAGAGAGAGAGAGAGAGAGAGAGAGAGAGGTTCTCGGCCCCTGGCACACTGGAATGCCTCCGTAGCTTCTCTAATAACTTGCTAATATAATGGGGTCAATACTAATTAAACTACTACTGAGGTACTGTCAGTCAGTTGAGTGCCATACGTGATACACGCTTGGGCGATCATGTCTCGAAAGAGACATGACTGACCGGGCAGAAGATTATCCCACAGTAGGTTGCCATTGCTTTCTGCGGTAGACTGGTTGCCAACCAAGGCTATAGAACCCAATCTGTCCTGTTATTTAACCCATAACTGGAAGGAATAGGTGGATTAATACCTTTCCCAAGGGTATTTGCGCGTAAGTGAATGCAATGAATTCAGCTGGAATTCGAACTCGGCTCCCCGATTTCTCGTTCCGAGCCGATATCCAATAAAGCCTAAAGATAAATAAAAATAAGCAAACAAATGCTTGGAGTAAGGAACGATTTTTGGGACCGAAGCACTTGTACCACAAACTGGAACACACCAGCAGTATACTACGATACCCATTGGCATGTTATATTGGCTTTCTGTCAAAGTTTACAAATACTGAATCTATAAAAGTGTATAAAATCTATAAACTCTATAAAATCTTGGGGCCTCTTCAAAGGCTTGGTTTTTCAATCCCAAACAGGAAGAGTTATAGATAAACCTTAATAAACCAGGAATACTCTTCAGTAGTGAATTGAGTTCTCTCAGCGACTGGCGTGTGTATACACCGCATATATATGACATGCTAAAATTTCCCTTCTCTCATTCCATGCACCTATGGTCTAGGAACTAGGGGTCTCCGACTGACACCAAATCGGTCGAGTTTCGATCCCGGCTGAAAGCAAGTGGAAGTCTAAAAACAAAAATTATCCAATATTCGTATTCTCTAATAACCCTACAACCACACAACTAAATCCTCTACAGAAAACCAACGTAGTGTATCAATTTACATGCCCGTTCAGAGATTATATCTCTGGTTCTAATAATAAACCCACTACATATATTGGTTTTACTACAACCACGCTCTCCTGTAGACATACCTGCCACCTTTCTGATCATACTTCAATTAAACAACATTTCTTAAACATAGACATGTAGGTAATATTTGACAGATTTTAGTCAATAACACAATAACACTCACACATACACGCAGTAAAAAGAACTTTCACATATTGGAGGTCATCTAAATTAAATCAAAGCAACCCACACTTAATAAAATCACATTTCAATCTGGTCACAACACATTACATTGCATTTAGACATATCGTTCTGTTAACATTTCGGTCTCTCACGTGGTGTGACGTCATAGAACCGCATTACAAATTTACGAACTGCATTCTGCTATTCGGTACCTTTTATCGTCGCATAGCAATGTTTTATGTCAACACAAGATAACATCATCTTGGATGGTGGATGTCTTTATGTTAACATCCCTGTAATCTCTCTGAAGATGGCTCATGTTAGCCGAAACTTAGAACCAGCATAATAAAAAAATATCGAAATGTTGGATAATTTCTGTATTTATTTTCACCTGAAATTAAAGCCAATTAGAACGGCTCATGATTAAACATAATAAACATTCATTGTCTGTTATATTTAACAATGTATGCTGAGTAAATTATCAGTTACCTCGATACACTATATATATACATATATATATATATATATATATATATAGATATAGATATGTGTATGAAATTAAAATAAATTTTCGTAACAAATATTTATCGTAAATAATCAGGCCAGTAGAAATAAATAAATAATACTGTTTGATTATAAACAGAATATCTACTTAAATACGAGTATCGATCAAAAATAATGTTCAAACAAATCATTTCAAATTGTCGGTTGTTTAAATACCATTTCGTTAATCTTCGCTAATTTCCGTAATATATATATATATATATATATATATATATATATATATATATTCAAATTTTACCTTTGAGAGAGTAACAACTCTTTCGTATCAGTTAATCTACAAGTTGATAAGTCTGCCATATTATTAAATGCATGGAAACCAAGCCGGAATTAAAAGAAATTAATTAATACCTGCAAGGGATAAGAAACTATGGAGGGCCATAATCACCTATGTCCTGAGAGGACATAGTACATAAAAAAGAAGAATTCACAATGTTTAGGCTATTCCTCAAATGAGAAAATATTACGCTACGGAAAGGATTCACTTAATGAACTATCAGCGTTTTAGTAAAACTCATTGAAAGGCTTAACTGCCAATTTTAAGGAGATAGAATACATAATTATTATATAAGAGGAACATCTCACGTTGTGAGCTAGAAGAATTGAGATGTCAGAGTCAAGCAATTCCATAAATCTGGGAAATGTTTTATCATATGCAATGAAACTTCAGGTTTTTGTACCACATTTTCTATTGTATGTTTCGACACTAAATACATAAGAAAAAAATCTTAAATTAGAATTACATCCCAATTTAATATTTTCAATAAATACTTTTTTTTAAAATCAAATCACCCCGAGCAAGGCGGTAACGCCACTGACGTGCAGGGAGCTACATAAGAGTGGAAAGATTTGGAAAAGAGAAAGCCGGAAACCACATCCTAAACAGGGAACAAGGGATGAGGCTCTTCATCTGTTCAATAGATGAGGGTGGAGTGTGAACAGGGCGATAGTTTAGTCTATCTACTCCAATTGACAAAAATAAGAAAAGAGTGAAAAGATTGGAAAAGAGAAAGCCGGAAAATACATCCTAAACAGGGAACAAGGGATGAGCCTCTTCACCTGTTCAATAGTTGACTTGTAGTAAAAAATGAACTTCAGTGAGACTGAATGAATATTTTTAACGTGTTTCATCCGACATACCTTGATATCGCAGATTACATCAACAGCAAATAATAATAATAATAATAATAATAATAATAATAATAATAATAACAACAACACATTAGACAATGTGTAAACACTATGGAAAATATGTAAACAAACACTGGTATGAACATCACCCAACACCGGTTACGGAAATAGAAGATGTCGCCATTCTATGGGATTACACCATCTACACAGACAGAAAAATTGAAGCAAATAGGCCGGACATTATTGTTAAAAACCAGGAAGAAAAAACTTAAAAAATGTAATAATAATAATAATAATAATAATAATAATAAAAACCAGAAAGAAAAAACTTTTCTATTAATTGATATGGCTTGTCCAGCGGATTGTAACGTAGCAACCAAGGAATTCGAAAAACTGTCAAAATATAAAGACCTGGAAATTGAAATAGAAAAAATGTGGAAATTGAAAACAAGAGTTGTGCCAATGATTGTAGGTGCACTTGGAATAATAAAAAATGGAACAAAACAACACATTGAAAGAATCCCTGGAAACCCCAGCTTAAGAGATATACAAAAAATTTTCTTATTAAGTACAGCCCACACACTAAGGAAAACTTTATCTATGTAACGCTAGGGATTATAGGGAAGATAGAAAAACATGAAATGGAGCCATAACAACACGCCACGACCTGCCTTAGGTTTCCCGGCAGACTTGGTTGGTAGTGTGACCATAGCAGAAATCGAAAAATGATGAAAAATGACATAATAATAATAATAATAATAATAATAATAATAATAATAATAATAGGATTACTGGTCGGAATGAGAAATCGGAAAGCTGAGTTGGAATTCTAGTGTTCATTACTGGATACCTGCTACGAGGGAGATATGAATCCATTTCTTCTTCCCCCAACTATGTGTAAATAGTAGAAAAGACAGGATTCTGTAGCCTTGGGTGGCAACTGGTCTAGGAGAAGAAAAACTCTGAATTCAAAACTGAATATAGCCTCGGATACTATGCGGATAAGGAAAGGATCGTTCGCATTAATTCAATGATCCCAAATACGTTCGATTCCTTGATTTTTGTTTTAACTATGCTTGTCCTTCTCTTCGTTATTTCACACGACCATTACGTTCTGTCGAAACCTGATAAATAATGAACTATTGCGTTTTGATCGCGTGGAAAAGACACTACTTGGTTTCAGTAAGAAGATAAAAAATGGAAGGGGATATATATATATATATATATATATATATATATATAGAGAGAGAGAGAGAGAGAGGGGGGGAATCAAATTAATCCGAGAAGAAGAGATGCTACAAATTGATTTTATCCAAATATCCGAGAAGTGACGAAAGTGACATTTTTTCAGACGTACGGTATCGAACGACGAAATCCAAGTAAGACAATCGCCAAAAATCCAATTACTATAAATCAATTTAACATCGTCTACTGAATTATTTTTAAACTATACTTAAGAGAAATGTTTGTAAGAGCGGGATTTGGCTACAGTTGATGATGATGATGATGATGATGATGATGATGATACTGATGATTGATGATAGAGAGAGATAGATAAACTTAGAGATATATGCAGATAGAAAAAGAAACAGAGAGAGGGAGAGAGAGGGAGAGGGGGGAGAAAGAATGTGATTAAGAGGACAAGAGGTTATTACACTTTGATCTTAGCCAAAATGTTGATAATGAATGGTGACCATGATGAAAGCGCCATTTTTCAGACACACATCGAAACCGAGTAAGGTAATTGCCCCAAATCCAGTTACCATAAATAAAATAATACCGTCTGTTGAAATATTTAAATATTATTATTAATATTAAATATTTTAATATTATTATTATTAAATTATTATTATTCATTAGACGTTGATTCGGCTAATTATAAATGTGGGCATAACTCGTAGGGTGGGTGGGGGTGTACGTACTGAGCGTATCTGTTGATGAGCAGGAGAAATAGTGAATTTCATGGTCAAGTTTCTAGAGAGTTGCATTAAAATCTGAAAATGAGACAGCCAAGGCATTTTGGGTGTCATATCTAGATAATTGGGGATGCCTTCAATCGTCTGCACAGATGGGGCTTACACGACGCTAAGGTTCTTCTAATTGGGCCCCACCGGCAAGGTTATGCTCGGCTTTTATTAAAACCTGTTACTATATTGCGCACATTTGGCTGTGACGCATGTGCCTAGCATACTTTTATGAGATTGAGACTAGTTACCAGATAAGTATATGTGTAACACCTGTCACCTTTTTGGTGTACTACCGCCTGCTACTATTACTACTACTATTGCTACTACTATTACTACTACTATTGCTACTACTATTACTACTACTATTACTACTACTATTACTACTGTTGCTACTACTATTACTACTGATAATAATAAAGAAGTAAACTGCAAGAGAATAATCAAAATCCTGATCCGGTTACAGGCATAGAACATGTAACATTTTTAGGAGATTTGTAACACACACACACACACACGCACACACACACTGTGTGTGTGTGTGTGTGTGTGTGTGTGTGAGAGAGAGAGAGAGAGAGAGAGAGAGAGAGAGAGAGAGAGAGCAATCAAAGCTAATCGCCCATCGTGATCAATGACCACAAAAATAGAATGTATTTTCTTATTGATATGTCAGATCTTGCAGATTATAATGTATTTTTTCCATCTTCAAAAATCTGCCAAAATATAATGACCTTGAAGTGGAAATCTAAAAAAAAAATGGCATACGAGGACACCAATAACTTGAGTTGTAGTTGGAGCAACCGGTTTGATTAAAGAAGGTTCTGATAAATTCAATGAAGGGATTCCTGGTAAGCCATGACTTAAAAAAAACATAGAAATTGCACTCACAAGTACAGCTCACACTTTATGAAGGGTTTTATCATTATAAAAATGTGTGTAATCTTTCGTCTTTGATTGGGACCCGGAAAGAAAAGTGTATACAACAGGCTTTATTCTTGCAGCACAAGACCAAAGTCTTTTCACTAGAAACTCTCAGGCAAATATTATGCATAATATGGATCCAAAATGCAGGTTTTGTGATAAACACCAAGAAACAATAGACCACCTAATCTCAGGCTGTTCTGTCCTTGCTCCAAATGAATATAAAAATCGCCACGATAGAGTTGGGCAATATATACATTGGGCAATGTGCAAACATTATGGAAAAGCTGTAAACAAACAATGGTATGAACATCACCCAGCACCGGTTACAGAAATAGAAGATGTAACCATTCTATGGGATTACACCATCTACACAGACAGAAAAATTGAAGCAAACAGGCCAGACATTATTGTTAAAAACCAGAAGGAGAAAACTTGTCTATTAATTGATATGGCTTGTCCAGCGGATTGTAACATAGAAATCAAGGAATTTGAAAAACTGTCAAAATATAAACACCTGGAAATTGAAATAGAAAAAATGTTGAAACTGAAAACAAGAGTTGTGCCAGTGATAGTAGGTGCACTTGGAATGATAAAAAATGGAACAAAACAACACATTGAAAGAATCCCTGGAAACCCCAGCTTAAGAGATATACAAAAAATTGTCTTATTAAGTACACTAAAGAAAACTTTATCTATGTAATGCTGGGGATGATAGGGAAGATAGAAAAACATGAAATGGAGTCATAACAACACGCCACGACCTGCCTTAGGTCTCCCCGCAGACTTGGTTGGTAGTGAGACCAAAGCAGAAATCGAAATATGATGAAAAAATGGCATAATAATAATAATAAAGTCTTTTCACTAGAGACTTTCAGGCAATTATTATATATAATAATGTGGATCCAAAACGCAGTTTCTGTGATAAATACCAAGAAACAATAGACCATCTAATCTCAGGATGTTCTGTACTTGCACCAAATGAATATAAAAATCGTCACGATAGAGTGGGGTAATATTTACATTGGACAATGTGCAAACACTATGGAAAATCTGTAATAATAATCAGATTGTAATATATATTTGAAGATCTTAAAAGACATTCGAAATACTAGGATCTTGAAATGAAAATATAAAAATTTGGTGCATGCGGACATCAGTAATAACTGTTTTAGTTGGAGCCCTCGGACTAATTTGAAAAGGTTCCGATAGACTCTGTGAAGTGATTCCTAATGGCCCAAGCCCTAAATAAATATAAAAAATTGTACTCACGAGCACAGTAAGTACTTTACGCAGGGATTTATGTATGTAAAATGTGTGTGATCTTAGTTTATTTATTTTTTTAAATGCGCAGTGGAAATGTTATGATGCCATTTCTGACCTTAGATTTCTGATTGGGACCCGGAAGAAAATTAGTATACAACAGAAATCAAAGGCAATAATAATAATAATAATAATAATAATTATGATGTTGATGATGGGGATTATGATGGTGGTATTGACAAAAGATATATACATGCAAAAACGGGAGCAAAAATATTACGTTGCTGTTGTTGTCCCCATACCCAAACGTCTTTATCTCTCTGACTGGAGTCGAATGCAAGTATTAACCCCCAGCGGTTGGAGTTTTCAGGCTTCGCCTAATACCGTCTTAATTGTCTTTGTCTTGTCAAACCCGTAATTAATCGGACCATTATCAACTGACCATTACTGGACATTGCGAAAGCCTGTTAGCCTGCAGACACACCGGATAGCGATGCTGACTTCTGGAACGATGCAAAAAGCGTAAATTGGACGTGTACATATTCCCTTCCCCATCCGCGTTCCCCCTCTTCGCCATTTTTCACTTTTTCCACCTTTCACTCTCCCTCTCTATTCCTATCTCTCTTTCTCTTTCCACCCTTTTCACTTTATTTCTCACGCATGCACACAAACGGGTATACACATGCAAACCAAATACACACACACACACACACACATAAATATGCAATAACATATGTTCTGATATGTAAAGACGACTGTCAGTGATTAAAATGCTTGTCTCGCAAACTAATAGAAATGAAGTAAATTCCATTTGACTCCTTGCTTTCTAAGTACCTATAAATATGCACATGCATCTATCAGTCAGTATTGCATAATAAATCAATAATATAATGCCAAGCAAGGTGATAAAGTCACTAAGACATAAGGAGGGTCTATATTTCTGAGATGCGGGTGTATTTACAGTATTTACATTATTCTGACTATTGTCCTCATCTTGCTTGCTATTTCGACCGTTGTACGCTCTGGCCTTCTTCAGGTGCTAGGACTTTCTAACTGAACCTTTTATTACAATCACTGGCTATCATTTTTTGGATAACTGACGGAAATTTTTTTCGAGTATATATATATATATATATAGTCATCCGCAGGCAGTCCTGTTTCGCTGGCTCATCAGTACGGTTATATATATAGTAATGTGCAAAAGTATTAGGACAAGAACTATTTTATTCTTTATGAGGCATATTGACAGAAAATAAACAATTTAATTAAAGTAATTTTATTTGATTGACTCAACAAATGCTTTAACAAGAAAACATACTTGTTACAAAATAAATTTAATATTTAGTATAATAGCTTTTTGCTTTGATCACAGCTTTCATTCTGTCAGACATTGACATCACAAACTTCGTCAATGTATCTAATGGTATCCCCTGTCTTGTGAAGTAACATTAGATTTATCAATTCGAGAGAGGGCGATAAGAAAGAAGTTAGTCATATCCAAGGATAATAGAATAATGAGTAGTTTCAAAATAAATTCTTTTTAATAGATTTCTTTTACACCTAATTTTAAATAATCATTATTTATTAGCAATTTACTTGTTTTTTTACCCTGTATTTAAATTTCAGTGAGGTTTTTAGGAAAAATCACCCCTGTCCTATTACTTTTGCACACTACAGGTAGTGTGCAAAAGTGTTAGGATAGGGGGTGATTTTAAACTATATTTTGATGGGTCATAAAAGATAAAATAGCTCCTGTCCTAATACTTTTGCACAGTACTGTATATATATATATATATATATATATATATATATATATATATATATATATAATAACTATAGTAATTGTAACAATATTAATAGTAACAGAAATAATTCTGCTAATACTAGTAACAGTTATACTATAATTTAGATCGTCTTGAATAACCCACCGAGGACGAACTCGGAGGGAAAAGGAGAGGAAGTAAAAAAAAGAAGCAAACAAAGTACACGAACAAAAAGTCAAATACTCGTAGGAAAGAAAAAAAACCCAAGACAAAAACCCTAACACTAAAGCGCTCAATACGGAAGTAGAGCAACAAAGACAGAAGATCTATGCAAGAGCCAACAAACCTATCTAGGTTCCACCCTTCGGCTCGTCAGGGTAAAATGACTCTTATATATATACATATATATATATATATATATTCTAGACATATGCTATTAAATATAAGAGACAATGAATGTCTATTATGTTTAATCATGAACCGTTCTAAACGTCGTATTCTTGCTTTAATTTCAGTTGAAAATAAAGACAAAAATTCTCCAACATTTGGATAATTATTTATTGGGTTTCTTCTAAGCTCTCGGCTCACATGAGCCATGTTCAGAGAGGTAGTTTTTTATATATATATATATATATATATATATATATATTTGTTCTGGAATATTACAGAACCACAGACGGAATCTTCTTAATTAAACCGAAAGGGAGTTATAACTAGCAGTTATAAAATGATTTCTAGACTGACTCTAACGATACTCTAACGATACTCCCTATCAGATTTCTCTCCGTACTCAGGATATTTAATCAAAGTCCATCACTGAGAAAGGATGGGACACAAGGTCGGATTTAACTTGGGGGACCCGAGAACGTGCACTGGGTTCACGGTTCAAAATTTATCCAGCCTATGTACATGCGGGATCGGGCAAAAAGCTTGTCTAATCAGTAGAGTTTGAGTTTTAGTCTGAGTTTTGTTTAACGGCATAGCAACCTCTCTGGGTTATTGAATGCCAAAAAGATAAATTTTTAAGGCATTTTTTAATGTTCGGTTATAGTTAGTCGGATTTTAATGAAAATTTTATTGTTTTTATTTTATTTTCAGTCAGTCAGGTAAGTGCCATGCGCGATACACGCTTGGGCGATCATGTCTCGAAAGAGACATGACTGACTGGGCAGAAGATTATCCCGCAGCAGGTTGCCATTACTTTCTGCGGTAGACTGGTTGCCGACCAAGGCTATAGAACCCAATCTGTCCTGCTATTTAACCCATAACTGGAAGGAATAGACGGATTAATACCTTTCCCAAGGGTATTTGCACGTAAGTGAATACAATGGATTCAACTGGAATTCGAACTCGGCTCCCCGGTTTCTCGTTCCGAACCGATATCCACTGAGCCACAAGGCACATCCTCGTTTTTTATTCAAAAATGCTTTGCTGAGAAAAAGTTTTTCCTTCAAAAATATATTGTAAGTAATATTTTTCCTTCGAAAATGTATATTTTTTTATAAAATCCTATTTTATATATATATTTCTATAAAAGTGTATTTTTATACTTTCGTAGTGTTTTGACCCCAGTTTGAGGGAGTTAATTATTTGCTCATAACTAGGACCCTAATAGGTGCTTCCACTCCGGGTCAGGGTGGACCTGAGAACAACAGCAATTAAGAGGTGGTTCCATGTTCCTCACAACCTCCCAATCAAAGGCCTTGCTGCCGGATACAGTTTAACGTCATGCCCAGGACTCTAATCAATAGAGTCTCAGTCCGTAGACTGACCACCAACTGAGTCGTTCTCTGTTTGAAGAAAGAGATCTTGACAATTGCAAGAACTCTCGTAATTTTCGAAAAGTCCCTCCACTGAGATGGAATCTTTCACAAATTTGGGTTGAACGTGGAGAACAAGAGTGCGTGCACTCGCGCAAAGGGTCAGAATGTACTCAGCTCTTTCAGAGACAGAGAGTTTGTTTATTTTTATCAGCCGAGTTTCTGTCCATAGACAGAGTTCCAATAGAGTTGTTCTTTGCACTAAAATAGAAAGCTTTACTGACAACTGCAAGCTCTCCTTGATCTTTTAGTATTTACCTAAAGTCTCCCCACTGATACCTGGATGTGAAACCTGGTCGAGATTAACGTTGGAAACCAGAGTGCCTACACTTGGGCTAAGGATGAAAATTGAACCTGCCTCAGCATACGCAGGATCGGGCACTACGCTTGTCTAGTTTTCTCCGCTGATTCTCAGTGTTTGGGCCGAGCCTCGACTGAGTTGTTCTCGAATCGAAGACAGAGTGCTTGTCAATTGTTCTAAATCGAATATCTCTCCGTAGACATTGACACGTTAATGTGAAACAAGATCGGGTTTAATGTAGGAAACCTGAGCGATGCAGTTGCATCAAGGTTCAAAATTTAACCAGCCTCCGACTCCTCATACACAGGACCGAGCACTATGCTTTGTGTATTTTTCTCAGCCAGAATTTTCACGAAGATAGAGAGCTCATTTAGGTTTTTGGACGGTAGCACTATGCTTGCCTATTTTTCTAGACCAAACCACTTTCTATGTCAAACTCTGTCTTCGGACAGAGTTTGACAGTAATACGCGATACTTTTCTCAACCGATTTTCTGTCTGCTGACAGAGCCCGGTTGAAGTCTTTCACTATCTAAAAACAGATAGCTTGACGGCAATTTATTGCAGAACTCAGATTATTTAACCAAAGTCTCAACTCTGAGACGAGATGAGGCATAAGATTGGGTTTCAAGTGGGTAATCTGAGCGGGTAACCTGAGCGGGTACACTCTGTCCAAGAATCAAAATTTATCCTGACTCCGTATATGCTGGATCGGGCACTATGCTTGTCTATTTTTTCTCACGGATGTGGAGAAAACTGGAGGCAACGGAAATGTTGTTCTACAGAAGGATACGGAGAATTCAATGGACGGAGTGAGTAAGCAACGAAGAAGCCTTAAAGAAAATGTTAACAAAACGAACATTTATGTTTAGACTCAAGAGAAAGAATTCTTGGAATTCTTTGAACTCGTGATGAGGATGGAGAGGTTGGAAAACAAAATTCACTTGGTTATATTGAGGGTAAGAGAGAGCCCGATGGGAGATACCCGATAACATCGAGCTTTCTACCTGACGAGAATGTGTGAATGGATGGCGAAACGTGGGTTGGATGCGTTAGCAAAGGGAGAAAAACCGCTAAGGGCCGCAGGGGACAGGAAGTTTCGGAGAGCCTTGATCGCCAATCTTCTAAGGGACGTGGTGCATAGAAGAAGAATGAAAGGTAAGGACACACAGACAAAATATAGCCTTCCGTGAATATATAAAAACGCCCTAGCTCATAACTCTTAATGTTACTATTTCTAATCCAGTCAATGTTATTCGTCTTCAGATCTGGGTCCATCTGGACGCCGGTCAGTGCTGCATGTCGGACGATTATCTGCGCCAACCTCCTACCTTGGTGTACTCATAATTCATTCGTTTAAATAGTCGGAGTGGCCAGGATGTTGTCTAGGGACATTAATGGCAAAAATACGTGGCCATTAGCCAGCACCCAGATCATAATTTACAATTCTTCACTCAGCCCTGAACTGTTCCGGTCTTTTTTTTTTTTCTGTAGCAAATAACTCCTCATTAGCCTCTATACAGACGCACACGCCTGGCGCTGTAAATTCTTTATTTCTCTTACATTGTTTATCTACCTTCTCCACACCTCTCGTTACCTTATTTTCTCATTATTTCTTTGTATTGAATTCTTTTCCAATGTCTTACGTAATATTCTTTCTTTGCCAGCTCATCAATTTGAACTGCATTCGTCCTTACTGACGCGCTTTTCCTTCCCTAATCAATGCCTGTTAAGATTACATTTATCTGCTACAGCTCCTTTATCTTTATATGCCGTGTCCTTCAGTACGTAGGCGATCATGATTCTCTACAATGTCCCGGCCTTCGTAGCTCTTAATAAATTTTGTTTTTCTTATTTGTCCTAAAACTTGTCCCACCATTCATTTACTCAAGCTTGCTAGGTAAATTATGCGTAGTTTTCTACTATATCTTTTGTCTTCAATTTGTCATGTGTGTATCAGATTTTCCAAACTGTCTTTCCTCATGTGCCCTAGAAATTTCATTTGTATCTTCATGATGTTATAATAACTTTCATTTTTGATTCTGTTTCCTCTAAAACTTCGATGTTGCTCACGTATTTGATTCATGGTATACTCAGCATCCTTCTGTAGAACAACATTACTGTTGCTCCAAGTTTCTTCTTCATCACTGAGGAGATTGTCTAGAATTCATTGTCATATAAGAGGATAGATAACGGTTTCTTATATTTTTTTTTGTTTTTGGTTGTAACGAATTTTTCTATTTCTTAATACTCTGCTTAGCTTTTTAAATGCTTCTTTGGTTAATCCAGTTCGCCTTCGCACTTTCTGTCCTATCTTGAAACATTTCCCAGATATTTCTATTGGTCCATGTCTCTTCATTTTTGTGTAGATCGTCCAGCGTCCGATGCTATATAAGAGGATCTATATCACATAACAGATCAACACTTTTTCTGTTTCTTAATGCTCTGCTTAGCTTTTGAAAAACATCTTTGGCTATCCCAATGCACCTTCGGATTTCAGTGTCACATCTTCTGTTACTTCTTAGATATTTAAATTGTTGTATTTGTTTGATTTTGATATCTCTAATCTGTAATATGCATGCTGAACTATCCCTTTTGCTAACAACATTGCATTCTATCTTCTTGCAATTGATGTTTAATCCTTTCTTCTTGCTTTACTACCTGCTGTAGTTCATATGGTTTCTTTTTTGTGTTTGCTATCATCAGTGTCATCTGCATATCATATTAAGATTGTGGCCAATAATATTGATTTCTGGAAGGTCTTTTAATCCTCACAGAATTGCCTCACTGTCAGTCAGTTAGTTAAGTGACATACGTGATACACGCTTGGGCGATCATGTCTCTCTCGAGGCATGACTGACTGGGCAGAAGATTATCCCGCAGTAGGTTGCCATTGCTTTCTGCGGTAGACTGGTTGCCGACCAAGGCTATAGAACCCAATCTGTCCCGCTATTTAACCCATAACTGGAAGGAAGAGACGGATTAATACCTTTCCCAGGGGTATTTGCACGTAAGTGAATACAATGGATTCAACTGGAATTCGAACTCGGCTCGCCGGTTAAGAAACATCATTGTTTTACACTCCCTTGTTTTTGTTTGTATATTTACTACATTCATTTTATGTAGTTTATTTTTTGTGTCTGCCAACAATAGTGTCACCGGCAGATGTTGTTTAGAATGTAGCCAACAATATTAAATTCTCGTAGGTCTTTTAATCCTCAAAAGATTGCCTCACTGTATAAATTGAAAAAGTCAGGTAAGAAGAAACATCATTGTTTTACACTCCCTTATTTTTGTTTGTATATTTACTAAATTCATTTTCTTGTAGTTTATTTTCTGTCTTCTATCAACAGTGTCATCTGCTATATCTTATGTTGTTTAGATTGTAGCCACCAGAAATGAATTCTGGTAGGTCTTTTAATCAGTAGATAGACTAAACTATCGCCCGGTTCACACTCCATCCACGTCTATTGAACAGGTGAAGAGGCTCATCCCTTGTTTCCTGTTTAGGATGTGGTTTCCGGTTTTCTCTTTTCCAATCTTCTCACTCTTATGTAGCCTCCTGCACATCAGTGGCATTACCGCCTTGTTCGGGGTGATATGATTAAAAAAAAAAATCCTCAAAAAATTGCCTCACTGTATAAGTTGAAGGGTCAGGTAAGAAGAAACAACATTGTCCTGGCCACCTTCTTTTGTTTGTATCTAAAGCTAAACTTATTTATAAATGGAACTTTCTCTCTCTCTCTCTCTCTCTCTCTCTCTGTGTGTGTCCGTTACCTATAGACTCCAAAACGGCTGAACATAATTTTCTTGCAAATTTACACAGTTGTACTATAAGCGTCTGCGAGTGTTCTTAGCTAGGTTTTGTGTCGAGGTACCCCCGATAAATATCGAAAATCGATAATCGAAAAAATCCGATTGTGGAAGGAGTGGTCCGATTTTAATCAAATTTGATACACTCATAGACAAATACATAAAAGATATTCAAAAGTTTCAAGGTTGCGGTTCTTACAATAGTGCAGAAAATCGATAATATATATACATATCTATATAAGGCAAGGTGTGTATGTCTGTTTATCTGCCTGTATGTCTGTGTCTTTTTCAGCCCTTTTAATTTTAGTTTTTGCTTCGGGTTTGGCTCTAAGTAGGTATAATTGTAGTTCTTAGTCTCAGCCATGATACCACTTACTCAGAGGACTTATTTAGCCTTCAAAATTCAGTTTATGATGAAAAAAACTTAATATCTATACCAGGAAATCAAAATTTGATTTACATCCATTCATTTTTCTTACAGTCTACGATTTCGCTTTAACTGGAAACAACTATTGCTTTTTAGTCTTTCATGCCAACGTCCAAAGAGTCTGAGCTCCAGGACCATGGATTAGTTTTAAAGCTTTCATTACACCCGAGCAACGCCGGGCTATACTGCTAGTATTTACTAAATTCATTTTCTATTCGTATGCAGAAGGTTTACTGTCAGTATAAGTTATTGACTATTTTTACCTTCTAAATGAACTTACAGAGTTATTTTTACCTAGTGCACTGTACAATTTTTTTTGTTTATGTATTTTTCTTTAGCAAAAGTAAACCTTGCAATATACTGGTTTGTTGTTATCTCCCGTTATTCAGTATCTGTTTGTGGGCGAATATAACACCTGCAACAATATGCTCAAACTATGGTATTTCATTTTTTAAAAAAGAATATCGTCCGTCACTTGTTAACTGTCTAGATTATTTCGCTACTATTTTGAACGGAAATGTATTTTGTTTTGTCACACACACACACACACACACACACACACACACACACACACACACACACACACACACACACACACTAACGTTACCGACACATAAACACGCTTAATTCGTCTATAGTTTAAATACGCTTGACACATACATTATTTTCGCATACATACACTTTCATTTAAAATATCTATTCATTACTTTATTACATATTATACGTATCTGACTCATGAAATCAAAAGTCAATCAACATACTGTCTCTGTGGATAGAGGGAAGAAGAGACAGGGGAAAGCAACGGATAACATATTTGAAGGACCTAATCAGGTGGATGACAGAACGAGGATTGCATGGTGTAACAGGAGAAGGCGTGCTCAGAGCCACCAGGGATAGGGAAACGTGGAAAGCTATGATCGCCTACGTCCTGAAGAGACAGGGCACAAAGAAGAAGAAGAAGAAGAAGAAGAAGAAGAAGAAGGTGAGGACATAAAGACAAAATTAAGAATGTTCCTGTGGGTAAGTCACGATTAACCAATAGAAAGTTAATTCTACGTTGGTGAGTAAATTTAAGGTGGTTTTTAAAGGTGGTTTTTAGTATTGTCTACATTACTGTAGGATGTGCGTTGTGGTGCATTGGATATCGGCTCGGAACGAGAAATCGGGGAGCCGAGTTCAAATTCCAGCCGAATTCATTGCATTCACTTACGCACAAATACCCTTGGGAAAGGTATTAATCCGTCTATTCCTTCCAGTTATGGGTTAAATAACAGGACAGATTGGGTTCTACAGCCTTGGTCGGCAACCACTCTATCGCAGAAAGCAATGGCAACCTACTGCGGGATAATCTTCTGCCCAGCCAGTCATGTCTCTTTCGAGACATGATCGCCCAAGCGTGTATCACGTATGGCACTTAACTGACTACATTACTGTAACAATTTCATGATGGGGTATGGCTACAATAAATGTGTCACGTGTGTATCATTTTAGGGCAATCTCTTTGTAGAAGTGTTTTTCCGGATGTATTTTAAATACCTATGTATGTATGTATGTATGTATGTATGTATGTATGTATATTTGGTCTGCAAACTTTCATTTAAACATGTTTCGTTAAAAACGACCAACAAGGAAGATTTTATTAATCTTTTATTTAATTTTTCTAGTATTCTTACATGTTTCCTTTTTGCTGGAGATAGGAAATGTAAAAATGTTTCATAGTTTTCGACTTTCCAAGCGCTTTCAACCTATTCATAGGCCATTTTCAAAGATGTTAATTTTCCGATGTTTTTATGTCCTCAGGTTTGACTGTAATGTCTTTTTATTAAAATTACATTACAGTAGTTTAGTAAGGTCTCGAAAGGACACGTTCTGAAGCGATACGGCCCACCATCCCCGAAATGGGAAAATGGATATTAATGGGGGTTTATAGGTAGTAGCCTATAACTAATACCGGATTTATTTTTTAGAAACCTATTATTAATAGCTATTCTTTAGAAACCTATAACTAAGACCATATTTGTTAAAAACCTATAATTAATAGTGGATATTATTTAGAAACCTATAATTAATTGCAGATTTTCTATAAACCTATAATCAATAGCGTATTTTTTAAAAACCTTTAATACATGTGTTTTATAGAAGCCTGTAATTAATAGCTGATCATTTTAGAAACTTATAATTAATACCGTTCTTTATCAAAAGCATATGATTAATAGTGGATTTTTTAAAAAGCCTACAATTAATAGTGGATACTTTTAAAAGCCTATAAATTAATTATAGGCTTTTATATAGGCTGAACTGTTTTATAAACTTTTAATTAATAGCTGCTCTGTATTTTAGAAACCTATAATTCGTCCATGTTTTAGATATTACTGTCACATCTCATCTGGTCCTTCTGCTATGTATTTATAGATTCTTGACAAAATACAAAGAAGAATTTGCAATGTTATTGGCTCTGACCTGGCATCTCTTCAGTCTCTTTCCCGCCGTCTTCTCTATAAAGACTTTTATGACAATTGTTCTGATTAAATTACCTCTAAGATTAACGCTCCTTTATGAATCTAAGCGCATCACTAGATTGGCGGATTGGTCTTATTTTAGAGTTGAAATTTGCTAGATGTATCTGTAAGTTCTAAGTGCTAACAGTTTCTTCTTTTGCAGTTCTCGTTTGTGAAACTCTCTTCCTGTTTCTTTATTTCAGTCAGATCTGATCTTCAAAAACTTAAATGAAATATCAATTGCTACCTTTTGTCTTCTTAGTACCTGTTCATTTATTATCCTCTCTCTGTTTAATACTGTTTTCCTTTTATATTCTCTCACACTCTAGTAACGCATTGCGTCTTAGTGGCTTTATCACCTTGTTTGGTGTGAAATTATCAAGAGTAAAACAAGTGAAGCCATTGAAAGACCTCATAGACACAGCTAAGAAGAGAAAGTTGAAATGTTATGGACAAGTCGTCTTTTCACTTCCACTCTACAAGGTAGCAACTTAACCAAAAAGAAAAGACGGAAAAAGGGAAAATGGATTGAAAAGGTCACTAAATGGACTGGAAAATCATTCAGAGAGATTCGAACAACGCAACCGAGATATATCAGTGAAGCTGGACAGCTCAGTAGCGAGCCTACGACTACAGCTGACCAAGGGACTGATGATGCTATTGATGACGATGGGCTCATACAGTAGTGGGGGTTTCTCGCAGTTATAATGGAGTGTACACTTATGACTACTTTCTGATAAAAAGTATGTATCATTTACAAGTACTTGTTGTCGTTCTGCTTCACTGCCTTGATTCTTCATGTTTCCTCTTCCACCTACTCCTCCTCCTCCTCATCATCATCATCATCGTCAGTCCTATAATTGAGTGTGTTCATAGGGTCACTGCTCAGCGGAACAGGCAACCAGGTTACTCCACATGTCTCAGTGTATATTCATTCACGTGTAGCATGTCTTGGGCAAATTATATCTGGCGGAGACCACCCCTCTTCAGGATTTAATTTATGCCAATATCTAAAATGAATATGAAACCGTTTTTGGTTGATGTCAACCTTTCTTGGATAATTTAATGTCAACTTTTGGGATGTCGCCTCGAACTCAAGTCAAGTGTCATACGTGATACACGTTTTGGGTGATCGAGCAGAAGATTTCTTTCTACGGTAGACTGGTTGTCAACCAAGGCTATAGAAACCAATTTGCTCTGCTTTTTAACTCATAGAAGCAGGAGGGAGAAGCGACAGGTAAATGCCTTTCACAAGGGTATTACGCGCAAGGGTATACCTTTCTCAATGGTATTCCACGTAAGTAAAGGCAACTGGAATTCGAATTTCACGTTCAGAGCCGATATCCACTGGACCACAACTCACATCTCCAAGCTTAATAACGTGTAACAAGACCAGACTCGTTAACCATTACTTTACACCACGTGGAACACACACACACACACACACACACACACACACACACACACACACACACACACACATATATATATATATATATATGATCATATCGCCCCAAGCAAGGCAGTTTATTGCCACTGGTGCGCAGGGGGTTACATTGGAGGAACGTTATGAAAAAGAGTGACAGGTTATAGGGGGTGTCAGGAAGGGGGTAAGAGAAGGATGAGAATACTGATGAGAGTGGAGTGGACGGAGAAAGGAGCATGAGAGAGAGGGTGCAAGTTAGTGAAATAGGAGATGACTATTGACTTTACATTTAAATTCTTGGAGATTGTAGCTGTCGGGGAAGCAAGTAAACGAAAGCGAACTCCACAGGCGGGAAGTGCGAGAAAAGAAGCCGATGGACTCGAATTTGCATTTACATTTTATTATTTTCACAGTAAAAGTGTGAGATCTAGTTGCTAATCTTGTGGCGCGAGTAAATTCATTCATAGGGGTCACCAGGGAGTTAAGTTTATCGGAGCAGAAGCCGTGGAAGTATTTGTAGAAGAGATACAAGGAAGCCACATTGCGCCGGTGAGAAAGTGACTGTTTCTGAGCTACCAAGTCGGGATTGATCACATTATATATATTATCATCAAACCCATGCATAGATAACGCCTTGCTACTTCCACAGAATTGAATCCTATTCCAAATGTAAGCAGAAAGTTTCATTTGAACGTTTCCCAAAGAATCGCTACCTTTGGAAGAGAATCCCTCCTGGTTGTTTTCCTGAAAACTTCAATCTTAACCTTTTTAACTCTAAGGTCAATCGTTATCTGTCTTCCTTGACATAATAATCTTCACTTTCTTATCCCACTTACATTCATATCACATACGTCATGAAGTGACACACCTACTTTTTATGTCCCTGATTTTAAAAGAATGCTTGGGCAGAATTTTCATAGGTAGAAATTTCTAGAGATCTAAATTTCCGGTGCACCTATGACTGCTTTCAGTCAGTCAGTTAAGAGACATACGTGATGCACACTTGGGCGATCATGTCTCGAAAGAGACATGGCTGACTATCCCGCAGTAGATTGCCATTACTTTCTGCGGTAGACTGGTTGCAAACCAAGGCTATAGAACACGATCTGTCCTGTTATTTAATCCATAACTGGAGGGAAGAGACGGATCATGACCTTTCCCAATGGGTATTTGTGCGCAAGTTAATGCAAGGAATCCATTTTGATATTTAGTAAATTTTTATTATTTTTTAAAATACTTTTTTGCATTTGATTTCAGCAGTTGAACTCGTGGTATTCTCTCCAGTATACTATCCACAGAGCCATCACCGTTTGAACTGTATTTTACTGCAGTAAATCAGTTTCCTTCTCTCTTGTTCGCCTATTTCTAATATCTTTTACATCTGTTTATACTTCATCATGTCGGCAAATGCCTAAAATGCCTCCTCTGCCGTAATCTGATGCATGGTCGGCTATGTTACACGATAGAGCTTCATCACTCTTTAATATTGTCTGCGTGTCATGGCCGCCAATTTATATATCGCTATTGTTGTTCATCATTGCTTCATACCTAGTCTTCAACACACACACAACACGCATGCAAACGCGTGAAGGCGCGCGTGCACACACACACACACACACACGTGCATACGCAAAATCATTTGTTTTTCAACAAACATTTTATGCCATTGCTTTGGCGTTGCTAGTGTATTAGAAAATGCTCCGACATTTTTATTATCGACTTCATATCACTGGACATCTGAGATTTCTTTTGATTTGCTCTCACTTTGTTATTCTTTCTTTCTTTCTTTCTTTCCTTCTTTCTTTCTTTCTTTCTTTCTTTCTTTCTTTCTTTCTTTCTTTGCTCTCTTGGTTATTATTCCTTTCTTTCTTTTTTTCTTTCTTATCATCTGTCCAGTCATTACTTCTTTCTTTCTTTCACGTTAGCACCGATATTGTTTTAACTGTATTATTCTTTCTTTCTTTCTTTCTTTCTTTCTTTCTTTCTTTCTTTCTTTCTTTCTTTTCATCTATCCACTTGTCACTTCTATCTATCTATCTATCTATCTATCTACAAATATGACCATATCTATCTATCTATCTATCTATCTATCTATCTATCTATCTACAAATATGACCATATCTATCTATCTATCTATCTATCTATCTATCTATCTCAATCAGTTTCTATCTATCTATCTATCTATCTATCTATCTATCTATCTATCTATCTATCTATCTATCTATCTACATCCATATCTATCTATCTATCTATCTATCTATCTATCTATCTATCTACAAATATGATCCTATATCTATCTATCTATCTATCTATCTATCTATCTATCTATCTATCTATCTATCTATCTATCTCAATCAGCTTTCAATCTATCTATCTATCTATCTATCTATCTATCTATCTATCTATCTATCTATCTATCTACAAATATGTCCATATCTATCTATCTATCTATCTATCTATCTATCTATCTACAAATATAACCATATCTATACTATCATCTATCTATCTATCTATCTATCTATCTATCTATCTATCTATCTATCTCAATCAGTTTCTATCTATCTATCTATCTATCTATCTATCTATCTATCTATCTATCTATCTATCTACAAATATGACCATATCTATCTATCTATCTATCTATCTATCTATCTATCTATCTATCTATCAAATATGTCCATATCTATCTATCTATCTATCTATCTATCTATCTATCTATCTATCTATCTATCTATCTATCTATTTACAAATATGACCATATCTGTCTATTTATCTATCTATCTATCTATCTATCTATCTATCTATCTATCTATTTACAAATATGACCATATCTATCTATCTATCTATCTATCTATCTATCTATCTATCTATCTATCTATTTACAAATATGACCATATCTATCTATCTATCTATCTATCTATCTATCTATCTATCTATCTATCTATCTATCTATCACGTTAGCGCCTATATTGTTTTAACTGTATTCGTCTTTCTTTCTTTTTTCTTTCTTTCTTTCTTATCATCTATCCAGTCATCACTTCTTTCTTTCTTTCTTTCTTTTTTTCTTTCTTCTCCCATTTTATTGTCACTATAATCTTTCTTTCTTTTTTCTTTCTTATAAATTTGTTCCCATTTTGTTGTCACTATAACTTTCCTTCTTTCTTTCTTAAAATTATTTATGAGTTGGGTTTGATCAGGAGTGCTATTCCTTAAAGGACATTTGAACTGGGAAATAATATTGGTACTTTATTTTTTGATGATAATCTTTTTTTTTTTTTGTGCCGTGGCCTTTCAAAACCTAGGCGAGAATGGGACTCCACATTTGCCTATCTATTGTAGCTCTTAACATTTTTTCCTTTGTTATCTCTCCCAAACCCTGCTCTACCATGTACTCAAGCCCATCAAGTATGTCTCGCGTTGATTCCCGTCTCTCTAGTATTAGATTCTCCAAGCCCTCTTTCCTCATTGTATGTCCCAGAAACCTCAGCTGCCTCGTCTTGATTTTAACTATAAATTTCCTTTTTTGCTTGCCTTCTCTCCAAAACTTTGTCGGTGCTCACATATTCGGTCTATGGTATCTTCTCTCTAGAAAGACATTTATGTTTCGAGTCTCTTCTTCAGCTTTGATGAGATTGTCCAGCATTCTCTGCTATATAGTAGAACAGGTTTTGTAGTAGATAATAAATTTAATTTTCTTGTTCACGTCACGTATTTTTGTATGATATTTCTAAAAGAAAATTCGTTATGCCTATAGTTGAGATGGTGTATTTAGTTTTGATAAAATAAGCCGATGCTGTTGTTTTTAGCTGTATATTCTGTGTCGTTATTAGTTATTTAAGAAAGAAATAGTCTAATCTGTTAGTCGATGAGGTAGTTAGGAAAACCATTTTTAACTACCGCCTGTTTTGCATTATTGAGTTACTTAATGAAAAAACAGACGAGAGGATATGCGTTGTGGTGCAGTGAATATCGGCTCGGAACCAGAAATCAGAGAGCCGAGTTCGAATTTCACTTGAATTTGTTGTATTTACTTACGCGCCAATACACTTGGGAAAGGTTTTAATCCATCTTTTCTTACTCTAGTTATGGGTTAAATAGCAGGACAGATTGGGTTCTATAGCCTTGGTTGGCAACCAGTCTACAGAATAAAGTAATAAAATACGACACAAAGAATTGATGGAAATGATAGGAAACCTCGACATTTTCGGCAAAGATATAAGAATAATCAAGAATCTCTACTGGCAGCAAACGGCCTGCATACGGACAGGTAACGACCTCAGTAGATACACAAAGATAAAAAAAGGCGTAAGACAAGGCTGTGTCTTCTCACCGGATTTGTTCAACCTATACAGCGAGAATATTTTGAGGACCCTAGATGACACACCAGGATTTATTATTGGAGGCCACAACCTGAACAACATAAGATACGCGGACGATACCGTACTGATTGCGGACACGGAAAGGAAACTGCAAGATCTCATACAGAAAGTAGCAGTGGAGAGTGACAAGATGGGACTACAAATAAACTTTAAAAAAACTGAGTGCATGGTCATCAGCAAAAGATACAACCCAAAATGCCAAATACAGGTGGGGGATAACAGAATCAAACAAGTCCAAGAATTTAAGTACCTAGGAAGTGTTCTAACAGGAGATGGAAAGTGCGACACGGAGATCCGAAGGCGAATTGGCATGGCAAAGGACGCGTTCCAGAAGATGAGCAAAATACTAACACACAGGAAGATCTCAATAGAAACGAAGAAAAGAGTGCTAGACTGCTACGTGATGTCAGTTCTTCAGTACGGCTGTGAATGCTGGACAATATCATCGAAAATGAGGACAAAACTGGAAGCGGCCGAAATGTGGTTCTACAGAAGGATGCTACGGATATCGTGGACTGAGCATACAAGCAACGACGAAATGTTAGAAAGAATGGCAACAAAAAGGAAATTGATGCTGAGCATCAGGAAGAGACAACTGAAGTTCCTGGGACATGCAATGAGGAAGGAAAGCCTGGAGAACCTGATACTGACTGGTCAGATAGAAGGAAGGAGAGACAGAGGAAGGCAGCGGATAACATATTTGCAGGGCCTGATCAGGTGGATGACGGAACGGGGGTTGCCAGGAGCAACAGGAGCAAACATACTAAGAGCCACAAGGGATAGGGAGACGTGGAGATCCATGATCGCCTACGTCCTGAAGGGACAAGGCACATAGAAGAAGAAGAATCTACTGTGGGAAAAAAATCTTCTGCACAGTCAGTCATGTCTCGAATCACGTATGGCACTTAACTGACTGAGACGAGAGAATTAATTTTCGCGTGCTCTTTTTGGGAAATGTTTTATAACTACTATTTTATATCTAAGTAGGCATTCAGTTTTAGAATTTAGGTGGCAAGAATTTTGTACTAGTTTTTTTTTTTTGTATAATGAATTGGTAAGTGTGTTATTACTGAATTTTACGAGAACTTCTAAGAATGGGAGTTTATTTTTTGGTTAAGTTGATAGGTAAATTTAAAGAGATTTTTTGTCGATTCTGGTTTTGAGATTATTAATTTCTTGTTTTTTTTTTTAATCGTATCACCCCGAGCAAGGCGGTAACGCCACTGATGTGCAGGGGTCTACGTAATAGTTAAAAGATTGGAAAAGAGAAAGCCGGAAACCACATCCTAAACAGGGAACAAGGGATGAGCCTCTTAATCTGTTCAATAGACGTGGGTGGAGTGTGAACCGGGCGATAGATAGATCTATCTACTTCAATTGAAAAAAAAAAAAGAAACCAGTTTTTTTACTAAAATTAGAATATCATCTACATAGCGGACATGTATTTAGGATTTATTGACTTGTTTAAATATCGTTTTTTCTACGTGGAGCATGTAGTAGATTACCTATACTAATACCATTAGTCTGGATGTAGATGTGACTATGGTTGTCGTAAAAAGGAACTTTATATGTACGGGCATGTGATGGACGGATCGATAGTTTAATCAACGGAGACGTTTGTAAATAATTTTTCCACGTCGAGTAACACTAAAATACCTTAGGTTGGTCGTATATCTTTTAAAATTTGAAGGACTTCCTGAGTTTATGCAATGCTGTAATTGGTAGGTAGTTATAGGGTAAGGATATCATTAAGGAATTTTGATGGCGTGTAGATAGGAGTTGGAATCTGGGAAATGATAGGTCGTATCCGGTTTTATGTATTTTTATGTTTCCGCTTTAACATTCTGGTTCATAACCTTCGATAAAATGTTTGATTTTCAAGGGACCGACGTCGGCGTTGTTTGATGTTATTAGTTTGTTGATAGATCTGTTTTGGGTCTCCGTAGTTTTTTCTTTAATTGAGATTGGTCAGTGATGATGTGTTGCAATTTTTATGGTAATAAGCTTTGTACGAACACACGAAAATTTGAATATTTATGAACGTTTCATAATTTAAAATTTTTTGACATCATGCATGTTGCTGTCTATAAACATTTGTTGTGAAATAAGATCCTTGCATTTGCCTTGACAAAGTCCCACAGAGCACTAAACGTGAAGACTAGGAAAATTTTAATTTTGTCTTCATATATATATATATATATATATATATGATTTGATTATCGTGGTGAAGGCTCGTAAAGAAACGTTAACATATTTGTAAAGAACGGAAAATAGAGGACCGATACACATGGCGTACGGACAAATTCCTAAACAGCTCTCCTCGTGTTGTGTTTTGAATTCAGAGTTCCCTGCAATAACTTTAGGTAAAATAGTAGGGTAGATCGGGCTATCTCTTTATCTCTTTCTCTGTCTATTTTTCCACTCTCTTCATATATATATATATATATATATGAGTGACCACTCGAATCCAAGGATTTCCTTCCCGTCTATTAGGGCGATTAGTTATTCCCTGTTGCAGGGATAACAGAGCCCACCTACGGTTTATACGGACCATAGTTCCTGGGAGAGTGCACATTATATAGTATGATGAACAGTCACAAAAAGGACAGCACATTCAAACCCTCGGTCAACGATGACTTGTGACTTTCTGCTAGCACAATCATCGACAGCTCCCACAATGTCCCGTCTACACAATTTCACTCACAAACCAAAAACTGTTGCACGCCTCCTCCAGATCGATAACATCAAGAAATCAGCTTGCTGACAAATCGACAATAGTGATATTCGAACCTCGAGTCTCATGGTCAGAAAGTGAACGTTCTGAGTAACGTACCCATATATATATATATATATATATATATATATATATATATATATATATATGGGCCGCGATTACATGAATTTGAGCGTGCTACTATATTAGCAGTCAGTCAGTTAAGTTTCATGGGTAATACACGCTTGGGCGATCATGTCTTGACTGGACAGAAGATTTTCCCGCAGTATGTTGCCATTACTTTTTCGGTAGACTGGTTACCAACCAAGGCTATAAAACCTAGTCTGTCCTTCTATTTAACCCAAAGCTGGAGGCAGAAGTGACGAATTTAAACCTTTTCCAATGGTATTTGCAATGGCCAATTTTTGTAAATAAAACAATATTACTTGTCATGAAAAATCAGCTAGAACTTATCTAAGATCCCAATATATCTGTTAAAATGAGTTGTCAGTTTTATTTTCATTGCTTTGTGTAATTTGTGTATTTATCCATCGCATCCTATTTTTATAATATAGTCGTACTGATCTAGAAGTAGATAACTTCACTATTATAGATGCAGGCCACACATACACACACACACACATACGCACACACACACACACACACACACACACATACGCATATTCGCTCGCTCGCTATATTTATCGCTTTCTCTTGCACTCGCACGCAGATACACACACACACACACACACACACACAAACACACACACACACATACGCATATTCGTTCGCTCTCTATATTTATCGCTTACTCTCGCACTCGCACGCGCGCGCGCACACACACACACACACACACACACACACACACACACCTGCGCACACATCTATTTATTTAAAATTTTTGAACCTGTTTTTTATCTATCATTTTATTACTTCAAACCTTATATTTGGTGGATTCCCGTGTTTGAAATCGACATCTATCTATCTATCTATCTATCTATCTATCTATCTATCTATCTATCTATCTATCTATCTATCTATCATTATGTCCATATCTATCTATCTATCTATCTATCTATCTATCTATCTATCTTCATATATATGTATCTATAGCGCAACCTTCATCTCTATGTATGTTATATATTCATTGGGTCGGTGTAGAATGGTACGAGGGGTCATTTATGATTGCCAGTGGGAATAACAGGAATGCCAAATGGTTAAATAACATCTTGGTCCGTGTGGAATTTTGCCAAGACGTGTATTTTGCACTGGGCGATGCAGAGAGATGTTGCTGAGTGCTAAACGCGGGAAATTTGTTTTGTCGAACAGGAGTCAAATGAGTCAACGCCCGAGATGGGACGGAATGCATCGAAGTACCAGGTGTCAGTAGGTAACTATGTAAATGATGTCAGTTGTCATAAAGAGTCAGTTTAGATTTGAGTTAGCAGTTGTAGAGAGCAGTTGACTTGAGAGCAGCTCAGAGAGGGGCCATATAAGGCCGTACGGGCAGATGGTAACAGGCAGCCTCGATGTGTGTGTGCTGACAACCCTGACCAAACCCACTCCACGCCAAGTCACCGAAAAGCGAATAAAATATAATTGTATATTTTGTAGTATTTACATTATTCGGACTATTGTCCTCATCTTAAGGGCACATGGTCCTAGTAGATATAGACGTTGGTTAGTTCCTCCGACTTGACCCAAAGAGTTGTGAGTTAAATACCAGGCTTTAGCATTGGTGAACAAGTAACTTACAGGGTTAGAGGGAAATAACTCATGAGTACCAGAAGAGGCCCTACACAAGAGATAGAGATCATATACCCTAGTGATTGTAATAAAGGATTCGGTTCGAAATTACTAGCATCTGAAGAAGGCCGGAGCGTACAACGACCGAAACGTACAAGTAGCAACAAAGATGAGGACAATGTGTTCGAATTATGTAAATACTACCTCATCTCAGAAATATAGACAAATGTATATTGTTTATGTATGTGTTCATGTCTGTCAAAAAGTTGTGACAAAGCAAAATCATTATATTTCATCATATTTCCTGAAAAGTCAACATTTAGTTTGAGCATATTCTCGCTGAATGGATAGCCGTTTAAGGTCCGTCATTTATCAGAGAAAAACAGTCATTTTGGTTGCAGTTTGTTTTCGAAAAGCCTTTATATCTATCTATCTATCTATCTATCTATCTATCTATCTATCTATCTATCTATCTATCTATCTCAGCCCTTGTATATTCTTTCTTTCTTTCTTTCTTTGTATATACCTTCACAAGCCCTATCTATCTATCTATCTATCTATCTATCTATCTATCTATCTATCTATCTATCTATGTTCATTAAGAATGAGAAAAAGCTTATGCATGTTCCAACGCGCACAAGCCCTTACTACATACCTACGTACTTTACTCGGTAAATACTGGACATACATGCATACAGCTACACGAATCCACACTCACAAATATATATATATATATATATATATATATATATATATATATATATATATATATATAGTTTATAAAGGAAAACTCAACACGTCATATTAGTTATAAACTATAGTTCATTTCAATGAGCTTAATTAGCTCATATCATCAGACTCTTTTACAATATTACCTCCATCTGGCATAAAATTTCTGTCGGAATGAACGTTTTCTTAAAATGAAGAGGGAACATAATAGAAATAATAATGATAAACATAAGATTACAAACAAATAAATAAATGACAATAAATGTAAGGGGAAGGAGGAAGGAAAGAAGGAAAATAAGAAACAGGAGGGAAGGGAGAGAAAGAGATAGAGTCCAGTTCCAAATATGGGTAGTATCCGTTTGGAGCTATTTTGACCGTCTAAGATGGCATAACCTCTGAAAAAAAACAATTCCCCTGACTTTATGCGTCTATTTGACCCCATTAGGTCAACCCACTTACTTATACTAACTATATATATAAATATATATATATATATATATATATATATTGTATCGAGGCAGCAAATAATTTTCTGAATATATACTGTTAAATATAAGAGACAATGAATGTCTATTATGTTTATTCATGAGCCGTTCTAAACGTCGTATTTTGGCTTTAATTTCAGTTGAAAATAAAGACAAAAATTCTCTAACATTTGGATAATTATTTATTAATTTGGTTCTAAGCTTTCGGCTCCCTTGAGCCATCTTCAGAGAGGTTATTAAGACGGTAACAAAATAACATCCACCATCTCCGACGATTTTATTTTGTGTTGACATAAAACTCCGCTAGGCCACAGCAATAGTTACCAAAAATAATAAAGTTATGATGGAGTTGGAGAATTTTTGTCTCTTATATTTAATAGTATATGTTTAGCATATATATATATATATATATATATATATATATATATATATATATAATCAACTTTTGCACCCTTCTAAAGCGTCACCTCAACACAGAGATACACAGAGACACTCACTTACACACAAGCATATGGCCACCAACAGACCATTAGGCATTACCTCATATACACCGAACCTTTTTCTCTCTTCATTTGAGTTACATCAGGATATTGTAGTGACGCCACATCTTTCTCCAGGTTTCGAAACTTCCACATCTCAACAGACATACCAGCCCTTCACCTGAAACCTTTTTCTCTTTCTCACTCATTTCTATCGACGCAATCATCCGTTTTTATCTCTTTTCTTTTGCTACGGACACTATTTCTTCGGACACATTATCACTGCAGGACAGAATTTGTCTTGTTAGCCATCAGTCTGACTTCTCACCCATAAGTCTGTCCGTTAAGACATTTTTAATGGCTGTTCTCTGACCACTCTTACGCACCTCTCTTTACCCAACCTTTTCGTTCAATATTTCTTTTCGTCTCGTCTTGTTTGTAATCATCATCAGCATTCTGAAATATTTTTCATCATCATCATCATTCTGAAATATTTTTCTCGTGAAATTGTAGCAATATTTTTTCTTTCTTTCTTTAAACCTTTCACGATTTCTTTTCCTTGTTTTCGTCTTTTTAAATCATTTTATATTTTCTTATTTTTTCTTCCTTTGTTTTCCTTAATCTTTCACAGCTAAATTCTTTTCCTTATTGTTCCTCTTTTTCTTTTTCACTTTTCCTTTTCTTTTTATCATTTTCTTTTTCTTCTTTTTTCTTTTCCCTTTTTCCTTTTCCTTTTCATTTTTTCCTCTATTTCTTTTCCTCTTTTTCCTTTCTGCTCTTTCACTTTTATCTTTTTATTTTTTTCCTTTTTCCTTTTCCCTTACCCTCTTTTGTTCAATCGTATTATATTTTCTTTAATTGCTTTTTTTCATTTTCTAAAATTCTTTTTCAGTTTTCTTTCTTGCTTGCATAATTTTCCATAGTTTTCTTTCTTTCTTTCTTTCTTTCTTTCTTTCTTTCTTTCTATTCATATTTTAGATTTTAAATCAGTTCGTCTATTCTTTTTTTCTTTATCACAATAATTCCGGTCACATTCATACCCTCCACGCCACCATCACCTCTTTTTCTTCTTTCCCTCCCCGTCCTTTACCAGATTTATATCCCACCATGTCCAGATGCAGCTCGTAACCTCCCGGCTAATAATCTTACCTTAAATAGAAAAACGTATCACATTAAAAAAAATAATAATAATAAAATAAAAAAATAGAATTAAATATAATAAAAGGTTTCAACTGGACCGGACACAGCAAACGCCCCAGAACCGGTCTTAGTAGTGCCATCAGCATGCTTTAGCAACGGCCACACCCTCACGACTGTAGCTCACACAACCTCATCCCAATGAAATCCCTCTCAAATATTATAAATTACGCGAACTGTCATTGCTGCGTCCTTCGACTGAGCAGCTGAAAATAGTCCAGACAGGCCTCGTTGGCTACTAGGTGTACGGTTCACTGCGTATGAGAGGGTGGACTAGTCGCACTTATAAATCCACATTTGTGAAGAGGAAAGGTGCGCCCAAAAGAGACAGAACAGGCGCCTTGTTTCCCAAAAGGAACCATAATATCGGCCGACGTCAAGTTAACTTTCTCGCACAATAATTTGGTCGTCCTTGTGATTGAAGAAAAGGCCGCATATGAGACGAGACGATGAATTTTTGTCTTTTTAAAAAAAATTATTTATACTTCTCGGTCATAAACAATGGTTGTGCAACAAACAGCGTACAAGGAAAACTTTCATTGATATGCTAAACTAAACGCTGATAAATTATATACATTCTTTGGTGAAAGTTTGAAGTGACAAGCATGTTTTTTTTTATTTTTTTTATTTTTTTTCATAAGCGCTTCACCCCGAGCAAGGCATTTCACTGCCACTACTGCGCAGGGGGCTACATAGAGTGGAGGAAGGATGGTTAAATATAGGAAATGCAGAGGGTGGGTGATAGGTGGGTAAGGATACCGAGAATTGTTAAATATAGGAAATGTCAGAGGGTGGGTGATAGGCGGGTAGGGATACCGAGAATGAGGGTTGGGTAGCTGAGAGTGTTCTGAGAATAATTGAGAGTTAGTGTGATAGGAGGTGTCTATTGACCCTACATGTAAACACCTGGAGATTGTAGCTGTCGGGAAAGCAGACTTGTGGAAGGGAACTCAACAGGCGGGAAGCGCGAGAAAAGAAACTGTTGGAGTAGAAATTACGGTTACATCTTATCTGTTTAACTGTAAAAGAATGGGACCCAGTTGCTAATCTAGCATCTCGTGCAAATTCGTGCTTAGGCGGCACCAGTGATCTAAGTTCATCGGAGCAGAAGCCATGTAAGTACTTGTAGAAGAGGCACAGGGAAGCCACATCACGCCGGTGAGAGAGTGGTTGCAGCCGGTCTGCCAAGTCAGTATCAACCACGTTACAGATTCTCCCTTGTATTTTGTCAAGAAGCCCAAGGAGAGTAGCAGGGGCACCTGGCCAGATATGGCAGCAGTATTCAATACATGGGCGGATGGTGGTTGTGCAACAAACAGCGTACAAGGAAAACTTTCATTGATATGCTAAACTAAACGCTGATAAATTATATACATTCTTTGGTGAAAGCATAGAGAATTATATAGAGTTTAGGATTGGGAATTCTGGATAGCAAATTACATAAGGTTATTTATTCTATCAAAGCAGGGGTTCCTATTTGTCTTTTCTTTGGGAGGCATTTTCGAAATTGAAATTTGCTCGTGCCTCACCAAATGTGATATAAAGTACATAAAAAAAAAAAAAAAAAAAACTGAGAGAGAATTAAAGGGAGATAACTGCGGATTAAAAGTCAGAACGCTATCATTGATAACTCTGTTCTCAAATTTGCGAAACAAAACTGGAAGCAGCGGAAATGTGGTTCTACAGAAGG
Organism: Ascarosepion bandense; assembly: GCA_037127315.1. NCBI lineage: Eukaryota > Metazoa > Mollusca > Cephalopoda > Sepiida > Sepiidae > Ascarosepion > Ascarosepion bandense. The sequence goes on from JBBBDQ010001775.1 coordinate 518,392, forward strand.
ATGATGCGGATATCGTTTTCTGAGCATGCAAGCAACGATGAGGTGTTGGAAAGAATGGCAACAAAAAGGAAATTAATACTGAGGATCAGGAAGAGAGAACTGAGGTTCCTGGGACACGCAATGAGGAAGGAGAGCTTGGAGAACCTGATACTGACTGGCCAGATAGAAGGAAAGAGAGACAGAGGAAGGCAGCGGATAACATATTTGCAGGGCCTGATCGGGTGGATGACGGAACGAGGGTTGCCAGGAGTAACAGGAGCAAACATACTAAGCGCCACAAGGGATAGGGAGACGTGGAAAACCATGATCGCCTACGTCCTATAAGGGACAGGGCACATAGAAGAAGAAGAATTATTATATTCTTCCTAGCAGACTTAGGTATGGATTCGATGTAGTCATTTCACTTGAGCTCTGGTGAGAGAGTTAGGCCGAGGAGGCACAGTGTTTTGCTTTCAGGGAGACTAGCCTGATCCATGCTAGGGTGAGTAGGAGGGACTGTCTGTGGTGGTTTACAGAGAGCAGCTTCGTTTCGAATACGTTAAAATTCACGAGCCATTTCTTGCCCAAGTTCACCACAGATTGGAGGTTCTTTTCAAGCTTAGCAAAAATAATGAATAATAAAAAATAATGCAGAAATATCAAACTGATAAAATCAGTCAAAAATTATTTATAGCTATCAATACCTGGACTCATGTATGCAATTACAAGTAACCCATAATAATATTTTAAATTGTGAAACCATATTTATTTTTGGTATATAAATTTGTTGAAACTGTTTCAAAATCGTTGTCTTTTAATCATTTCACCTCACCTGCTATCTTCTTCCTCCGTAGCTTTTGGGAGCCATTGTATTAGAGAAACACATTTCTTCTAATTCTTAAATGCACTACTCTTTCAGAGTAGGTGGTCATGGCCCTCCACAGTGTCTATACTTTATACTTTTTTTTTTTTTTAAACATCTCACCCCAAGCAAGGCATTCCACTGCCACTATTGCGCATGGGGCTACATAGGGGAAGGTAAAGAGAAGGAGTGGATAGACATAGGGAATGTCAGGAGAAAGGTGACAGATGAGTAAGGATAGCGAGGATGAGGGTCGGGCAGATGGGAAGAGTGCTTGGTAGAATGGGAGCAGGTTAGTGTGTTAGGAGGTGTCTATTGACCTTACATGTAAACTCCTGGAGATTGTAGCCGTCGGGGAAGCAATCGTTTGGAAGAGAATTCCACAGTCGGGAAGTGCGAGGAAAGAAACTGTTGGAGTAGAAGTTACGGCTGCATTTTATCGGTTTCACTGTAAAAGGGTGGGATCTAGTTGCTAATCTAGTATCTCGTGCAAATTTGTATTTAGGGGGCACCAGTGATCTAAGTTCATCGGAGCAGAAGCCGTGAAAGTATTTATAGAAGAGACAAAGGGAAGCCACGTCTCGCCGGTGGGAGAGAGACTATACTATATATGTAAATTGTCATAATTTCTTTGCGAAGACAGTGAAATAGTTTCTGTTGTATTCTCCCCGGTTTCGAATTCAGAATTTTATGACTATTATGACGGCCTGCCAATACTAGAGAGCCCAGTTTTCCTTGCTATTTAACAAAGCTGATGATGGCGTAAAAAGAGCAATAGTGCGAAGTTTAATATAACAGACTCGGCCAGAATTTAAACTCAGCTGGCTGACTTCACTGTTTCGCAGATAACCGTTAGGCTACCCGCATTTCATATATATATATATATATATATATATATATATATATATATATATATATATCTTCTTTTAAGGGACATATTAACACACACACATATAGGGGTTGCTGTTTTTGTATATAAAATTTCATATAATAATGACTTAAAATTCAATATAATATTCTTTAAGAAAAAAAACATTAATATTTTGTAATGGATACTCGTAGTGGGAAGTCTGTTAATGTAAGCAAATAAAAATGCCACTTTCGTAAATTTACGTACCATTCCGTAATATATATATATACTAGCAGTATAGCCCGGCGTTGCTCGGGTGTAATGAAAGCTTTAAAACTAATCCATGGTCCTGGAGCTCAGACTCTTTGGACGTTGGCACGAAACACTAAAAAGCAATAGTTGTTTTCAGTTAAAGTGAAACCGTAGACTGAAAGAAAAATGAATGGATGTAAGTCAAATTTTGATTTCCTGGTATCGATATCAAATAAGTTTTTTCATCGTAAACTGAATTTTGAAGGCTAAATAAGTCCTCTGAGTAAATGGTATCATGGCTGAGATTAAGAACTACAATTATACCTACTTAGAACCAAACCCGAAGCAAAAATTAAAATAAAAGGGCTGAAAAAATACAGACATACAGGTAGATAAACAGACACACATACAAACATTTTGCCTTTTATATATATATATATATATATATATATATATATATATATATATATATGATCGATTTTCTGCATTCTTGTAAGAACTGCAACCTTGAAACTTCTGAATATCGTTTCTTATGTCTTTGTCTTTGAGTGTATCAAATTTGATTAAAATTGGACCACTCCTTCTATAACCCTATTTTTTCGATTATCTTATTTATTAGTACCCCCAATAAATATCGAAAATCGATAATCGAAAAAATCGGGATACACTCAAAGACATAAGAAACAATATTCAGAAGTTTCAAGGTTGCAGTTCTTACAATAGTGCAGAAAATTTGATATCGATACCAGGAAATCAAAATTTGACTTACGTCCATTCATTTTTCTTTCAGTCTACGGTTTCCCTTTAACTGGAAACAACTATTGCTTTTTAGTCTTTCGTGCCAACGTCCAAAGAGTCTGAGCTCCAGAACCATGGATTTGTTTTAAAGCTTTCATATATATATATATATATATATATATATATATATATATATATATATATATAAGAATTAAAGACCCATAATCTCCATGCAGTATATGGACTGCGACAGGATTGCGTTAACCAGTTATATTTATTAAAATTAAAATTTTGTAACGGTCAGTCACTACCCAACACCTGAAGAATACTTAGTGAACGAAACTCGGAGCCGTGTTGGCGGTGAGGTATGATATGTATATTTACTAGTGTATAAATAATAGCTCTTATATTATACTGAGCAGTATTTTATTAATATCAACACTCAATACGCGATATCATATATATATATATGTGTGTGTGTGTGTGTGTGTGTGTGTGTGTGTGTGTGTGTGTGTGCGTGTTGATTGTTTACTTACTTAGTTTCTGGTCATAATAAGATTAGACCAGTGCACATTTGTATTAAAAAGTGTTCAATACAATTATATTGTAGAACTTTTGAATATTTTCCATTTATAAACGCGTTATTACGCGACCTAGGTTTCTACCACGAGCTGTGTCTTCAGGCGATTTGCAATAACTGATTTTACCGTTTACCGTTTTTTTTTTTTAAGAACGCTCTCGTAACGGTGGTCTTTCTTTTTGAACGCCCACGTGGCAAGGAATTTTCGAACCCGCAATTTTTTAAAATTCACTCATGGTAGAAGCCTAGATCGCGTAATAACTCGTTTAAAAATAGAATATTTTTATATATATATATATATATATGTCCCAGTGCAGATTAGCTTTATCAGAATGATTCTATGAATATGAAGATGCAAATTATAAATGCGAATTGTGTAAGTAGTTCTGATTTAATACTCGCGCCGTCGCCAGTCGGAGTGGTGATGTTAATGTAATAGTCCCAGGGTTTAGCACGTGCTCAGTCCATGGGGTCAAGGTGAGGCAAAGAAACTGTGGAGTTTTACCGAAGTGGGAATCCTTGGTGCATGTGCAAGCTCGCGCACACACAAACTGAGACCAGAAGCATAAACGTCTGCGTCTCTTTATAATTGTTCATTTCTTCTCTTCTTCAGTCCCCTCGCCATGTCATCTTGACGAGGGTTCGCAGAAGATTATTGTTATAATTACGAATTATTATTTTTGTCAGTCATGTGTTTTGATTAGTTTTTTGTTCTTTCTTAACCAATGCCAATAATTTGATTGCCGATGTCTAAAGGTTGGAAACACTCTACACTTTGAAAACTAGCGCAACACAATCTTAAAATGTATTTCTTTCTTCTTCTGCTTTTGCCAATCTTACTAAAAAAAAAAACACAATTTTTAATTGCGATACTAAAAAATAAAAATGTATGCCAACGGCAATTGGCAGTGCAATGGTATTCATTGTGTTAATATTACGAGATTCTAAGGAGTGGTATTTAAGAAAATAAAGAAAATGGCCAATCTAGAGATCGTTTTCAAAGCATTGCTGTAACCTAAATGCAACGAGTTCTCTGATTGGTCAGTAGACGAGCCAATCACAACTCAGTCTCATTTCTACTACTTTAGCGGGTAATTTAGAAATTCTCTCTTTTGAAATTTTAGAAAGGCTCTCTTTTGACGACTGACGTAACAGCTGTAAATATGTACCGAGCTGATCAATAACAACACAGAAAAGTCATGTATGTACTATCTGAATAAATATTTCTAGTTTTATATATATATATATATATATATTTCTAGTTATATATATATATATTTCTAGTTATATATATATATATATAATTTATTTGTTTGAACATTATTTTTTAATCGATACTCGTATTTGAGTAGATATTCTGTTTTTAATTAAACAGTATATATATATATATATATATATATATATATACCCGTGGGGATTTTCACATCGAAATGGTCATTCAACATCATTGAATTAATCCTTTTTTAATTTATAATTTCTCTGTAATATTTTATTACATGGAGCTCTCTTCCTGTATCATTTTTTAATATTAAAATAAAATTTTTAATATTAATTAGGATCGGGTTTTTGTAATTTACCTTCCTGCTTTTTTCACTTGGATTAAAGTATCTGAATTAAAATATATATATATATATATATATATATATATATATATTTCTACCAGCCTAATTATTTATGAGAAAATTTGTTACAAAAATGTGTAATTTAACCGGTTCGGTACAATTTAAAAAAATTCTTAAATTTTATAGCAAATTGTCTCGCCCCGTGCGTATAAATTTGGTCTGAGGAGCAGTTGAGAAGAGAGCCATGAAATATTATATTATCAATGGGTTTATAAAAACATCCAAATTATGTTCTTATATATATATATATATATATATATATATATATATATATATATATATATATCCGCAGACAGATCTCAGATCTGTTTCGCTGTATCACAGCTCATCAGTACGGTTAGACTCCGATTGCTTTTGAACCCAGGATTGAAACCCGACCGAATTGGCGTCAGGTTACAACTGAAACTTGGTTGGACGATGCTAAGTTTTTAGTGTGAAAGTATAAAACTATGAAACTATTAAAATATGAAACCATGATAGTATGAAAATTATGAAAATACTTTGTATTGTAAAAATTACCAACACCTAATGACAGTAAAATTAACAACAATGCACTTTTAAAGCCAAATATCTTTATTTGCAGTTGAATGCATATAAATGTGTTCAAAATATTTAGATTTCGGCATTAAATAACCCATTGAGATGTTGATATACTGGTTAAACTGAACAAGAATCTACTAGAAGGTGTTGTATTTAAATGTCACAATTTTGCAATTTCTATTTCTGGATCCTTATTTCTGGAGAGTTTGTCACTGTGATATTCTAGTAGTAGGGAGATGGCTAATATTTTTTTAAAATTGAATTGGTCTTGTGCAAAACATAAGAAATCTTCCTACAAGTTACAGGTTTTATCCAGAATTCTCAGAAGATTATCAGATGGTGGATTTATGAAAGAACAAAAGTATATCTTTTGCATGTTTAAATAGAAATTTATTAATGGAAAAGAATAACATGAATTGGTAGAAGTAAAGAATTTATGAGAAACAGTATCCAGAAGTTAAAGGTATCAAGAGTTCTTAGTTGTCGTTGCAAGAATGAGTTTATGTGTACGTAGGAAGGAACGTATGTGTGTATGTATGTATGATCGTTTATTGTTGTTTAAAATTGTCTTTGAAGTTGTCGCTCAGTGTGAATGCTAACAAGGAAGGAGGTGAGAAAGAAAGAGGTGAGAGAGAAAAATAGAGACAATAATAGCGATCGCTTGGTGTTTGTTAAGGGACGTGTTAATTACGCTCGTTTCATTTCTCTCTGGCGACAGTCGTCATGTCCCGTGCATCAGGAAGAGACAACTGAAGTTCCTGTGACACGCAATGAGGAAGGAGAGCTTGGATACTGACCAGATAGAAGCATACTGGGAGCCACATAGAAGAAGATTCTATTGTATTCGTTAACAAGGGTTTTGCTGATCGGACAATCACGGATGAGGAAAAAATAATCAGGAATGGTGAGATCCTGTATTTTTTTTTTTTTTTTTTTAGCGGGGGTGAAGCCAGAAAATAAATGAAATATAAAGACTGGTCATGATAATGATGATAAGTCACTGTCATTAATCAGTCTCTGCGGCATCGGACGAACGACCCATCCAAGAAATATTCTCTTTATTCACGCACTCCTGCACAGACCCCCCACCCACAACCCCAAGATATAAAGGACGTCTCTTTGACTTTGGCGACCCTCAAAATATCAATTTCCCTTTCGGCTCATACCCGTAGTCAGATCTTCTGTTCACCCAACTCGTTTCTCCCGATACTCTTTCCTTCAAGCGCTTCCTTTTCGTGTCACCTCAACCCCAAACAAATATATTTCCGTCTACCCCCCCTCCCAACCCCGTAGATCTGATTCCCAACTTAAGAACGTCCCGCTTAGTTTCTCCTAAACAGTCAGTCTCTTCTCGTATGCCAATAACCTAGCTGTTACGGTGTTGGCAAACAGAGTTCATATCTCCAATTTCGATCCTGAGCTAAAGAGCATTATTAACTGCTTAAGAGCTACCGATGTGCCTTGTGGAGCATTGGATATCGGTTCGGTACGAGAAATCGGGGGGGGGCGAGTTCGAATTCCAGACGAATTCATTGCATTCGCATGTGGTTCTACAGAAGGATGCTGCGGGATTTTTAGAAAAATATACATTTCTGAAGGAAAAATATTACCAACAATACATTTTTGAAGAAAAAAATTATTGCCATAACACATTTTTGAAGGAAAAAATTATTCTCAGCAAAACATTTTTGAATACAAAGCTAGAAGATATTTTCAGTTTTCTAAAACAAAAAAGAATAAAAACAAAAAAATTTTCATTAAAATCTGACTAAATCAAACTTCACACTATAACCGAACGTTAAAAAAAAACAAAAAACAAACTAAAAAAACAAAAAAACAAAACAAAACTTGAAGCCCCACTCTTTTGGCATTAAATAACTCACAGAGGTTGATATGCCGTTAAACAAAACTCAAACTCAAAGTCTTCATCTATGAGAAAATTGTCCAGTTTTCACTGCCATGCAGGACGATAGATATTACCCAATAGTTCGCAACACTTCTTTGTTTCTGTCGAAAATTTTCGTTCTCTTAATATATTGTTTAGTGCCAGGAAGGTATCGTTCGCTACTCCGGTTTATCATCGTCACGGATTAGTGACTACGATAAAAAAAAACAAAAAAACAAAATAAAGTATAATGATTTCGTTACTACCAAGTATAACGAACACTGAACCCATACCACAGAATACATTTCCTAAGGCATCTTTTACTCTTCTAATGCCCCTTTCCTAAGGCATCTTTTACTCTTCTAATGCCCCTTTCCTAAGGCATCTTTTACTCTTCTAATGCCCTTTTCCTAAGGCATCTTTTACTCTTCTAATGCCCCTTTCCTAAGGCATCTTTTACTCTTCTAATGCCCCTTTCCTAAGGCATCTTTTACTCTTCTAATGCCCTTTTCCTAAGGCATCTTTTACTCTTCTAATGCCCCTTTCCTAAGGCATCTTTTACTCTTCTAATGCCCCTTTCCTAAGGCATCTTTTACTCTTCTAATGCCCCTTTCCTAAGGCATCTTTTACTCTTCTAATGCCCTTTTCCTAAGGCATCTTTTACTCTTCTAATGCCCCTTTCCTAAGGCATCTTTTACTCTTCTAATGCCCCTTTCCTAAGGCATCTTTTACTCTTCTAATGCTCCTTTTGATATCGATGATATCTTGACCGTTACTTATTAACCCATTTGCCAGATATTTAAACTTCTGTACTTTTTTTGATTCTGGCATTTCCAATTGGTACTCTGCGTTTTCGGCTGTTCCGCCTGCTTACAGCCATAGATTCTGTCTTCGAACAATTGATGGATGTCAATTTATCGGTTTTCCTTTACTGATTTGTGCATATGGGCGGGTAATCGGAGAGCCGAGTTCGAATTCCAGTTGAATTCTTTGCATTCACTTACGCACAAATACTCTTGAGAAAGGTATCAATCAGTCTCTTCTCTCTAGCTCTGGGTTAAATATCAGGACAGATTAAGTTCTTTAGCCTTGATTGGCAACCAGTCTGTCACAGAAATTAATAGCAACCTACTGCCGGAAAAAGTTCTGCCCAGTCGGTTATGTTTCTTTCGAGACATGATCATCTTAGCGTGTATCAAGTATGGCACTTAACTGATCAATAGAAGTTCGTATAATTTTCTTTTCGTTTCAGCTATCACCACAATATAATCTGCATATCTTAAGTTGTCAAGCTTGTGTCTTCCTTAATAAATGATATCTAGTTCTCCTTAGATTACCTCGTTGTGATAAATGAATAAATCTGGCGAGAATATACCTCATTACAACCATTTTTTTTTTTCGTTCTGATCATAAATTTTCACTTATTGCAATAAACAGCAGTTCCCTCAGGGAGGCCTAGAGAATGAGCCTCTGTTGGGACTTAAATTCAATCCAGACCTCAAATTAAACTCACACATAAGATCTAAGGAAAAATAGTCGGTTCCATGTATTTTTTCAGTCAGTACCATACTTCTGCTATTCTCTTCCTTTACAACGAGCCGATCAGGCCGAAAACCGAATACTGCTGCCTCAGATATCATTCTCCCTTTTATCAGCATGGATAATGACAACATCCAGGAGAGCAACCTGATCATGCCGAAAATCGAATACTGCTGCTTTTTTTTTTTTTTTTTTTTAATCATATCACCCCAAGCAAGGCGAAAACGCCACTGATGCGCAGGGGGCTACGTAAGAGTGAAAAGATTGGAAAAGAGAAAACCGGAAACCACATCCTAAACAGGAAACAAGGGATGAGCCTCTTCACCTGTTCAATAGATGTGGGTGGAGTGTGAACCGGGCGATAGTTTAGTCTCTACTCCAATTAGTCTATTAGACATCATTTTGTTTTTTATCAGCATTGATAAGGCTAACATCCCGGAGAGCATCCCAATCAGTCCGATAATCGACTACTGCTGCCTTAGATATCTTTCTGCCTTCTGTCAGCATTGATGAGGCTAACATCCAGGAGAGCAAACCTATTATGCCGAAAATCGAAAACTGCTGACTTAGATATCATTCTGCCTTCTATAAGCACAGATAATGCTAACATCGATGAAAGCAATCCGATCAGGCCGAAAATCAAATACTGCTGCCTTAGATATCATTCTGCCTTTTATCAGCATGGATAAGGTTAACATCCAGCAGGGCAAACCGATCAGGCCTAAAATCGAATAATGCTGACTTAGATATCATTTTACCAGCGTGGATAATGCTAACATCCAGGAAAGCAACCCCTTCAGGCCGAAAATCGAATCCAGTTGTCTTAGGTATCATTCTGCCTTTTATTAGCATGGACAATGCTAACATCCAGTCGAGTAACTCGTTGCACCTTTTCTGAGTAACGTTCTCGCCTGACATGAAGTGAAAAGACTATATTGAATCCATTGTTAGGTGTGTTGCTATGAAATTATTTTCATTGTGTCATGTTAAACAATCTTTCTCTCCAGAATCTATCATACATATATATAAATCTACTATTCTTCGATGCTTAGACTGTTGCTGTCACATGTGGTCCTGTGATCCTTCTATATATCTAGACATACTTAATAAAAACCAATGAAGGGCAGCAATATTATTGGTTCTAACCTGGCCTCTCTGCTTTCGTCACTTTCCCCACCGCCGCAAGGTTGCCTCCCTGTGCCTTAATTGTTCCGATGAGCTCCTCGCTTTGGTACCTAGACTTTATGAAGTTAACTTCATAAAGTCTAGACTAACTTGTGGTGCAGTGGATATCAGTTTGGAACGAGAAATCGGAGAACCGAGTTCGAATTCCAGTTAAATTCTTTGCGTTCACATACGCGCAAATACCCTTTGGTATGAATCCACCAATTCTTCCTCCAGCCATGGTTTGAATAGCAGGATAGATTTGGTTCTATAACCTTGGTTGGCAACCAGTCTACCACAGGAATTAATGGCAATCTACAGCGGTAAAATATTCTGCCCAGTCAGTCAAGTCTCTTTCGAGACATGATCGCCCAAGCGTGTATCATGTATGGCGCTTAAGTGACTGACTAGCTTGGTGTTGAGTTTATATCAATTAAAATCGAGTTGGCTAATAGTTTGTTTTTTGTTGCATTTCTCGCTTGTGGAACTCCCTACTCCATGCTTTCCAGTCAACGATGATTTTCAAAAAATTAAATGCAATATAAATCGTTATCTACTGTTTTCTTGATTATTCTTTTATTGTTCTCGCTCCTTAGTAATTTTTTTTCTTTTCTAGTTCTTCCATGCTCAATAACCCCCTTGTGTCTTAGTGGCTTTATTGCCTTCCAAGTTTTCACGTTTTATTCTTGATAGAGTCTAAATGTTTATTCGTGTCCTTGCGGGTGATGAATTATTGTCCACTCCGCAAACGCTTTTCTACAAATGTTTTCTCTGCTCTGTCATTATTGTCATGGAAAGTGCTCAGACGAACTTTATTTGTTAATTCCACTAGTTCAATCTTTTACAGCTAAGACGCGCCATGGCACACACATTGTAGAACCGACTCCCAAGGGGATGCTTCCCAGATCGTTGCAATCTTAAAATCGAATACTGCTCAAGTCTAGGGTTAGACGTTATCTTCCCTGCGTATTCATATAAACTGTACCCCTTATTCTGAGCCCTCTATCTCGGGTGGTTCTTGAGGCTTGTACAGGGTTAACATTATAATCTGAAAAGAAAATTCATTTTCTAATCCTACGCTGACATTTTTCCCCCCTAGTGTAAGTCTTGAATTATTTTGACGAATTTCTTCCGGACAACTTTATCTCTATTCATCAACCACCAATTTTTCCACACAGCAATCATTTTTCTTTATCCCGTTCTCGCACAAAAAGAGGGAAGAAATAAAATAGCCAAAGGCCCCTTATGTGATTTATTGCCCACACCATTTATCGAAAGTGAAGCACCACTGCTCCATCGCCTGAGCAGCAATTTTTCGAAATCGCTGTTTCCATAGTAACGCAGAAAAGCAATCAAATGACAAAACAGGGGCGCGAACCCGCATCTCTCAAGTATTATATATGGATTCAGCTATACCAGCTACTCAATTTTTGCCGTTTTTATTATGAAATTTCAGCCGCTGTCTACTCTAGTTTTCACCTGATAATCGCAATTTTCAGAAATCTCAAATAAGTCGCCCTTTTTTTCGAACAACAAGGGTTCGATGCTCTTAATCCAAAATCTTTCATGTCGGGTGTCCTTAATGAACTATAAAACCATGGCTGTGAATAATAAGGTTGACAGCTAAATATTCCGGACACCTTTTGAGAAAAGAAAGTTTAGAAAACTTAGCAATCTCAGGGTATATTGAAGGCAAAACTTCTTCTTCTTCTTCTTTGCGCCGTGTCCATTCAGAACGTTGGTAATAATGGCTTTCCACAATTTTCTGTTCTTTTTAACCCTCGAACACTAACCATCAATTAAAGTTACACCACTACTAACCATGGGTATATCATACCCAATTTTGAAAATATCAAAAATATCTATATTATAATTCTGCTTGTTTCTTTCTTAGTTAGTTACTTATATCCTCCGTCTGTTACACCACACTCTCTACACGAGCTTTTCCTTCCCCTCTATCTTTTTACTCTCCTCAGCATTTCGCTCACCTTAGTCAAACGGAAGGGTAGTAAAGAGTGAGAGAGTAGGAGGAGAGAGCCTATAGCATTACCGTAGCAGTAGCAGCTTAAGCTGGTAGTGGTAAAGTAATTGTGTGTTTGTATATGTGTGTGTACTGTACAATATAGTAAAAATAGGTAGGTTTGTTGTCATATCCCGCGACCTAATAACGAAATTTCTGGCCTCTGCACTCTTGGCCATTACTCAGTTGTTCTTTTCTGCTTACAATGGATACATTTTTTTAAAATTTTAAATTTTTTTTAATCCCTACTAACATTTTTGAAATTTTGTCAGAAAGTTTTGTTTTGATTTGAGTTAGCGGCTAAAGAAACGTTACGACTGTTTTACAATGGAAACGTAATGATTGCATCACACACTTTTTTCGGTGACAAACACATTAATTTGGAAATTCTTGCAAAAATGAAATAATTGTCGGATTTTAATAAAACTATCAGCACTTATTCACAAATGAAGGGAATTATTTTTGAAATTATTATTTTTAAAAATCTTCATAAAAATGTTTACAATGGACACAGGAGCCATGATTGTTCAGTAACATAAAAAACATTTTCTCTGTCAAAACTTTCTCAGTAAAGAAGCTTCTATAGACATTATCTTTTATAGATATTTTAATGAAATTACACTCTGTGTTATTGTTATTTTATTAGCCAATATCTTTATGTTTGAAGACGTTAATATCTTTTTGTAGTATGACAAAGTAAAATTTTTCCAGGAAATCATAATTTTCCTTCCGCCGAAATTCCACGGAAGATGCAAATTAAATATAAATCTTTATTTGGAATATTTATAAGCACTTCAAACTTTGTACTTTGAGTTAACATTCATAAGAACTGAAAAACATACTATTTAGGTAAGAAAATCAGGCACTGAATGTTTAATTAAATTGTAATTAAAATGGCGTCATTTGTGCTGGATACTATATACCCACGGTTAGTTTTCTCGGTTTAATAACTTTTGTTTTTGATATCTCTCACAACCACTGCTTCGCCATTATTTCACTTAAAGTCATTGAGTAGGTTATGTATTGCTTTCTTCTGTCCTTGTGAGTATCAAATTATCGAAGCCGTCTTTCCTCGTTAAACGAGGATACGCAGGGAAGATAACGTCTAACCCTAGACTTGAGCAGTATTCGATTTTAAGATTGCAACGATCTGGGAAGCATCCCCTTGGGAGTCGGTTCTACAATATGTGTGCTATGGCGCGTCTTAGCTGTAAAAGATTGAACTAGTGGAATTAACAAATAAAGTTCGTCTGAGCACTTTCCATGACAATATTGACAGAGCAGAGAAAGGCTTGTAACTTTTCATTTGTAGAAAAGCGTTTGCAGAGTGGACAATAATTCATCACCCGCAAGGATACGAAGAAACGTTTTCTCCAGAAATTTCAATTGCCTCTCCCTAATGCTTAGTATACGTTTATTTTTTGTTGCCATTGTCACTAGAACTTAGTCGTTGCTAACATGTTTGATACATAGTATTCTCATCATCCGTCTGTAGAACCCCGTTTATGTTGTTTTAAGTATCTTCTTCTTTTAAATGCCTGTCCAGTATTCACGGTCTTATAGGAAGACTAATATTACAGGTAAGTAAATGTTTCTTTGTTTCTAACCAGCTTTTATTGTTTGTTAATTCTTTTCTTAGCTTTACGAAGATAACTTTCGCTATACTAATAGTAGGAGGAAGAAAGTATGCTTAAAGAGTCCAAGGGACTAGCTGACTGAGCAAAAGCCACAAAGACAAAGAGGGGTGATTCGACTAGTGTTTTCAGATGTTGATTGTTGACCGCAGATGGACGCCCTCTGCAACCTGATTCGTATCCTCACTGCGGAACTTCCCAAACCAGCACCGTACCGGTCGATCAGAATCATATCCTTAACCCCAGTCACTGTTAGTGTTGGCGTCTGTTTAAGAAGCATCATGGCCAAACTCGAGCTCAGGCAAACAAATAGCAGACGCATCTCTTCTTTTTCAATTTCAAGATCATGGGTATATCATACATAAATTACATTCTAAAAACGATTGATATAAAATGAACAGAGAGGACACTTTAATCAATAGAAATTATTAATGTACGTGCGAGTATGTGCGTTGTGGTTTTTATGGTGCCCTATCTACATTGGAATGAACTCTTCCTCCTTCAAAAATACTCACCTGCTAGACTTCCTGACGATGCAGTCGAAACGCAGTGTAACTTGACAGTTCGGACGGACACTTCTATCTGCTGACTAATAACATTTTTATTTTGTATATATATTCTGTTATTCCAATACACTGGTTCAACCTACCTTCTTTTTTCCGTATCTTTCTCTCTGGCCCTAACAGACCACAGCAGTACTGTATATCGGAACGAGAAACCGGAGAGCGACGTTCGAATTCCAGTTGATTGCGTTGCATTCACTTACACGCAAAATACATTTGGGAAAGGTTTTAATTTGTCGCTTCTATCTCCAGCTAAGGGTTAAATAGCAGGACAAATTGGGCAGCCAGTCTACCGCATAAAGTAATGTCAACCTTCTTCTTCTATGTGCCCTGTCCTTTCAGAACGTAGGCGATCATGGCTTTCCACGTCTCCCAATTCTTGGTGGCTCTTAGCACGCTTTCTCCTGTTACACCACGCAACCCTCGTTACGTCAACCACCTGATTAGGTCCTTCAACTATGTTATCCGCTGTTTCCCTTGTCTCTTTTTCTCTCTATCTGGCCTGTTAGTATCAGGTCCTCCAAGCCCTCTTTCCTCATTGCATGTCCCAGGAACTTTAGTTGTCTCTTCTTGATGCTCAGTATTAATTTCCTTTTCGTCTCCATCCTTTCCAAAAACTCATCATTGCTCTCATGCTCGATCCATGATATCCGTAGCATCCTTCTGTAGAACCACATTTCAGCTGCTTCAAGTTTTTTCTTCATCTTTGATGATATTTTCCAGCATTCACTGCCATATTGAAGAACTGACATCACATAGCAATCCAGTACTCTCTTCGTTGTTTCTAGTGAAATTGTCCTGTTTCTTAATTCAGTCAGTTAAGTGCCATACGTGATACACGATTGGGCGATCATGTCTCGAAAGAGACATGACTGACTGGGCAGAAGATTATCCTGCAGTAGGTTGCCATTTCTTTCTACGGTAGACTGGTTGCTGATCAAGGCTATAGAACCCAATCTGTCCTATTATTTGACTGATAGCTATAGGGGGAAGAGATGTATTATATTATTAAGTAGTAATTAGTGGGGGATCAGTTTATTACTTCATAACAATATATAACTGATCCCCCACTTTATGCCCACCACCAGCCTTAATCATGATTCCAACTATTATATTCAGTCAGTTAAGTGCCATACATGAAACACACTTCGGCGATCATGTCTCGAAAGAGACATGACTGACTGGGTAGAAGATTATCCCGCAGTAGGTTGCCATTGCTTTCTGCGGTAGACTGGTTGCCGACCAAGGCTATAGAACCCAGTCTGTCCTGCTATTTAACCCATAACTGGAAGGAAGAGACGGATTAATACCTTTCCCAAGGGTATTTGCGCGAAAGTGAATACTTTAATCAAATTCTGGAATAATCATGCCATTTCGCCTTCCGATCTCTGTGTTGCAACTTCCCTCCTCCATCAGAACACTTCCCAGATATTTAAACTTCTGTAGCTGCTTGATTTTAGTATCTCCCACCTGTATTTGGCATTTTGGGCTGTTCTTGTTGTTGATGACCATGCAGGAAAATTCTTTCCCTAGTAAGCCATGTCTTTTTGGAGACATGATCAGCCAAGTGTGTTTTACGTATGCCACTTAACTGACTGAGATAATCCAGACGTTGAAAACTTTAATTTAATGCGTCGGTTAGTGTTTTATTTTTGCTCGCTTTCTTTTATTTTCCTATGTTTTTTTTCTTTCTTGTCCTATGTGTTTGGTTTTCTAGCAACTTGTCTATCGTTCACCCAAACATTATTAGTATTTTTAATATACAAGCCCGAATGCACACACACACACAGACACACACACACACACACACACACACACACACACACACACACACACACACACATATTATGGACTCTCCCGTGGATTTCGACGTATGAGCGTCTAACACAGACAACCACACAAAGAATTGTTTAAAGTGGTGAAGGCTTGTGTAGCATCATCCACACTTTTTGGAACTACTGATAACAAACAATCGGTGAAGACGTCTGCCACAGATCTCATGAACAACAAACCTCAGTTATTTAGCCCATTACTGGAGGGAAAGGACGGATTAATACCTTTCCCAAGGATACCCGTGCGTAAGAGAATGCAAAGTGTTCGACTGGAATTGGAACTCGGCTTACCGATTTCCCCCTCTGAGCCGACATCCACTGCACCACAACGCACATCCGTCAATAACGCTTACAGCACCTGGCTTACAGCACTCCTCTTCAGGTGATATGTCCAACATATCACCTGAAGAGGAGCGGTTTTGGTGCGAAACATGAAAAGTTTTTTGTAGTGATACTATGCTTTTATAAACTATTGTAACAACTATTACAATATATATATATATATATATATATATATATATATATATATATATATATATATATAGTTATATATATATATATATATATAGTTATATATATATATATATATATGTATATATATATATGTATATGTGTGTGTATGTGTGTGTGTGTGTGCGTTTACACATATATATGTATGTGTGCATGCAAACTTGTATATTCAAAAATACCAATAATGTTATATATATATATGCATGCATGCAAGTGTGTGTGTGCGTGTGTGTGTGTGTGTGTGTGTGTGTGTGTGTGTGTGTGTGTGTGTTACGGATTTATTTTTAATTGGAAATTGGTATTACTTCAAACACTGTTCAAAATAATATTAATAATTATAAACTAGGCGTTTATTTCAACACGGCCATTCACTAAATTTAACATTTGAAATGGTATATGCATGACAAATATAGTTTTAAGGTATGCTCAAATTAAAAGGGCAACATTTCTCAATATCCCGGATAGAGCGTGTGTAAATATAAGCTGTGTGGTCATAGAGATAAGCACCGAATGGCGACAGTCTTTTATGTGGATGACTAATATATATATAATTAGTGTATTGAAGCTGTAGATAATTATCTAAGCATATACTGTTAAATATAACAGACAATGAATGTCTATTATGTTTAATCATGAGCCGTTCTAAATAACGTACTTGGCTTTAATTTCTGGTGAAAATAAAGACAAAATTCTACAACATTTGGTTGTTTATTACGGCTCATAATTAAGCATAATAGACATTTATTTTCTATTATATTTAATACTACTACTACTACTACTACTACTAATATATATATATATATATATTAATTTTGTTATTACAATGGTTTATAAAAAGATTTTTATAATAATTATATTTTTTATATTTATGTTTTAAATTCATATTATTTTTATATTCATTTCATTTTATATTTATTCTCATATTTACTTTTTATAATAATTATATATATATATATATATATATAAGAGGAGGAAGAGTGTGTTTTTTCCTTCTCGACCGGTTCACACGCCTCCCAGATCTTTTCAACAGGGTTAGAGGTTTGTCAATTGTTTCCTGTTCAGGATTGTGTTTCCGGTTCATTATAAAGTTTTGTTTCCTTTTCTTTTACTCTCAGTAGTTCCTTGAATCTTTGTGGCCTTATCACCTTGTTTGGGGTGAATTGATCCAAAAAATGATTCATTCTTGTACTTATACAATCGACAGCTGAACTCGGACTGGTTAGCACGTAATAGGGAGATATATATATATATTTTACCATTTAGACATTATTTGTGCCCATACCTTTTAACTGAGGAAATCTTCCATTGTGTCCATAAGCAAGAATGTCACTCCAGAAAATGTGACGTGCGCAGAAGATGGAAAATGTTTAGAAATACCCAGGGGACAAATATTGTAAAATAAGATTAGAAAGGAACATTTTATATTTAAATAAAAAAAAAAATCCCCCAAAACAACAACTATTTTGTTGTGACCAATACAAGTTAACAATGGCTAATAAACTTTCTATCGATTTGTTTTTTTTCCTCCCGTCTCGTATTTATGCGCTAATCTATCCACTTGTTCGAGGCGTGTCTTCCCTTTTATTCTCTTAGTAACCAGGTGGGGTCGGAGGGAGGCTACGGATCAGTGCCGATATTCGAAAGGTCTGCGTCCTTGTCTCAGCACGCGCATGCTCATTGATGCATGTTAAGTTTCAACTTCCTCTTTTGTTTCTTCTGGATTTTATTCTTATATCGATTTTGTTTTTCTTTTTTAAAATATTTCTTTTTCTTTCTTTTCGTAGCTTTTCTTAGGTCTTTCTTCCTTCATAAGGTTCTTTAATTTGTAGTCCTTTTCTCAATCTCTCTTTTTTACTCACGTTCATTAAAATCATTTCTTTCTTTTCTTTCTTTCTGAATCTCTTTTTCTCCTTCACAGTTGTTTTCCTCTTTCTTTCATAGTCATTTTCTTTTGTCTTTTTTTCTTATTCACTTTTTTCTTAGTAATATTCATTAATTTCTTCTTTTATTTTCTTCTCAATCTCTATCACTCACTCACTTTCTTTTTTTATTTCTTTCCGTGGTTACTTTCTATCTAAAGTAATCACTTCTTTCTTTCTTTCTTTCTTTCTTTCTTTCTTTCTTTCTTTCTTTACAATATTATCTCTTATTTCTCACCCTCTGTTTCTTTCCTTTATTTGCTTCTTTTCTATACAAATTCATTTCCCCTTCTTTCTTTCTTTCTTTCTTTCTTTCTATACAATGCCATTTCTTTTTCTCACCGTCTCTTTCTTTATTTTCTTTTTTGTACAAAGTCATCTCCTTTTTCTCTTTGTCAATTTCTTTCTTTCTTTCTTTCTTTCTTTCTTTCTTTCTTTCTTTCTTTTTAAATACACTACGCCTCCTCGGCCTCACTCTCTCATCTGACCGCATCGATTCAATAGCTATATCTACTGCTAAGAAGGTTGGGTCGCTGTGTCTGTAAATGAAGTTTTTCTCGTCAGAATTAATCTTGTACGTTATAAATCTTCCATGGTTCGTGCATTTAATACCGGGTGTCCCTGCTATTCATCTCGGGGTTCTTAGCAAAATCTAAACGAGGATCTACAATGTCATCGATCTTGATTTGCAGCTCGACTTCAGTCACTTTCTCAGCTGTGATGTGGCTTCCCTCTGCCTTTTCTACAAATACTTTCATGGCTTCTGCTCTTCATTCCCTGGCGCCCCGCCCACATGAATTTATTCGTGCTACTAGATTGGGCAACAAGGTTCCACCCATTTATCGTCAAAATAGTCAAATGTAACCGACACTTCAACTCTTCAGTTTCTTTTCTCGCTCTTCTCGCCTGTAGAGCTCATTTTCACATACTTGCTTTCTTGATATCTACAATCTCCAAAAGTTTAAGTGCAACATCAATTCCCATCTTCGATCTTCTTGACCCCCATTATCTTTTTCTTATCCTTTCTTTGACTTCCTCTGTACCATTTTTCTTTTTCTTTCCACTGTCTTCTCGCTGTAACAGAGGCAGTACTGTCTTTTTCGAGGTGAAACAATCACAGAAAAAGACAAAAAAAAAAACAACAACAAAAAACAAAAAACAAAAAAACACGGAAAAACCAAAAACCAAAAACAAATAACAAAGTTATCTCTATTTTTCTCTCTGTCACTTTTTTCTTTATTTGCCCGGCGATTTTGTGTCCAGAGTTTGCACTTTTTTCGATCTCTCTCTCTTTTTGTTTGTTTGTTTCTTTCTTTCTTCTATCCCTTGCTATTTATCCAACGTGATTTCTTTCTTTCTTTCTTTCTTTCTTTCTTTCTTTCTTTGCTGTCTATCCGGTATAATTTCTTTCTTTCTTTCTTTCTTTCTTTTGTCCCTTGCTGTCTATTCGGTATAATTTCTTTCTTTCTTTCTTTCTTTCTTTCTTTCTTTCTTTGCTGTCTATCCGGTATAATTTCTTTCTTTCTTTCTTTCTTTCTTTCTTTCTTTCTTTCTTTCTTTCTTTCTTTCTTTCTTTTGTCCCTTGCTGTCTATTCGGTATAATTTCTTTCTTTCTTTCTTTCTTTCTTTCTTTCTTTGCTGTCTATCCGGTATAATTTTTCTTTCTTTCTTTCTTTCTTTCTTTCTTTCTTTCTTTCTTTCTTTCTTTCTAATTGCATTTTTTTTCTCACCAGCTACCATTTTATCACTGTTTTTCTTTTCTCCCGACCTATTTCCATAATTGCATTTCCTCTGCCTTTCTCCCTCTTCATCCAGCCACAAAATATATTTTCCTTCGCCTAGTCATGCGTCATATCTTGCACACTTTTCAGAAATCATCCCACATGTGCTATGAACTCTCAGCGGTATTAGAATTACGTCAAGGTTCACCGCAAACCAGGAACCATTTTTCATCCATGATTTGGCTCATTAATATACACTCCTCTTTTCCATTTACAACTGACAAAAAAAAAAGTTAAATAAATTAATAAAAATACAAATGTCGAGGGTCAAGATAGCTACAAGTAAAAATTAAGTTCAAACTGAGACTACGCGTGGAAAGTTCATAATACATTTTCGCAATAGAAATTTATAGAAACCGATTCAAGTATTTATATAATATGATACAAGCCCCAGTTAAAATGTTCAAAGATTGGGACAACAAAAATTATGGGAATTATTTGTACCCCCTTACATCTAGAAAACTGAATAAAAAATTAATTAAATCTTCCTTGTCTGTCATATTTAGTGAAAAATGTTTAAAAGAAAGGTTTATATCCAAATATATATATATATATATATATATATATATATATATATATATATATACACACATACACAGAAGGTGCGATGGACAAATTGTCGTTTAAATTACCAAAACATGAAAATTGAGATGTCTGTGCACTTTAAAAAATTTATAGATTTATTTGTATTTGTGATAAAAATAATATGTAAAGAATATTATAAAGTTTAATGTATCTAGTTTTTAAGGATAGTTATTAAATAATTCTTTACGACAAGATTTGCAATAACTTTTAAATAAGTAAACAGATAGAAGGGGTGGACCATTTTATTGGCCTCCACGTTCACCAGATTTGATTCTATTAGATTTTTTTTTTGTACGGGGACATCTGAAAACAATTGTGTATGCAACCGAACCTATTTCATTAGAAGATTTAAGTAAATAGTATGAAATACATTTCAACTGGGGTGGGATAATAATTATGGCCGGTAGTATATATATATATATATATATATATATATATATATATATATATATATATATATATATTACTTATAATTCTTAAGCCACCCCAGTTTTTTTAAAGAAATAATGGATTTCATACTATTTTAAGTATTTATTGCCAAGTAGATAATTCTAAATGAAAATAGAATGCTTCTTTTTTTAATACTGCACAATAACATGGGCATCAAATAAACTGTTCCGATGTCCAGTTTTTGTGCTCTCTTCCCTATGCTAGTCTCTTTTTCTTATTGTCTGACCGAAGCAAAGGCTTCCTTGCTGCTTTGTAAAATTTTGCAGAGTAATAATGACAAAAGAACCATTCTATTTTTATTTAGAATTATCCACTTGGCAATAAATACTAAAATTACATTCATTTTTTTAAAACTGGGGTGGCCTAGTAATTATGGCTGGTAGTGTCAATATATATATATATATATATATATATATATTCATATCGATAGGTGTGAGTTTGTAACCCTAGGTTTCACGCTCTTGCGATCGTCAGACAAATTGATTAATTTTTTAAAAAATTGGCTATATGTAGGACTGCGTATATTGGCGTTTTTTTCTGGAAGCGGAAGGAAAATTTGGGAGGACATATATACACATTTGTACACCTATTGACGTGTTAAAAGACACACACACACGCGCGTCCGCCTGCCGGGACCAACACAAACATATATGCGAATCGTACGGTGCTCGGCATATATATGTATATGTGTGCCGTTGCACACATACATGCGCATTCGATTGGTGTATTCGAATCGTGTAGCGATGTCAACTCGCGGACAATTGTCGATTTTTCGTACGTATATATGTGCGTATGATGGGGTCTGTGTGAAACTATTATAGGTAAAAATTGCTGTTATTTTATTTAAGGCTGTATTGTTATTTTTTATTTTAAAATCGGTTATTAGATTGTTTTCTTTTTGTGGTTGCGCATATTTAAATGGTAGAAATTATAATTTGTAATGCTTGTTAGTTTTTATGTGTGGTGGTATTAATTTTACTACGGCAGAGAGGAGTAATTTACGTTAACGATGATTGCGGACTAATACTGTGATAGTAATATTTGATGATAATAACAGTTGTGGTAGGAAATAGTTATTGTAAAGCGGTAGTAGTGATTAGTAATGGTGGTGTAATGGTAATAACAATAAATGCAATTATTATGGTGGTAGTTTGAACTAGAGAATAGTTGATAGGATTATGGTATCAGCGGTTCCTTTTATTTTTATCCGTTTGGTATAAATTGTGATAATAGGTATTTATTTTCATGTCTGCATTTGGAAATTAGTTCTGATTTTATGTTTTGTAAGTTCTTTTGTGATGTATGAGATATAATTGCTACTTTTTCATGTAGGCAAAGTAGGTATTTTTTTTGTAATGTTGTTGTAGGCAGGTGCTTTTTTCAGTATTTTCCAGCTTATTGTTGGTGAAATATTTCTGTCTTTTAGACGTCATACGTATGTGGAGAGTGTAGTGCTGTTCAAGGATTTTCTGTTTCAAGAGAAATTGCCAGCAAACATAGTATATAAAGCCAAGGTAAGTGCAAAGAACAACACAATGTACTACATCGGTGCCACTGAGGGACCATTTAAGAAAAGAAAAAAACAACCACAATCTTTCATTCGCCAACAGAAAATACTTGAACAGTACTACACTATCCACATTCCTTCCTAATTTTGAAAATTTTTCGGTTGTTTGAAAATTCTAGTGGCGCGTTCGTAAAAATCACTGTCCGAGCGTTTGAAAAATGGTAAAATAAGTTATTGTAAATTGCCTGAAGATACCGAAAGGTTGAAACCTAGGTTGCAGATTATAACTCATTTAAAAACCATATATACATATATATATATATATATATATATATATAGTACACTTTCGGACTTTCGTATAGAGCACTTTTCTGTTAAGGTTTTCGTCTTGGTTTTTTTTTCTTTCAAACGAGCACTTGACGCATTGTTCTTGTGCTCGGTTTGTTTCTTTTTTTCTTCTCCTTTATTTAACCTGCGAGGTAGTCCCCATTGGGTTATTGACGATTTAAGTTACTGATAGGTTAGCATTGGTTTTTCGGACATTTAGTCTATAATAATTAGTGCTGCTTTATTGTAATTAAGTATATATATATATATATATATATATATATATATATATATATATATATATATATATGTATGTATAAACATGCGGTTTAGATATAGAAGAATCCAAAACAGTATCCTGTACATAAAGTGGTAGGATAACTCTCTAGGAGAGCTCAAAATATATATGTATAGAAATACATATAGTGCAAATATATGTAAAAATGAAAACAGACATGTTATTCCATGGTTAAGCGAAAGTATAGGTTTGTTTATCTTCATTTTTACATATATATATAATCATTTCATCTTGAACAAGGCAATAAAGCCACTAAAATGCAAAGGGTTACTGAGAGAAAATGAATAAAAGACAACGAGAGAGATCAATAAAAAACCAGGAGTTCTAAAGAAAGAAGATAATGATTGACATTGCGTTTTAATAATTGGAAAGACGAATGGGAAACATGAAGCCAGAAGAGAATTCCACAAGTGAGTAGTGTGAGAAAAGAAACTGTTAGCATAGAACTTATAGTTATATCCACCTACTTCAAAGACAAGGCAATAAAACCGCTAAGATGCAAGGAGTTAAAGAGAGAAAATGAGAAAAACATTAGTAAGAAAGGGAGGGCAACAAAAGAAGAGAAATTCAGAAGATAAGGATTGATGTTGCATTTTAATATTTGGAAAAACGAGTGGGAAGTATGAGGCGGGAAGATTTTTTTCTTTAAGATTTAAAGACAATTTTGGGCATGAATAAAAAAAAATGGTTGCAATTGTAAGAGGATATAGCATTCGGAACTTTGTCACTCATATGGTTCTCATTGTATCATGGTTTTGTAAAGAAGAAGAAGGTTGTTTTTAGCCAGTATTTTAAGGAGACATCTCTTGTTTGTATTTTAAACAATTAAATTTATTTGAACCGGTATAAGATTCTCCAAGATTATAGTAAAACGAAATAATATCGGATAAGGTTTAAGATTATATTAAAAGAATATAATATCGGATAAGGTGAAATATTATATGAAAATGAAATAATATCGGATAAGGTCCAATATTATATTAAAATGAAATAATATCGGATAAGGTCCAATATTATATTAAAAGCAAATAATATCGGATGGGGTCCAATATTATATTAAAATGAAATAATATTGGGTAGGGTCCAATATTATGTTAAAAGAAAAGAATATCGAATAAGGTCCAATATTATATTAAAATGAAGTACTATTGGATAAGGTCCAATATTATATTAAAATAAAATAATATTGGATAGGGTCCAATATTATATTAAAATAAAATAATATTGGATAGGTTCCAATATTATATTAAAAGGAAATAATCTCGGATAGGGTCCAATATTATATTAAAAGAAAATAATATCGAATAAGGTCCAATATTATATTAAAATAAAATAATATTGGATAGGGTCCAATATTATATTAAAAGAAAATAATATCGGATAGGGTCCAATATTATATTAAAATAAAATAATATTGGATAGGGTCCAATATTATATTAAAATGAAATACTATTGGAAAAGGTCCAATATTATATTAAAATAAAATAATATTGGATAGGGTCCAATATTATATTAAAATGAAATACTATTGGATAAGGTCCAATATTATATTAAAATAAAATAATATTGGATAGGGTCCAATATTATATTAAAAGAAAATAATATCGGATAGGGTCCAATATTATATTAAAATAAAATAATATTGGATAGGGTCCAATATTATATTAAAATGAAATACTATTGGATAAGGTCCAATATTATATTAAAATAAAATAATATTGGATAGGGTCCAATATTATATTAAAAGGAAATAATCTCGGATAGGGTCCAATATTATATTAAAACGAAATAATATCAGACAACGTCCAATATTATATTAAAAGAAAATAATATCGGATAAGTTTTAAGATTAGGTTAAAACGAAATAATATCGGATAAAGTCACAGAATAGAGTAAAACAAAATATCAGATTTAAAGAAAACAGCTTAAAAATTAGTCACAAATATCTGATAACCATTTCAGGAAAGCTTTTGCTATTTTGCTAGTCATTACGCAGATCTTTCTTATACTCTGTATATCTGTAAAAACTATATCTTCGCTATTGATTGACTGATTTGAATTTTACAGTTTGTTGACTTTTTGCAGATTATTTAATGCCAGAAAACAATTTTGAATTGTAATAATATTTTGATTATATAATAATGATATTACTGATCTACTATTTAGCCCATAGCTGGGGAGAAGAGGTGGATTCATAACTTTCCCAATGGTATTTGCGCGTAGGTGAATAAAACGACACCAACTAGAACTGGAACTTAGCCCTCCGATTTTCAATTATATCCATTATCCGTTATCCATTACATCACCAACACATCCGAGTTTGCAGCACCTGGCATTCGCAAGAGGTCGCTCATTTAGGAACTAACTAAGCCCGATCTTGCTTAACTTCGGTGATCGGACGAGAATCAGTGCTTTAACGTGATATTATCGTAAGCCCCTCTCTGATATTGAGCACTTTCCTACCACAAATATATCTCTTCGCAAAAAATAATACATATAATAAAATAATAGTACGTAACAATGTTTTTTTATGCAAATTTTGTTGCATAGAAACAAAATTTATTTGTTCAAAATTTTTTTTGATTGTATTTTTCTACATTTTGTGACCATTTTCTTCTGGATTCCGGGAAGAAATTGAACACAAATTGTCCAAAGCCTTCTAGACCAGAGGTTTTCAAACTGTGGTCCGCGGACAACAGGGAGTCCACAAGGATAAGATAGGGGGTCCGTGAATGAACTCATCACGTAAAATTCAAAGTATAAATTTTCAATGGGTATTTATTTTTACTTATTAATGTTATCAAATGACAAAAGCTTGCACTATCGCCATTACATGTCAACGTTATTTATACAAAACATTATTTTACGCATGCAAGAGCTTGATGTTCAAATTTACTTTTTACGTTTATAGTGGGTCCCTAGACTAAAACTTGAAATATAAAGGGGTCCGTAAGTCAAAAAGTTTGAAAACCCCTGTTCTAGACCCTTTTCGCTTTCGAAAGCCATTATCAAAGACGAGTCCTTTCGTTTATAATAATAAAAACATTATGTCGGATTAAAAAAAAATTGCTTAAGAATTATTTTGTGTACATCTCTAGTACGAATATAGGGCGACCAGATATAGATTTCGGAGTGTCCAAACGAGATATATGAAATTATTAAATTGGTACACCAGTCGTATAAAAAATAGGCCCTAATTCGAGTTAAGAACTTACAAGTATTCAGTTGTTTAATCTTAACAAAGAAAACAATAAATGAATGCCTACTTAGGGCACTATCATTTCCTTTAACCCATTTTAACCCTAGTTTCTAATTTTTAAAAAATTTTTTGACCTGATTTCAAGTACAGTAGCATAAAATAGGATTGCAAACACACTGAAACAGCCAAGAATCCTTTATTTCAAGAAAAAGCAGCTTGCTTCTCCCAGACATTGCAAAGCATGTTCAGGACAAAGCCTTGGCATTTCATCATATTAGCAGTATCAAGCTCGTTATGTTCGGGGCTTGTTTATTCTCCAAGTGACATAGAGCATGTTATCAAGGTGTTTTGCTTATGCATTAACCCAAAGTCCTCATTTGAGGACAGCAAATTTTATATTGCTATATCCAAACTTATTTATAAATGGAACTTTGTCTCTGTGTGTGTGTGTGTATGTGTGTGTGTGTGTGTCCGTTACCTACAGACTCCGAAACGGCTGAACCGATTTTCTTGAAAATTTACACAGTTGTACTATAAGCGTCTGCGAGTGATTTTAGCTAGGTTTTGTGTCGAAGTACCCCCGATAAATATCGATAATCGAAAAAATCGGGTGATAGAAGGAGTAGTCTGATTTTAATTAAATTTGATACACTCATAGCGGACTGGGTTAACTGACCTGTTTATCTACCTGTATGTCTGCATTTTTTTCAGCCCTTTTATTTTAGTTTTTGCTTCGGGTTTGGCTCTAAGTAGGTATAATTGTAGTTCTTAGTCTCAGCCATGATACCATTTACTCAGAGGACTTATTTAGTTTTCAAAATTCAGTTTACGACGAAAAAAACTTATTTGATATCGATACCAGGAAATCAAAATTTGACTAACATCCATTCATTTTTCTTTCAGTCTACGGTTTCGCCTTAACTGGAAACAACTATTGCTTTTTAGTCTTTTGTTCCAACGTCCAAAGAGTCTGATCTCCAGGACCATGGATTAGTTTCAAAGCTTTCATTACACCCGAGCAACGCCGGGCTATACTACTAGTATCCTATAAATGTAAATTTTTTAAGAAATAAGACAAACATGATATAAATAAACTCTTATTCACACAAGTTTTTCAATAGCAAAATACGGAGATCAAAATACAAGAAAATATTGGTAAGCATCTAAGTAGGTTTATGGAAGTTTATTTTTGTCAAATTTGCTGTGAATGTTTTCTGTGTTTTAAATTAAATTTTTAAGCAGTTTTTATTATTAATTGATAAACCAATCACTGCCTATATATAATAATGGTTTTATATAATGATTTATACCCATTATTTTTTACAGTTTTTTATGCTGTTCCCAAATGAGGACACTGGGTTAAAATGAGTTAAAGTACTTACCTTGGGACCTAACTCACTTTTCTGAATATTGCTTTACATTTTTCAAACCAGCCCGAATAGCGCTGTCTATCCTGTTTTTATTTCCTTCTGTTTAATCCAAAAAATAGATTAAAGATAGATTAAGACAATTATTAAGAATTGCTCCATTATATCAAGATCATTATCATTATAATCGTCATCAACATTATTTGCCTCCTCTTTTTACCTTGAATATATTTTTTTTCTAATTATTGTATGAAATTTTTTCTTTATGATTCTCTCTGCTTAAAAATCGTTTAAAAGACGCTTTCTGTTCTTGCTTCAAGGTTAATTAGAATTTTTATTAAACATTATTTTTCCCCTGAACAAATTTCATTGTTTGGATAGAAATTATTTTCACCATATCAGCAAGCTTGAACCCTGAAACGACAGGAGGTCAGATTTTAAGACAATGCAAAGATTTATTGTGACTATTTCTATATTAACTAATTAGCCATCAACGATTGTTCTGATATTTTTCGCTATTATTTTACTGACCTAGTTTTTATATATAAAAAAAATAAGAGGCTTACTGTTATTTTGTACAGTCGCATTCAAAATTTTATACCATTTTCCAATTCATACATCAGTTTATGTGTATTGATACTGAGCTGGATATGCGTTGTGGTGCAGTGGATATCGACTCGGAACGAGAAATCTGGGAGCCGAGTTCGAATCCTAGTTGAATTTCTTGCATTCACTTACTTACAAATACCCTTGGGAAAATTATTAATCCGTTTTTCCGTCCAGTTATGGGTTAAATAATAGGGCAGATTGGGTTGTATAGCCTTAGTTGGCAACCAATCTACCGCAGAAATCTTCTGTCCAGTCAGTCATATCTCTTTCGAGACATGATCGCTAAAGCGTGTATTACGTATGACACTTAACTGACTGACAGACACGTGTTGTTTCATTTGCTTCCACTACCAAAACTCAGCAAGCGTCTTCAGTAGCTTTAAAATCCAGTCCAAAACAATGCCTCAAAGCTGCTCAATTTCCAATCTGACAACCAGCATTATCACACAAATACAGATGTGCGTTGTGATGCAGTGGATATCGACTCGGAACGACTAATCGGGGAGCCCAGTTCGAATTCAAGTTGAATTCCTCGTATTCACTTACACATAAATACCATTAGGAAAAGTATTAATCCCTCGCTTCCCTCCAGTTATGGGTTAAGGACAGATTGGGTTCTATAGCTTTGGCTGGCAACCAGTGTACCGCAGAAAACAATGGTAATCTACTGCGGGATAATCTTCTGCCCAGTCAGTTATGTCTCTTTCGAGACATGATCGCCCAAAGCGTGTATCACGTATGTCACTCAACTGATTGGCAGTTGAACAAGAACATTGAACAAGAGCAACAACAACAACAACAACAATAATAATAATAATAATAATAAAATAATAATTTCGATAAAAAGTCAAGGATAAAGAGGAGGGGATATTTTTAGCAAAAAGATTCCTCTTGTTTTATGTTCTGTGTCTTTACAAGACGTAGGCGATCATTGCTTTCCACATCTTCCTGTCGCTGTTAATACCCATTCTCCTGTTATCCCACTCAGTCCTAGCTCCGATATCCATTTGCTCAAGCCCATCAAATATATCTCGCGCTGTTTTCCCTTGTCTCTCTTTCTCTCTATCCGTCCTGTGAGCATCAGGATCTCCAAGCCCTCCTTCCTCATCACTCAATATTTTCCCTCTATCTCTCCCAAACCCCGCTCCGCCATCCAACTGCCCTGGCCTATCAAATATATCTCGCGCTGCTTTCCCTTGTCTCTCTTTCTCTCTATCCATCCTCTGAGCATCAGGTTCTCAAAGCCCTCCTTCCTCATCACTCAATATTTTTCCTCTATCTCTCCCTAACCCCGCTCCACTATCCAACTGCCCTGGCCCATCAAATATATCTCGCGCTGCTTTCCCTTGTCTCTCTTTCTCTCTATCCGTCCTGTAAGCATCAGGTTCTCCAAGCCCTCCTTCCTCATCACATGTACCAAAGTCTTCAGCTTTTTTCTGATGTTAAGTGTCAGTTTCCTACTTGTGGTCATCCTCTCCAAAATCTTGTCGTTGTGTTCCGTCCATGGTATCCTCAGCATCCTTCTGTAGAACCGCACTTCGGTTGCTTCAAGCATTTCCTTTACCTTTATTACGTGTTCAATTTGAGAGCGATAAACATAATGTGTTGTTCAAAGCAACATCATCGCTAGGTTATTTACATTGTTTGACCTGCTGTTCTCATTTTTATTATCATATTTACGACGTTTTGGCTGTTATACGTTCCATTTTTTTTTCAGGTGACTGGAATTTTGAAACGAACAATTTATTTCGTTCTCGTTACATGCCATTTCTCGATGTCTTAGCTCCCATAAGAACACATGGCCCAATGGAAAAAAGCGTTAGTTGGATTCAGCGACTTAACCAAAAGAGTTGTGAGTTCAATGCCTATTAACCCTCTAGGGCCATTCGTATCATATTTGATACAGTATGAAAACAAGCCTTGAAAGAAATATTTTCCTGAAAAAATTTTTAAGAGAAATATTTTATAAATTTCAAATGAAAGCAGTACTGACTGCTTAGTCAATGAATACCAAATGTTTCCTTATAGGGAAATACCAAATGTTTCCTTATAGGGAAACACTGTATCAAATATGATACGAATGGCCCTAGAGGGTTAACAGTAATGACAAATAAAATAAAAATTTAGCGAGTTTAGTTATATAGTTTAAATGAAGAGGTAGCTAATGCGTCTTAGGGTTGATGCCGTCATGCTTGGGAAAGCCCCCATTTGGAGACTGTTTGAGCGGACTGGGTTAACTGATCTTCCTTTATTACCCCCTGTACTCAATCTTTTCTTTCACTGTTACCCTATGAACACTAGTGGCGGCCCCGCTTTGCCTGAGTTGAAATGATTTAAAAAAAAAAAAGTAAAAAGAATAAATTAAGGGCTAAGTTCAAAATTCACTGAATGTTAGGTGGATCGACAAGCCTTGAAGAAGGTTTGAAACACGACGGTGTAGCATTGTAGCTTAGACCATACCAGACACGAGGTCGGTTCTCAGGTTGTAGGTTTTTCCAGTCAAACGATTGTCGCTTAAAAATAACTCTTCCCCTTGATCGTCAACCACAAATTAATACCATGAATTTTTTAGCAGCAAGCCGATTTTATTCTTGTGGTGCAGTGGATATCGGCTCGGAACGACAAATCGGGGAGCCGAGTTCGAATTCCAGTTGAATTCATTGCATTCACTTACGCACAAATACCCTTGGGAAAGGTATTAATCTCTCACTTCCCTCCAGTTATGGGTTAAATAATAGGAGAGATTGGTTTCTAAATCCTTGGTCGGCAACCAGTCTACAGCAGAAAGCAATGGCGAATTACTGCGGGATAATCTTCTGTCCAGTCAGTCATGTCTCGAAAGAGACATGATCGCCCAAGCGTGTATCACGTATGGCACTTAACTGATATAACATATTGCTAAAAACAAGCAAGGCTGAGATAGACGAAGTTTAGATGGAGATAAACAGTTTAACGAGCTTCTTGGGGTGAACTTTCCGCCAATCTGCGTCAGTCTACCTCTTTCATGGATATTGTCCACTGTCTTATAGAAAACATTATTCTTTATCTTGTCATCTTGTCTAAAAACTAATTCATCTTAATTCAGTGATACGCTTTGATCGAGCCACTTGTCATAGTACTTATGAAGTCCACTTCCCTTAGCCGAACATCACCGAGAAAATAAATATCCGAAAACACTTTTTGTGATTGGTCAGCTGTTTTCCATTGAATAAGATATAAGCTGACAATGATATCGCTACGATTGCCAAAACAAAGATGAGAACAATAGTTCGAATGCAAATAATTTAAATGTAAATAAGTTAATTTGAACTGTTACATTTATTTTATCTCTTAACACTTCGGGCGGACAAAGAAACAAAGAAAAAGTGAAAGAAAGAGAAAGAAGAAGCCGAAGAGAATTCTATAAGAAGACGTGGGGATGAAGAGACGAAAAGAGAAAAGGAGGGGAAAAAAAAAGAATACGCGAAAATAGAGGACAAAAAAAAAAAAAAAGAAGAAAGAGAACGAAGAAGTTGAAGAGCGCTGTGTAAAAAAAAAAAACGTGTGGATGACGTGACGAAAAGAGAAAAATGGAAGAATATCCTAGAAAAGAGAAGAAGAAAGACAAAGGAGAACGAAGAAGCTGTAAGAAGACGGGGTTATGAAGATACGAAAAGAGAAAAAGAGAGAAAAGGAATAACCAAGAAATAGGAGGAGAAAGAAAAACTGAAGGAAGAGGGACTAAGAAGTTGGTGAAAGTTTTATAAGAAGGGGAGAATGAAGAGTCGATAGGCAAAAAAGGCAGAGAAAGAATAACCGAGAAAAGAGAAGAAATGGAAAGCAAAAGATAAAAAGGAGGACAAAAAGAGAAAAAGAAACGCTGAGGGAAAGTGAAAAAGACAAAAAAAGTAGAACTGAAAAAGAAAGTACAAATTAAAACACTTTGAGAAAAGGGTGTTTTTTTGGTAAATGTTCGTTTTCGGTGCCGACGGCTTTTCCCTCTTCAAATTTATCCAAAATAGCATTATTTCTGTGCAACTGTATATGCTGAACTCAAATCAACAATTAGTTATTGAAGAAACTTACCTGTTTTACTTTGAAAGTCCATAAAAAGCGAACTATATCTCGCACTTTTTCTCTCCCGTAACTCTCACGAAGTCATGTAATTAACTGCAGAATGACGTTCTACGTAGGCAGCAATTTTTTGTGGAATTTTGGTCGATTTTCTTCCTTTACTGAAACTTCCGGCGATGTACTTCCTGTTATGAAGTAATAAGCGTCGAAATACAATAGCGTATTACTTTCATTACCGGAAGTACATCGCCGGAAGTATCAGTAAATGAAAGAAAATCGACCAAAAATCTGCCACAATTCGTTCACATCCGCAGTACGTCATTCTGCAGTTAATTACATGACTTCGTGAGAGTTACGGGAGAGAAAAAGTGCAAGATATAGTTCATTTTTTTATGGACATAAAAAAAATAATTTTCTTCAATAACTAACGGTTGATTTGAGTTCAGCATATACATTTACACAGAGATAATCCTATTTTGAATAAATTTGAAGGGGAAAAGCGTCGGGACTTACAACGAAAATTTACCGTTTTTTTTTCCCCTAATTTGTCAATCGTTATTTATTTATTTATAATTCGTACTACTGAGCATGCGTTCAAATGGACCTGATTGATTTTGATGGAGTCATTTGAGTGGTAACATCAGAGTCTAACGTTCCGTCTGGCAATTTATAAAACAGACACAATCAAAAGAAACGATTTTAAGAATGAATTACATGATGTACAGACGGTCATAAAGAAATAACCAACCAGCTCCAAGTTTATTATTATTTTGCTGGTTTGCGTCATGTTGTCTTTCAGCTATCCCTGATTTGTAAAACAAACACGTAAATAAATGGTAACTGTAAGGTATGTTTTCTTAAGGCAGTTTTTCTTTCTTTATTTATTTCTTTGTTTGTTTGTTTGTTTCTTTCTTTCTTTCTTTGTTTGTTTCTTTGTTTCTTTGTTTGTTTCTTTGTTTCTTTATTTATTTCTTTGTTTGTTTGTTTGTTTCTTTATTTCTTTGTTTCTTTCTTTGTTTCTTTGTTTCTTTATTTCTTTCTTTGTTTCTTTCTTTGTTTCTTTCTTTGTTTATTTATTTCTTTGTTTGTTTGTTTCTTTCTTTGTTTCTTTGTTTCTTTATTCCTTTGTTTCTTTCTTTGTTTCTTTATTTCTTTGTTTCTTTCTTTGTTTCTTTCTTTGTTTCTTTGTTTCTTTCTTTCTTTATTTGTTTGTTTGTTTGTTTGTTTGTTTGTTTGTTTCTTTGTTTGTTTCTTTCTTTCTTTTACAATGGACTTACAGTTCCGACGATTTCTTTTTGTGCGCTTTGGTATCGTGTTTATCGAAAAAGAAAATGTAATAAAAATTCAAGGTAAACATTTCTTTTTACTCCAATAATAAACGGCTGCACCTTAAATGAGACTAACATTGCTTGGAACGTCTATCAGAACGCCAGTTCATAACACCCCTCAAGCTATATCAGGTTGAAACACCGATTCCTGTACTATCATCAAAGTTAAACAACGTCAGTACCTAAACGGATGACTACCTGGTGCTGTAAGCTTGAACGTGTGAATGGTGCAATGGATAATGTTAATCAAAAAGGCGAGATCCAATTACGGTCAGGTTCGTTATATTCACTTACGCTTAAATACCTTTGGAGAAGTTATGAATCCACATCTTCTCCCCAGGTATGGGTTAATTAGTAAGATTTTTTAATCGCTAAATCGTTATCTCAAAGAAAAAAGAATTCATGGAATCTAAAAATATTTTCTGGTTGTAAATAACCAACAAAATATTGATAAGGTGTAGAAAACGAATCAATCAATAATTATTTTTTAATCATTTCATCCCAAGCAAGGCGATGATGTCACTAAGACGCAATGGGTTACTAGGAGTGAAAAAGAATTATAATAATTTTTGAGAAGGTGAGTTTGATATTCCAGTCAATTTTCTCTTGCTAACTTTAGGAAAAATATGAATCCACCTCCTTTCCTTCCAATTATGGGTTAAATAGTAAGACTTGTATCACTAATTCATTATTATCTCTACTTTCCCTCCAAAAAAAATTCTTTAATCTAAAAAATATGTCCTGGTCTTAAACAACCTACAAATGACTGATAAATTGTAGAAAGGAGATCAATCTATAGCAGTTGC
Source organism: Ascarosepion bandense (assembly GCA_037127315.1). Classification (NCBI taxonomy): domain Eukaryota; kingdom Metazoa; phylum Mollusca; class Cephalopoda; order Sepiida; family Sepiidae; genus Ascarosepion; species Ascarosepion bandense. The sequence goes on from JBBBDQ010001775.1 coordinate 553,191, forward strand.
TATGTTTTTCTTACCCACATTCACTCCAAGTCATTTACTCGTCTGCGATTGGCTAATAAATCATTACTGTTTTTGTATAGGAAAATTTAACAATCGCAGTCGCCTTTGAATCTTTCGGCTCTCAAACAGATGTTTTATATGTGTGTAGTGATTGGTTATTTTTTAGCCAATCACATATTTTTAATGTAAAATCAGTTTTCTCGCGTGTCCTTTGGGAGCCACTTTTCCTCGTTAAATTCGGCTACTTTTCGTAAGTTAGCCAGTAGACAGCAGACTGCGAAACGAATCCACGTAAGTCTACTCAAATATTTTTTAACAGACACAGACACAGGACTTTGTAATCACAATTTTCTCTCTGAACATTTTGTTCAAGAACTTCTTTTGAACTTTTGAACTCTTGAGCAAAATTTGTGTTATTTACAATCACATTCAAAATAATTGTATTCTTCATGATGTTCCTTTTTACATGAAAACCTTTCTAACACTTATAAAAAAAAACAAAAAAACTTTTCAACGCAAGAAAAAACTTTCATCACTTAGTTGACTTTGATCAACAAGCAGCCAAAGGGGAACAACGTTTTCCTTTCACTCTATGTGTACTAATATTACATGCTTTGTTTGTTTATTGCTGTATTTTATAGAATATACATATTTATTTATTGGTTACAAATTAGAGTTGTGGTCTTTATTACCTTGAATCATATGTTAGACTGTTGTATCCCGGGATGGAATAAACAGAGAAAGAATAGGGCAAGAAATAACTCTTAAGATTGAGATTTATTATACCCCAGAACAATAAACCAAATACAAGTACACCAACGAACAGTAAACACGAATAACATTTAAGAAGGCAATGTCTATGTATAGGACGTATGCGTCCGTCATGAAAAGAAGGCTTCTGTCTTGTGACGTCTAAGTCTCGTCTAAGGCCGATGACTCTCGATTAAAGCTGATGACTCTCGTATAATAACGAAGACTCTCAATCACTCCTGTGTAATGACGAAGACTCTCGTATAGTCACGAACACTCTTGTTTTATATATATATATATATATATATATATATATATATATATAAAACAAAACAAAAAAAAAAGTTATATTCCTGTTGTATCCCGGGAGGGGATAAACAGAGAAAGAATAGTGCAAGAAATAACTCTTAACACTGAGGATATATGACCAACGATGCATTTCAAAAGACGCATTTCAAAAATAATTTCCAACACTGAGTATATTTGAAGAGAGATTTATTATACCCCAGTACAATAAACCAAATACACGTACACCAACGAACAGTTAACACGAATAACAATCAAGAAGGCAATGTCTCTGTATAGGACGTATGCGTCCGTCTTGAGAAGAAGGCTTCTGTCTAGTGACGTCTCACTCTCGTCTAAGGCCGATGGCTCTCGACTAAAGTCGATGACTCTAGTATAATAACGAAGACTCTCGATCACCCCCGTGTAATGACGAAGACTCTCGTATAGTAACGAACACTCTCGTATAATGAAGAACACTCTTTAGTTCGTTCTCGTCCCGGTCCTTTATGACCCAGGCCATAACCATTCCTGGGTAGGACAGGATATTCCTCCACAACATAGACGAATCGGAATATAAATCGTAAAGGACCTAAAAATCCTCGACAAATCAATCAAACTCAATGTGGAACTCATATATAAAACCCAACATTAAAATATTAGAAAGATAGTCTACCGCTCCAAATGGTACCTGATCCCTTCTGATATATTTTATCTTTATAAGGGTCAGCTTAAACTAAAAATGGATTATTGCTGACATATCTGGAATGGAAGTGCTCTTTTGATCACTTTCCAGCTGCGACAGAATAGGAAAGCATTTACGCGGCCTTGTGGGCGCTGAATTATTTTTCACTCAACATCATTTCTCAGTTCCACTATCTCGAATACTCTATACGACGTCTACAGAGTTGAATTATTCTTATTTCTTTAGTTAGAAGGGCGTTCCACTTCGAATATTTCTTCCCAAGAACCACTGAAATGTGGAAAAACTCCTGCGGCGATGCTTTCCAGACCACAGAATTTTAAACTTCTTTTTAGCTTCTTTAATCCTTATAGACTTTAATTCCTAGTTTCTTTTTTTACATTCATGTCAGTAATCCTTGAGCGGCACTTGAAACATGTACTGGGTTAACTTTAGCAACAAAAAACTCACTCATACAACAAAAAACAAAACCTCTCCACCTACAGCAGCTTTTGCATCAATATAAAAACTTTCTCGGTTTTGACTAGCCGTATTCAACACAGCCAGATCATAAACAACGAATTCATACACATTGTCACGCCAGGTTTTTTTATTAACTATCTCTGGTTCATTTTGCATTGTTTTCTTAAATCGAATTCACCACAAGCAAGGTAATAAAGTCACTAAGACATAAGAGGGGGATTCTGTGTGTGAAAGAATTAGAAAACAGCATTACGAAGGAGCGAGAACAAAAGAAGAGTTATCAGGACAACAATAGAGAATTTAAATGTAATGTCAATACCCATCTCTTAACCACTTGACTCTATTTCTTTTTATACCACCCTGTATATCTTTTCCTTTCTCTCTATCTTTGCAACTGTCATCACACCTGTATTCCCATCCTTCTCTTGCTCCTTTCTAACCGGTTCGTATTTCTCTGTACTCTCCTCCTATCTAATCTTTTTCTCTTATGTAGTCCCCTGCGCATCAGTGGCGTTACCGCATTGCATGGGGTGAATCGATTAAAAAAACACAACCATTAACATTGCATTTAATTTCTTGAAGATAAAAATTAACTGAAAAATATAGACACGGAAGAGAGTTCCAGAATCGAGAAGTGCGAGAAAAGTAACTTAGCATAGAACTTACGGTTACATTTAGCCAGTTCAACTATGGAGTCATGAGACCTTACCACCAATCTAGTACTGCATTTACCAAATAAAATCTTCGTACCGTCGTGAAGAGTTCATCCGAACAATTACCATGAAAGTATTTATAGTAAAGACACAGAGAAGCAACTTTACGGCGGTGAGAAAGTGAATAAGTCCGATGTTCCAGATCAGGACCAATAATATTGCTGATTCTTCTTTGGATTTTATCAAGAATCTCTAAATATATAGCAGGAGCACAGGACCATACGTGGTGGTAATATTCAATGCAAAGACTTATAAATATGTAGGATATATACTGGAAAGAAAAACTGTCTAGTACAAGAGCGTGAATTAATTTCCTTCGCAGAAGACCTAGCAATATAGTCTTTTCACTTCATATCAGTTGACAATGTCAGCCCAAGAAGGTGCAATGAGTCGCTCTTCTTGATAATTAGCATCAGCTATGCTACCAGGTGATTAATAGAGAAAGATTTCGACTTAGAGGCGTTAACAAACAAGTTAAGAAACCATTCCTTGCTCCTGTTAACAACAGTCTGAAGGTTATACTTTAGATCAGCTTACTAATTTGGCCATATTAAACTGATTAGACTTACTATTATAGTCTTTTTTAAAATCTCTTCAATTAATATTTTTAGGTACAGGTGTATCTCTCTTGGATGTGCGTTGTGGTGCAGTGGATATCCGCTCGGAACGACAACTCGGGGAGCCGTGTTCGAATTCCAGTTGAATACGTTGCATTCACTTACGCGCAAATACCCTTGGGAAAGGTATTAATTCGTCTAATCCTTCCAGGACAGATTGGGTTCTATAGCCTTGACTGGCAACCAGTCTACCGCAGAAAGCAATGGCAACCTACTGCAGGATAATCTTCTGCCGAGTCGGTCATGTCTCTTTCGAGACATGATCACCCAAGCGTGTATGGCATTTAACTGACTGTATCTCTATTGATCACTTGATCGTTTTCTTGCGTGTTCTCTCTGTCTGTCTCTCTCTGTCTCTGTCTCTCTCTCTCTCAAGATCGTTTATTTTCTCTTAATCTCTCAATTGCACTCTCTCTCTCTGACTAGTTTGAAAAGGTATTGAAAGTGAAATAACTTTTCATGAATAAAGAGTTTGATTGGTGATTTAACTGCATCCCAATATCAAGATGAAAATGCTACGCAGCAAAACGAGCTTTCCTTAAATTGGTAATTATAAGCCGGTTCTGTCAGACTGCTTCCGTTGGTGAACTGTTCCCGGCACTCTTTGGCTTAAAAAAGTGGTTTCCATTATGGAAAAGAAAAGTTCGAAACCTGTCGGAGGTTTATTTTTTCTTCTCAATTTCAGTGACTATTCAAGAAACCGGGATAGTAACTCAAATAGGTTTGTCCACTACAAATAACATATGTAGTAATACGAAACATAAGACGAGTTATATCGTCCTTATCTACGAACACGATAAGCAGATACCATCGAGCTTCTAAATAAATAAACGGCCAACTATGTCCACCCGTCTGTGTGCATGAAACCTCTTTAACTCAGACTACACTTGCTCTACATAGACATATTACATCTTTTTGGATTCTCGTGGTTGAAAATTTGTCCTTCATCAAGTGTCTGAACATTCAGCATTGATATTTGTATTCAGATGAGGCAGGGGCAGTTAAAAACTCAAATTTGAAAATAACTGAAAGAAATTAGTGATTTTAAATGTTATTAATTTATATTAAGTTTAAAGTAACAGAAAAATTATGAATTTATTTTTTATAGTATTTACATTACTCGGACTATTGTCTTCACCATTGTCACCGTTTGTACGACGTTTAGACCGTTGTACGCTCCAGCCTTCTTCAGGTGCTAGAAATTTCGAACTGAACCCTTTATTACAATCAATGGGGTATATCATTCTCATCCCTTGTGAAGTTGTTCCTCTTTTGGAAGTCATGAGTTATCTCTCTAACCCTGTAAGACTTGACCCAAATAGTTGTGAGTTCAATACCAGGTTACAGCAGTGGTGAACAAGTAACTTACAAGGTTAGAGGGAGATAACTCATGATTTCCAAAAGAGGCACAACTACGCAAGGGATGAGAATGATATACCCCAGTGATTGTAATAAAGGTTTCGGTTCGAAATTCTTAGCACTCAAAGAAGGCTGGAGCGTACAACAGTCGAAACGTCGTACAAATGACAACAAAGATGAGGGCCATAGTACGAATAATATAAATACTGTAAATATTAACTCATCTCAGAAATATAAACATTATTTTTTTTTCTTTTAAATTCAGTTTAAAATATCTACAAAACTTTTGGGAAATGAGAAAATCAGTTTTATTTCTTCAAGGAATCAGAGTAAAAGTGAGAGGTTTTATGACGTCAGGTTTTGAAGTTTTCAGTTTGTGATTCGGAAAACTCGACTGAAAGTTTCACAGAGTGTTGGATTTTGAAGAACTCAATTGTCCGCTTGAATCGGAATTTCGGTCCAAATAGGACTTTTGGACGAAATTGAAAAGTTAAAGTTAAGTTTTGAAGTTGCATGGAGTGAATAAAGAAATTCAAAGTTATTTCTTCAAAATTATCGCTGTCTTTTTCTAAGCTGGACCAGAGGTCTCTTTACTTGTAGCCCAATTAGACCTCTGCAGAGTCCATTTTAAAAGTCTGCAAGAAGTGCGACATTTAAGCTGTTATATGAATAAAGAAACGATTGCATTGGTTTAGAGTTGTATGCCAATTGCATTAGATTCCCACGCCTCACTGCGCATACTCACATATATACGAGTACGCGCATGCGTTTAACAGCGAAGGTGTTAGCATAAAGAAAAAAATCTGTGTCTCTTTAGAGATTTTTTTTATATCCTCTCTAATGTCAGACGCTACGAGTTTAGCGTTTCATTGTGTTTGTATTCACTTACTTGTCCACATGCGAGTGCGTCGTCCACGAATATTTCCTCTCACACCAGCAATCGTCATTCGATCATCGTTTAACATTGACCCCCCAACCACCCCTACCAACCGACACTCTTACACAAGACGCGCAGAACTGATTAATAGAGGGGTCCTTTGTTCAGGATGTTGAAAGATAGGCAGTATATAAAGTTGGCAGCGGGACATGAACCAGCAGGGTGGGGCGGAAAGTGAATCAGGGTAAAATAAAGAACCAAGGGACGTAAATCTTCTTGCCTTCCGTTAATCTGATAGCCTCATTTCCACATCACCGCAATATGAAGAACAGGAAAGACAATGCCGGTGAAGTTTGGATATATAAAGAAGAGGGATCAGTTAGGGTGAAGAAGGTGCCTGGGAGAAAAGAAAAGTAATAAGAAAAAGAAATGTTGTCCATCTTATATTGTGTTACGTGATCTTGAAGATGGATAGCGAGTCAAGATGGCGTTTTCGGAAATAAGGTCTGTTCCATTACTTTGTTTCGCTATTGTTTTGTTACGCCGATTCCTTAGCGTTTTTTAAAATAAAGTTACCAGCATTAATTTTTGTATTTTGTTATTATTCGACTTCTTTTTATTTTCTGTGACCCACGGACCATTTTAGCCTTGTATAAATTGCCATACAATAATAATATCTTTAAAAGTTTTCCTGTGGCAAAATATGTATGTATGTATGTATGTATGTATGTATGTATGTATGTATCTATCTATCTATCTATCTGATTATATATAGCCACACGCTAGTACATATATACATAATGGTTGGTCACTAGTATTCAAGAATGCCTGTCTACCAGGATGGCTAGCTAATCTCCATTGCAGACGCCTGCTCAGGCACTTGTTTAACACTCACAGAGCCAATATATACTGCAGCTATGCTGAGCAAACCTTATTTACAGTTTGCAGCGCGACCAACAATCTGAACAAGACCAGGACGCTAAAACCCTCGGTCAAGATGACTTGTGACTTCCAGCCGGCACAACCATCGACGACTCCTCAAGAGGAGCTGTTTGCCCAATTTCACTCAAAAAGTTCATATCTATCTATCTATCTATCTATCTATCTATCTATCTATCTATCTATCTATCTATCTATGTTTGTATGTATCTATCTATCTGTTTATATACAAACATAAATACATACATACAATTCTATATCTATCTATCTATCTATCTATCTATCTATCTATCTATCTATCTACATACATACATACATACATACATACATACAATTCTATAACCAACCAGCTATCTATCTATCTATCTATCTATCTATCTATCTATCTATCTATCTGTTTATACACATACATACATACAATTCTATATCTATCTATCTATCTATCTATCTATCTATCTATCTAATCTGCGAATCTATGCTAGACACACTCTCTCTCTTTTTCCCTTCCTTCTACCTATGGCTACAAATAGAACAGTAGATATTTTTACAAGAAAATTATAATCAGAATATTACATTAGAACCAGATTTCTGGCCTTAAACATAATTCCTTCTAACCCAAGGCGCCCTTGGACTACCTTAATATATCACCAGATTTACTTAATTTCTATAACAGTGGCAGGTCAGTATGACAATCTTGTGTAGGTGATGAAACCGTGGCCTGACAATTCGATAGAAAATGTATTCATTCTCCACCTCTTTGTCATGTGTCCATTTGCTGATCTTCATATTTTTTCCGGCTGACGTTTATGAAATCTGTCTGTAAAATTTTATTGAAAAGAAAATAACTCAGGCAAATCAAAATGTTTCATGCACGCATCACCATAAGACGGTCTGTTCTCTTCACACATGGGAAACGCGTTTGTCAAATTTTTACAACCTAAGACATTGTAAGAAAATAAAAGTTCATTTCTGTTTGTAAAGGAACAAAACTTCTTTCAAAAAATCACAAGTGACTGGTTTATAAATACTGAATTATGTTTGTATAAAGATCATGATATATATATAGATGCAGGAACCAACAAAAAACTGCTCAATACGTTCAAAAGAAAGTAGAGCGAAAATATACTCACTAAATGTGGAATAGACACCAAACTACCCGGTAGTTTGGTGCCTATTTCTCATTTAGTCAATATATATATATAGAGTGAGAGAGAGAGAGAGAAAGAGAGAGAAGAGAGAGAAAGAGAGAGAGAGAGAAGAGAGAAAGGAGGAAGAAGAGAGTAAGTAAGAGAGGGAGTGAGAGTCAGATCAAGTGATCAAAGGGAATATCAAGTAGGAGATAGATGAAAAGTGCAATCAAAAGAGCAAGTGTGACAAATGAGGGGAGATTAAAAGCGAGAGAGAGAGAGGGAGAGAGAGATCAAGCAATATGAGGAGGTAAAAAGATCAGGATGGGGAAAGAAAGAGAGAGCAAGAGGGAGAGACATTAAGGAATCATGGACGAGGCCAAGAAAGGTCAAGTGGGGGAAAGCGCAAGAGCAAGGTAGATATATATAGAGAGAGGTCAATTGAAAGAGTGAAAAATAGAGAGAGGGAGATATCAAACAAGATAGAGAGAGGGAGAGAGAGAGATGGGGAGAGAGAGTAAGATAGAGAAAGACAGAAAGTGCAATCAAGGGAGTTTCGAAAAATCTTATTAAAATAATATGCGGTAGGATTCGAACCAGCGCCTTCCACCTGGCAGAAGTATAATGTAGTTAGATTCGATGTGCTTTAAACAACATTATCAGTCTGTTAAGGGCCATACGTGATACACGCTTGGGCGATCATGTCTCGAAAGAAACATGAGGGCAGAAGATTATCCCACAGTAGGTTGCCATTACTTTCTGCGACAGATTGGTTGCTAGCCAAGGCTAGAGAACCCAATCTGTCCTGTTATTTAACCCATAACTGGAGGGAAGAGACGGATTAATACCTTTACCAAGGGTATTTGCGCGTAAGTGAATGCAAGAAATTCAACTGGAATTCGAAATCGGCTCCCCGATTTCTCGTTCCGAGCTTATATCCACTGCACCGCAACGCACATCCACAACAGTATACTGTTTTATAATTAAACAGAGACAGATAACCGCTTGAGAATACTAGGTGCTGCAAGCTTGGATGTTCGGATGGTGTAATGGATAATAGCCCGGAATGAGAATTCGGAGAGTAGAGTCCGAATTCCAGTCGCATTCTTTACGCCAACATGTGCTCTCAAATACCCTTGAGGAATGCATAAATGTTGAAATGCTAGAAACATTTGAAATATGACACGCAGCCCACCAGTACATCAGTACTATGATGGAGAGATTGGACATTGCAGGGTACAGGCTATTAAACCCTTCAAACAATCATTTTATATTTACTGTAACATCTTCCGTTATCCGTCTCTCGTTCTCTCTCTCTCTCCCCACTCTCTCTCTCTCTCTCTCTCTCTCTCTATATATATATATATATATATATATATATATGTATATATTACGGAAATCAACGAAGATTAACGAAAGTTGGTTATAAACAACCGACAATTTAAAAAAAAAATGTTTAGCTATTAAAATATTTATAA